>OY986040.1:106468844-107068844 GCA_963920215.1 Nineta flava | reverse complement strand
ATGGAAATATAGAAATTTGCATTTGGCTACAATCTACAGATGCTTAAGTCGTGAAATACGGACTTGTCAAACAATAGTCAATTTTATTCTCCCTTTTAGATACCAGAATCTAGCAAAAAAAAGGCCTTTTTTCCTTATTTATATGTTTAATATAGATTCTAGACATTATAAAAGGACTTTTATTCAAGAAAAAACTCTTTTTTTATCGGCTATATTTAAAAAAAAAACTTTTTCGAGTCCATATGCCCAAACTGTCTGGACGCTATGTGTAATGTTCAAACTACCCTCCTCCTTCCTCGTCATGGGTAACCGTAAGAGTAACCATAATTTATGCTCCAACGTAGCCGCGACAGACGGAAAATATCCATCTATGAAACCGAGAAAAATAATTTTAAGACAAAAAATGTTCCTATTTTAAACTTAAACAACTTTTGTTTGAAACTTTTTTTTATAAACCCAGTTTATACCGGGTATTAGAAGCAATTAACTCAATTAGTTGTTATTTTCACCTGTTTTTAGTTAAGTTTAATGCTAGATGGTTGTAAATACTTTATTGTAGATATTTAACAGAATCCAGACGTTAAATATATAATAGAGATATGCTTGATAGATAGATAGATAGATTGTAGAGGCTGTCCTGGACGGGACACACTTCGACCATAAGGTCCATTGTGATGCCTAAGGATGTGAGGATGTGAGTGGAGGACAAGGAATTTTGAGTATAGACTAGGAATTGGTAGAATGTGCGGCCGACTTTTGATACAAACTATGCCAATATTCATCTGGAGTTCGTGAAGGAAACTGCGGGAAACCTTCACAAGCATAGCCGATTACTTCGTTCTTGTCCATACGCCGACATTTTAGTCAATTAACCGTCCCCTTTATTATTTTAACAATGTACAAACTGCCAATGTCGGGATTCGAACCCATAACCTCCCAGTTCTAAGTACACACAACGCCTTTACAAGCGCGACTACTTGGCTGGTCATATGCTTGATATTTTCCGTAAGTATTGAGTTAGATATTTAGGTAGTTGGATATAAATACAACAGTCGATAAATAACTACAATTGATTGCAATGTTGGGCGTTTGTTTAATATATGTAAATGAATACGAACTTTTAAATCATGCTGTGCATAAGTAATGTACAATAAACCTGTCTGTATATTTTAACGAATTCACGTTTTATTTTTTGTGTGTGTGCTAACTTAAAAATGAATGTGCGATAAAGATAAAAAAGTATGCAATGTGAAAATTGAAATAGCAAAGCTGAATAACGAACGGACTCTCGGTTTATTTTTTATTTTTTGATTAGTTAGACGAAACGAACGACCCTCCAAATGATTATGATGAGGATTTTTCCGGGTCGTCGAAATATTTATTAGGGCGTAATATACATACATAAATTCACATAGGTACGTTTATATATTGGTATATATATCTATACATATAGTTAACTGACAACGAATCATGAGAATTGTGACCGAATGCATGTTGTAGCGAACATACAACAAGTACCCTACTTTTAAGTAGGCAATGACTGACTAGTATCTATATAGGAAGTTTCATATAACTCTCATTTTATTATACCATAAATGTTTAGTATCAAATTTATGGATAGAAAAATTGAACTAATCTTACTATTAAAACGTGATTTTTGTATTTTGTAGCGTTTTTGGATTGAGATATTGAGGTAGGTGACAAAATCATTAGTACCATTTTGTTAAATTCTAACGCTATTCAAAAAAAATTCGTTACGCAGGAGCTGCTTCAACTTAGCGAATTTCCTTTGAATACATAAATCACTTTCTAGCGGTCAAAATTTTAGTCTGATCAAAATGAAATGTCGTATATGATTTTAAAAGGGGGGAATAACGAAAGAAGAAAACACAAAATATAAAATATCTCTCTTAATATTAGAACAATCGAAAAATACGTAAGGAATAAAGTTGTAGAAAATCATATTTGCTACAATCCATCACCTTATCATTTTTAATCAAACTCTAATGTGTACAGAGATATTAGGAATTGAATTTTCAATCTTAAGCCGTCAATATTTCTGTAAATATTAGTGTAACAGAAAAAACGATAAGAAACAAAATTACAGTAAAACTTATTACCTACAACTTTACTTGTTAAAAATTTTTCGATTTTTCGAATAGTAAGGGAGATTTGTCAAATTTTGTGTTTCCCCTCCCCTCTACACCTCCTTTCCCCTTGTCCGATTTGGCCCATTAACGAACTTGACCTTTCGAATACCAAAAGCGTTTCAAATACCAAATTTCATTTCAATCAGATTAAAATTGTGACCGCTAAAGCGATTACAGACACATATATATATATATATATATATATATATATATATATATATATATATATGTATATACATGTATGTGTGTGACATCTACTAGGTAGAATCGATGGACATTTGAAGAAATTTGTGCAAAATTTTAAAGTTGGTACGGGACCAATAGCTCTATTTCCTTTCAGGAAATTCGCTAAAAAGAACATTTAAGATTTCATGGCAGAAGTTATTACTTTAATAGTATTCATAATTTTGACTTAATCTTCAATGACCATGCAATTGGCAATGAGCTACCTCTATTTATGTAAAACAAAGAAAGACTTTGCATGCCTTAAAATAGTGATATTTCATTTTATATCGATAGCTCATTGATAGACTGAAATAATATAATATCAGAACCCCCGGTTTCAATGATACTGGATATAGTAAAAAAAAATGTATTTCCTTCAACTTTATCATTGCCAATGTAATGATCCAGAGAATATATGCATTATATACCCACTTTATTCCACCTTCTGGCAGAATGTCCTTACAGAGCCAGAATGTGGTATCTAAGTAACGGCTAGATACTTCGAATTCCCCCATTTCCGTTGAAATGGGGGAGTCTGAGGTTAAAGAACTAAAATGAAGTTCTGTCCTGTTAGGTGACACAGCCTGGTTCTGGCCTGTTAGATGACACAGACACCAAATTAGCAACAAGCAGCATATCTCTGAATCCATATCCCAGAGATAGTTACGATTATCTAATTCATACTGATGATGACTACATTGTAGTCGAAATACGTATTTATAAAATACAAACAAATGTTCTAGGAATAGGGGCAAAATTTGAAATATAATTTCAAAACTCTGCTAGCTTGTAAAAAAAATTCTATGTATTTGGGAGTAAACCACATTAGAGAGCTGTCATCTTTGGATCGTCTATTCTTTGTAAGAAAACGAAACTAGGTGGTGTGATCTACTTTAAAGCAGACTCCACCAGAAGACTTCAAATCAATTAGATACTCATCCTGCTGAAGACACCGTGGATTCTCAGCTCTTTCTCTGTTTTTAATGTCTATTTGGTTTGTTTTTCAGCAAATTTTTATCCTTGTAAAAACAAAATTCTTTAAATTTCAATTATTTATGTGGAAAACAAGAATCAAATCAATTGAATTTTCAAATACCAGGAAAATGGAATGATTGGATAAACTTCACACATAAATATATATCCATCTCTAAAGTGCATGTAAAATTTTGATCATAGAGAACATATGTACACATGGCCACAAAAGTAGCCTTCTATTTTCAAAATTTGATAACTGAATTTGTATCTTATTCATTCGGTTTTCGAAAAATATGCTTTGGATAAAAGTTGTACATTAGAAATATACTCACAACTTTTATTCGAAACATTTTCCCCAATAACGAAATGAATATGGTCACAAATCAACTATATAAAATTTTGTGAAAAACGAGGCTACTTTTGTGCCTCATGGTACTACATAAAATACTACCTACTATTGGTCAAATACATAGTTAGTATGGTTTGGAATTGACTCGTTGAAGTTTTGCTGATAAAACGTAAACTTTGTAGTAGATAGTATTATTTGGTTGGATAATTTCTCATACCTTTTACCGTATAGTATACTTCATTCCCATTCTTTCCTATATATATATATATGTATACTAAACCTTTATTTCCCATTCCATCCAATATATCAATCGTTGTGTGCGCTTAGTTCCGTGTACTTTTCCATACTATGGTTCATCTCCGATGATGATCTGATAGGATGATGAGGTGGTAGGTACTATAGTAAGAAGAAAGGCAACCAAGATCAAACATTGTGCATTGAATACTAACATTTCTTAATTGTCTATCAATAGAAAGAGATGGACGCGTGTGTTGAATCATAAGAGGTAAATCAAAGTAAATTCTCCATATATATTGGTTTTGTAAGATTATCTATCGTTATCTTTGTCGTATACTTTTTCTCATTTTTACCAATGTATGTTACGGTAAAGAACCCAAATATCGTCGGTCTTAGCAATATTAGTGATTTAAAAAAATTAGATAAAACTCCCAAAAAAATCTAATTGAATGGCTTGGCACCACACAAATCTAATATTTTTATAGAGCAATTGAGTAAACAGAAATTCCAAATGTTCTTGTTTGGAAAGAGTGGCCCTAATTCCGTACCCACCCTAAATTTACAATCGATAATTGTTTGATATTGTTCCATTCTACAGGAAGCAAACATAGAAATTTTAAAACAATGAGATAAACACAATAGCGTTCTGCGGTCAAATGTTATAGGACCATTCATAAACTACGTGGTATGCAATGAAAAGCTAAGGAAACTGAGCCACTCGAAATTTAATGATAAATATATGATGTATTCATATTTTTTCCAATATACTTATTATGTTTTATTTATAGTACATAATATTTTACATTCATCCATAATTATCATAAAAAAATTACGAGATATTGTAATGAGGCCAAAATAGGTCTACGTTGATTATTATTTAACGGTTATTTAACGCACCCTAACTACTTCTTTAGTTTTTCTTAAAAATACAGCGCAAAAACACAAAGCTTTCTTATCATATCACTTCCAACGCTAAACTGGAAGGTACAGAGTATAATGAACCTTCCGAAAATTAGACACACTCTACGTCAGTTATTATGACGATCGAATTTTGACAACCGAACATATATTGAACAATTTATCTTGCTGGTACCTCCTAAACAATTTTTTTCCCCAAAACTGGGTTTAAAATTGTAAACATGAGTGTAGTTCATATAAATTCCGGCAAGCAAATTCAGTTTTCAATGACAAAAAAAGTGAAATTAATCGCTCGTCAATGATATACATGTTCTCAATAGTACAAGTTATTAAAACAATTAACTCATTTAATTGTTGGGTTTTTATTTTACTTAAACAGAAAGATAATAATATGAAAAATTTCCCCAATGTTTTGTGTATACTAATGAGTCTGTCGTAAAGTATACGTGGATAGATAGATTGTAGAGGCTGCCCTGGACGGGCTGCACTTCGACCATAAGGTCCATTATGATGCCTAAGGATGTGAGGCTGTGTATGAAGTGGAAAGAATTTTTGTGTATAGACTAGGAATTGGTAGGATATGCGGCTACAGCCGACTATGATAGGAACTATGACGATATTCATCTGGAGTTCGTACAGGAAACTGCAGAAAAACCGTCTCAAGCATAGCCAGTTACTTCGTTCTTGTCCATACGCCAACAGTTTAGTCAATTAACCGCCCCTTTTTTTTACTAATAATTGACAAACTGCCGATGTCGGGATTCGAACCCATAACCTCCCAGTTTCCAAGTAGACATACTGCGAAGCAAATGAAATATACGTATATACACAGGGATCGCGCTAGATCCGATTGTCGCATAACTCAGCACACCAGCGCACAATTTGAGTATTCAATTTTGTAATCTTTAGTTACCGTGAATGGCGTCCGTATACTTTTATTAAAGATATTAAATTTAAATTATCTTTAGCAAAATTATAACATTAGTCCAGAAATCCGAAGGTAAACTTATAAAATTGCGTTTTGTTAAAAGAACTTATCAATTGAATTTATATAAGTTGTTCGTAAACTATTTCACGCAACTGAAGTTGCAGTCGTTTGCTGATTTTAATAGTGTCAACTAGTTATAACTTTAGTATACATAAATAAATTTATTAAAAAATCATAATACACCTTCATAGAGCGAGCACGAAATAAATACGTATATATTAATCATTGCATACTTTACAGAAAATTAATCTTTAAAAAAATGAGAAAAGAAAAACGACAAACCGCCAATATTATTTATTCCCACTTCATTAAAACAAATATTTTTAGATCTATATAAATATGAATATAATCAAATAAATTTGAATAATTAAAAATCTGTAGGTGGTGGAAATAATTTCATGGTCACTAATACAATTTTGGCAATGGCCATGATAAAAAACTCAAAACAAATTACGATTATACCATTTTTTTTTAAACTTCTATTAACATACGTTTAACTCAAGTCTTTTGGCACTTTACAAAATAATGTCTATATTGAATAAAAGTTGGGAATACTGTCGGTCAAAGGATGTAAACGTCTATTCCCGATTTTTTAATTTTTGGTTTAGGAGAATGAGATTGGAATTAAATATTCAAAAGTATTATATAAGTGTGGTTGTTAAGATTTTGAATAACTGCTTATTTCGCAATGTATGTGCATAGTAGTACAGCCGTTGACACCTATACGAGTAGATACGTTACCATGATCGGATGTACAAAATGTGTGAATTAGCGAAAAGTCATTGGTACCATAGGCCATAAAAGTAGCACTTGTAGCGGAAACGCTTCTAAAATCAAATTTACTTTCTTTTAGAAACCTATGCTCCTCAACTACCTCATTCTCCCTGAGTTATCACGGTAATTATTATCTAAAATGACTTTGTTGATAATTTGAAGATGGATAATTGAAGATGCATAATTTTTGAGACAGCTTCAAGATCAGATCAGCTGTGAAGATATCCTTCACTGATATATGGCCGAGAAGGAGGAGAAATTTTCCAAAAACAAAGTTGCACTTCACTGATGTGTGCTGGGAAGTTGGATATTCTAATGAGCTTCGAAGCCACGATCAGGTGTGAAGAATCTGATGATGAACCAAAAAGTCGCTAGTTGTTCTATAAAAAAATAATCTTGAACAGTAAGAAGTTCTAAAAATATTTAGGTAGAGAATGTGACAAGTTGAATCTGAATTTGAGTGGCAAATTCACCAATAATTAATTCAGGAATGAAGTGTGAATTTGGTTTCATCGCCAATAACATTTCTGATAGAAAATAAACGAGAATCCTGAATTATCCATAATTCAATGTTTGTTACATTAAATTATGGTAGATTGATAAATTTGGAAGATTTATTGAAGGTGCATCCAAATTGAGTAAATGAATTCGATCTCTAGGCATATTAAAATTTCAGGATTGACACACTCATTCAAAATTTTTTTTGTATTCGTGTTTTTTATTCGCTCGGTTTTCGTAAATTGTTTCGAATGAAAGTTGTTTATAATGAACAACTCGAAGCATTTTTCCGAAAACCGAATGAGTAAGGTATAAATCAATTAACAAATTTTGAAAAAAGCGCTATCTGTTCATGTACTGCGTGATGGAATGGCGATAATAATTATTAGATTAACTCGATTTGTCTATTTTTTCCAAAAATGCGTCCAAAAATGAATTGTTTATAATTATGTATACAAGCGACAAATTCTTGCTCAATTAAGAATCTGTGTTTTGATTGATATTTATTTCACTGTGCGGCCAATAATGGCCAAGCCTTTAAGATGAATTACATTAGATATGTTTATATTAAATTAGATAGTTTATATTGTGAATTGTTTCTCCAAACAATTCACTAAACAGTTTTCGAGAAATAAACAAAAAATACGCAAAAATCCTTAAAATTCCAGTCCAGAGTCAAAATAATTTGGTAACGTTGCACAAATGCCGTAGAGTTAATTTTGCTCAAATTTGGAGAAAACACGTACTCAAGTGCAAGAAAATTATAAAAAATTTTGTATCTTTAAGAATTAATAATAATTAAAACTTAAAAGAATGTTTCATTTAAAATTTACTATCGAATTTGCGATCCGATAAGTCTTCTTGCGAGCACTTGGGAAATATAGGAAATACGAGTCATTAAAGGTCGATATAACTGCACAAAGAAAGGTGAAAAATTTTGTATGGACTGAAATTCGGCCTAAATATACCCTGTTTATGTGACTTCGAGAGAACGACCAGAATTTTAACAATATCTGATGTTTTTTATTCGCAGGTATGGTTTCAAAATCGTCGTGCAAAATTTCGTAAACAAGAACGTTTAGCACAACAAAAAGCGACCAATGGCAATTCTGATTCGAATCAACAACAAACGAATAATGGAAATACAGCAGTGAAAACTGAAAGTGGTCTAGGTATAAAAAATTTATCTGGTCAAAAAGATATTAAACCTGGTTCACCCAATTCTGGACTATCCACAACACCAAATTCAAATACGAGTATATCATCACATCAATCGTCAAATGGAGACATAAAACCTTTAAATGGTAAGCAATTATGATTTTTTTAATTTTTATTTAGTATCTTTTTTATCTACGCAGTGATTATGTGAATTTGCATAAAGGGCGGTTAAGTTTGAAAATGTATACAATCTTATGGTTTTTTTTTTCTCAAAACAAACAATTTAGTATATTTGCTACACATGAATATAAAAGTTCGTAAAACAGGTTTTAGGCCTGGCTTAAGTCGATTCTTAAGAAACATTCTTAAATTTCGCTTAGAAATGACTGAATAAAAGAAAATTCATATGTTTCGCAACTGCTTCTACCAATGGTTATTGAGTTGACAATGAGTGTGTTTAGTTACTACGCGCTGAGCGCCTCTCTGAATGAGATTCACATCACGTGAAAACTCTTTCTGGGATTGGTCCTTAGATAGCTATTCTATAGCTATTCTGGCAATACCTAAAGTGCTCCAATTTAACATGAATCCCAGCAAAACACGTTGTTGTAAACACAATATCAACACTTTCAAGAGATAAGATGTCGAAATCGATACACGGTTATTATAAAGTTGCACGTCAAGTTTCACATGAACTTTATAAACATATCATTAATATGAGCAAGTAATAACGATTGACGGAAAAAGCGAAAAATAATGAAAAAATTTAATAAAATAGTTTTATCGAATAATTTCTTCATGAACAGTTTTATCTTTTGGAATCAGCGCCATTTATCCCAGAAGCAGTATCCAATGTATAAACAATAGTCAAGACTATACAAATAAATGTTAAATCACTTTACAAAAATCCTTTTAAATTATCGTACTTTAAGTTAAAAAATAAAATAAAACAGAGAAGAGACTATAGTAGATAGATATAAAAAAAATTATCTCATAAACAATCAAGAAAATAAAATATAGCAAAAACAATTGTTCGTAGTTCTCGACTACCTTATACTCACTTGGAGCCATCCATATAGCCAAGCCAACCATCGTCGTAGATACGATTATGACAATCTACTTATTATATTCTCTTATTCCAACTCTTAAGGTAGTTCACTCGTAAACCCAGTTTTCTGAAGAATTTGACAAAATTGAAATATATGATATGGATCTCAATGTTACTATTTTTAACCGAGACCATATTTTGAAGCGAGATTGCCATTCACAGTTGTACTTTGGTATACGTAAACGGTTCACGCATACCCCGTTTTTTTATGAAACTAGAAAAAGTTTCTGCATATTTCTTTCAAAAACCAATCCATACTACTATATAAATGTAAAAGTAGCTCTGTTTGTTTGCTATCTCTTCACGACTAAACGGCTAAACGGATCGTAATGAAATTTGGCAAGGAGATAGATTATATCCTGGGGAATAACACAGGCTCAAAAAATAATTTATAAGGGGTTGAACATTTAAAAAAATACACATACAGTCGAACATAGAATCTCCTTCTTTTTTTTGGAGTGGGTTAAAATTTTTGTTGAAATTATCATTTCCACAGAAACTATACTTAAAAAATAATGATAAAATTATTTTATTAAAATTTTTTTTCAATTTTGAAATGTCAACTTTGATTGTCGTTTCCATAGTTACTATAAACTATAATCGCACACTATAAATCGTTATATATCGTTGTATATTGTATACATATATCATATAGTTCGTGATTATTATTATTATTATTATTTTCAATACGTGTATATTTAGCTTTCATATAAATAAGAATTTCATATTTAGAAGTTGAACTTCACAAACTAATTAAAAAAATAAACAAAAATTTTGTAAATCTATTGATATTTAATGGTAATAATTTGCAACTGCGACCCCAAACATATTGAATAATCACTGTCAAAACAATTCATGCATACTACAACATAAAGTTAATTGTATCATAAATGTTAAAACACTATATATGTTATACTAGATATATTTAATTGGCATAATTGTAATAAGTAAATTATTATATTTTATACTTTTTGTTTTGACTGTAACGAGTAAACTACCTTAAGAATAAATAACATTCTCAACATTGTAGTATTCTTTGTTTGTTGGTTTATGAATGTGTGTATGTGAATGCTGGCGAAACGCGAACGGTTCGTTTAAGCAATACAAAATAGGTTTACTAACTGCATACCTCTTACTTATTTTATTCTATAATATTAATAGATATCTACTGGATGTGTCACGAAAAGTGTGTCCAATATTCTCTGAGAAACTTTATTTAGACAAAAAAAAGGACAAGACAAGGACAACAAATTAGATTCATTAAGTAGAAAACGCTTAAAAAAAGATTAATTATTAGTTGAAAAAAATTATAATGAGCTGTTTTTGTTTTTTTGATTAAAAAATGCATATAAATCAATATTTGCTACTATCTTAAGTTGCCATTCATATTTTAATCTAAATTTTCAAATAATAAAAAATGAAAATTCAAAGATAACCTACGTATAATTGTTTAGATAAAGTATTACATAATACCCTTGAAAACATTATTTATTTTCCTAGTAAGCGAGCTCAAATAAATAACATATCTGGTCTGGTATGCGATTTTTTTATGTCTACAAATTAGCTCTTATCTTTAACTCTATTGTTTTTTATAAATATCTCTATAATTTTTCTCTAAACCCATTAACAAGCGCGCTGCAAGAATGAAACCTTTTTCCAACTAGATGAAAATCGCACTAATGGCGATAATTACATGTTATTAAGGTCGTGATATTAATTTCAAAAAAACTTTAGTGTATGGAGATAATATTGCAGAAGATTTTTGTTTGGAAGTTTCCACCCGAAAAATATAACTTCCCACTGAAATTAGAAACAAAAACTGTGAAAATCGCCTATTTATTTGGTATTGCAGCGGCCTTGTCATTGGGTTTAGAAAAAAATTGCCATAATACAAATTTTATCCCATTTGAAGAAACCAATAACTAGATCAATAATTAAACTTGTGTGGTTTTTCAGGCCATAGAAAATTTAACCAAGGTCTTTCGAGTTAAAAATGTTTTTATTATTGAACTCAACATACCCACCAAGAAATAAAAAAAATCGCATACATGACTTTTTGCACAATAAATTTACATTGCTACTGAATTATATAAATAACAACTGTACAAAAATATTATTTAATAATTGTTAAATGTTCGTTCTAAAACATTTTACAAACAGTATCTTAAAGCAAATGAACATTAACTCAAGTAAGTGAAGCTTTTATATATTATAAGAAATATTCTTGAGTAAAGTTGTCCATATGAAGAACAACAACGTATATAAATTCAACATATAAGATGTGATATCACCCTCAATGCAGAGCACTACTTTGTAAAATTCTTAGTATTTGCTAAACTAAAAATACATAAATGAAGCATTGCTTTATATACAGGATTGTTTCTGAAAAGTTTCGTCAAACTCTACAAGTACTGTAATTTTGATCTACTTAAAATTTTATCAATTTTCTTTCAAATATATGCTATAAACACTATGAAGCATTACATTAGGCCAGTTTTTTTCTTAAACTACCGATTTATTCCATGGAAAACATCCAATCTTATATTTACATTTTTTACACAACCTGAACAGGATACAATTTTGAAAGGTTACCGGAATTATCACCGGACATTACCACCTTCGAAAGCACCTATACACTATAGGACTCCACAATGGATCCATTATGAGCAGACTGTGCTGCTAAGAGGATGAAACAACTAGCATTACATTAGACCAGTTTTTTTCTTAAACTACCGATTTATTCCAAGGAGAAGATCCAATATTATATTTACATTTTTAGACAACCTAACCAAGATTAGAAAGGTTACCGGAATTATCATCGGATATTACCATCTTCGAAAGCACCTACACACTATAGGACTCCCCAATGGATCCATTATGTGTAGAGTGTGTTGCTAGGAGGAAGAAAAAACAAGCCACGGCATCTTTAACTGCAAATCTCTGACTTATTATATGAATCTTCAGGAAAACTTTTTGAGCATGATATGGGAAAAACTAACCTCGTAGTAGAGGGGGGAGCATAATGGGCCATGAGGTCCAAGTGCAATACTATTCATACCCCAAGATCTATCTATAAATCAATTTTTTCATATTTCACAGTTGAATTAAGGCTAATGTTCTTGTGATTTTCAAATTGACTATTTATTCAAAGATTATTTATTCAGTACTAAAGCTATTTTATTTTTTAATTTTGAGCTGTTAACTTTAATTTACAGTAAATTCATTATAAGTTTCAAAATAGTTATTTAAGATTCTTGGCACAGCTACCTTGCAACTCGCTTTGAAAATATTTTCGAAGAATGTGTATCGACAAGATCTGGTTGGATGCTCTATTTTTCAGAGATCCGTTAGATTTAACTTATTTTTTTAGCGAATTTAGTTTTTTAAGCAGATAGTCTGGCAAAAGATCAAAAGGTTTCTTAGAGATAGATAAAATAGCTAATTACATAAGGCAGATCAAATTTTTGTCATTGAAATTAGGCATGAAATGAACTGTGAATAGCCAATTCTCCTCATCCGTTCAAATCAGTTAAAAGTGAGATGTGGTACAACAAATTACAGGTCTTATTGATTTATGTAAAAAATAAAATCGTATTACATAAATCAACTCAAAAGTCTCAAAATTCTGGCTCAGAAGGTTTGGTGATTCATTAATGAGTGATGATACGCTCTGTCGATTGGCAGTATTAAGAATTAGTTTTTTCGATCTGTCACTTAAAGACCTCTAACTTTATGAAATCAATGTAATCGTCTAAAACAGACCCATCATTTTTGGAAATTATTTCGAACTGGATATTTTTCTTGCTTGAATCGTACAACCAATGCTTAATAAAATAAATGTTACCTGCGCTTATCTTACATATTCGATTCTTATTTCTTTATTTGAACTGGGCAAGATTGTCGCATGTAAAGGAGGCTTGCCAAACACAATAATTCGAAGTTGTGCCGAATCCATTCTGTTTCAATTTCTCGACGCTTCCACCAAAATGTATAATTTTTATTTCTTACCATATTTAAGAATTTAATCCTTAGAAATTCTCGATGGTATCATATTATTGTTTTGTAATGAGGGTTCCATTCATAGTGTGTACAAAGTTTCAAAAGAAACGGTTCAGTAAAAGTCGATGAAAAGAAGTTGGTTAATAAAATTCACGCAAATTAACAAATATACGAAAATGTTGCTAAATAACACGTTTTATAAAAACATCCTGTATATACTACATACATACAAACTTACATGCATACAAATACACAGCCATACAGACATACAGCCACTCTGACATTTAATCTAGAAAATTGCCCGCTACCGCTCATTTATTTCCATTACTGTCAACTGTTTGTGTTGCGAACGACGGCAACGGGCATTGTGGAAACATATAGTGAACGTGTGTATGTATGTATGTATGTATATGTATCTATGTATGTATGTGTGAGATAATACAAGAGAAAGATGAAGTGAATATGGTGGCAGAGAGTATGAGGAAAAGTATGGAGAAAGTTTTGTTATAGAAATGAATGAAGCTAGGATATACTCCTGTAGTAATGCTACAGTGCGCTACTCGCTTGCTGATGATGGTGTATATTGCTTAGTTCTACCCTAACGAGCCATGTACCCCATATTTAATACAATACAGAATGTACAATCAAATTGTTTTTTTTTTTTATTGTAAATGTTTTTTAAACAAGTGTACACACAAATATCATAAAAAATTAGCTAAGAATTATATCGATTAAAGCCGCTTTCAGACGGAAAAAAAAAACCTTTTGATTAGCTGATAGATACCTTTTAATATACTACAAATATATGCACAGATAAAGGTCTCAAACTTATAACGAACCTATTCCTGTGTTAGGGATTTATAAAACTTATTATTGCAGTAATATCGAAGTCAAATTAATTCACATTAAATGGGTTGGAACTGTAAGCTTAGTTAAGATAAAAGTCTGAAACTTTTTTATCAATAGTAAATATACATATCCAGTTTTTGAGTGATTAATTTTTGTTTAATTGGATTTTTAACACATAGTAGAGAGGATTCCGGGTAAATCACGTATTTATTACGATATTAAGCAACAGTAGCTAAATTTAAAAATTTTCCAATCTCTAATTTAATTAGTTAAACGTTGATGAAGTTAATAACATATGAAAAAAGTGTTCTGACGAGTACTTGAACTTGCAATATCCCGTCTTGTGTTTTATAACTGTCGCAAAAACAATTTTAGGACTAAAATAAGCCTATGAATGTTTTGCGAATTTCTCCAAACCCTCATTCATTCATTTATTGATCTCTTCGGATTAAGAAGGCAATATCTTACTTTGGCGGTCCTCAAAGTTAATTGGTAGTAGAAAAATTTCGAAGTAATTTTAAGTTCCCTTACTGGAAAACCCCAAAAATTCAAAACTATTGTCGATCGAGTTAATTTTTTTCACTGTATCTCACTTTTCGACAAAAATCTAAACAAATAGTAGAAGATAAAATTACGTACATTTTAAGTACAGAAACAAAAACTTTTTTGAACACGAAAAGATCAAGATAAATGGTTTAAAAGCATTTTCTCTCTTCTCTTCGAAAAAGTGATCTGTTAAAATGAGAAACGAATTCTTAATTTGTATAAATACAAATTTCCAGTGCTAATAACTGTTTGTGTCGGAGAACACGTAATGTGTAAGTTAATGAAAATCAATAAATTGTCATTTTAACACAATTTTACTACAATTTATTTTCTGATATTTTTTCTCTGTACCTTTAATATTTGCCGAAATATGTTTGGTGTTAAGGTTCTAATAATTGTATTTTATTGAAGTGAAATTATCTGTCCTTTTTTATTTATTGAATTTATATCACTCTGTTATGAGACTATAGAAGGTGTGTCTTTTATATTTTGATAGTACTATTCAAACAAAGTTACATAATATATATAAATTTATTTTTGAAATCTACCGACTTTTTTGTACTTTTTATTGTAAAGATATACCACACTGTACTAAATATAGTCATCGTGTTCATATAACATTGGTATGAGTTAAGTTTTGAAAATATATAAACGATGCTATGGTATTGGAAAAACAGTGTAGGAAATCTAATGTCATATTAGTTGATGAGTATATTTTATTTTGCATAGAGGATTCATCATCAGTCACTTACAAGTTACATTTTCCGACATGAACGAATAATAATGATACTTATTTACATTAAATATTCAACTGTAATTATTATTAAAATGTTCAGTTATTTTCGTGATGCCTTCCATCTTGTGTGCCTTCCATTTTAATATTCTTGTAGTCAGTAAGTCAGTTCTGTTGTTGTTGTGTTTTTAACGGAACGTACGCGAATCGTTTTCATCTTTTTTTATTTCTATGACTATTCCTTTTATATTTTCCTATTATGGGTCTATCTATCTGTTTGTGTAGCTACATGTTTTTCTTCTAACATTAAATTTTGTTAATTGTCTTGTTTCTTTCTTTTATATATATTAAATATTTATTTTATACAACAAAATAATATTATACTTATTTATTATTTATAAATATTATATACAGCAATACCACATGTATTATATTAAATATAAATTATTATAGGTTATGTAATAATTTGATAATTTTGACGGATCGTATTTTATTTTAGATACGGCAAAATTTTAATATGTATTTAAAATTATACTAAAAAATTAGGCATTTATATCATTATATATATTTTGTGTGTATTTATTTTCAAAAAAAAATATAACTTTTGTTTTTTGATGTTTTACAAATGGTCATATTTAATGGTTTAGCTCAATTTGACAGGTTTTTATCTATGGTATTGATTATATTTTAATTTAAAGTAATTATTAAATACATACTATTTTTATAGGTTATAATAATTGTCAGGAATAATTTTACTTGGTTAATTTACCGTCAAATTTTTGTATTTTTTAAATTATTTTTGTAAACTGGCATCAATTAGTTAGTATGGTTACCTTCCGTATATATAATAGCAATGAAAGTGACTAGCTTTTTCTTAATTTGCAATTTAAGTAATATATCTGAGCATTATATGCTAACATTATTTGACATCAAATGCTTGATATGAAAAATCATACACGTATAGGATGTGAATCGAACCCACGACTTCTGGCATTCTAGATACAACACTCTGTCTCTGAGCTATGAGATGCTATGGTTGTAGAATGGTATTATTCATATCAAACATGTTACCTAAATGTCAAATTAAGTAAACACTAGTCACTTCCAAAGGTATAGCCGTAAGACAACCATACCAATAATGGATAGATTGAAGAAAGTTTAAAAAACACAAAATATGCAAATAGTATATAAACTAAAATTAATAATATTACGACATCAAGCTAGTGACAAATCATATGCAATCCACCACCATAGCATCTCGTAACTCAGAGCGAAATCGCAATGTTCCCCTAATTTTTCGTTAAAAACTGGAAATGGCCAATAAAATAATAGGATTAAAATTTATAAAGCATACAATTTCCTACAAAAAACTGTTGGAACAATTTTTGACTCATCAATTATTTTGCTCAATAGGACGCGTTTCCCAAAATGTTAAGCTCTACAACTTTTAATTAGTATATTTTTTTCGGCATTTAATACATTTCGAATGATTTATAAAAAATTAGGAAAAAAATTTTCGATTTTAGGATAGTTGGCTATGTTTTTCGCGATTTATTGAAAAACAAACATGGGTGTTATTTTTTATATGAAACTTCTTCATAATTGACCTATATCCCGATTAATGCCATTTTCTTAAGAAGAAGTGGAAATACCAATGCTCTGAAATAAATTATTCCAATAAATATTTACTTGATCTATATTTAAACTAGAAAAAAAAGTTCAAATAAAAAAATTCCATACACAGAAGAAAGAAAAAAACCGAGATCTTTGAACATAATAAAAATTGACATTGATCAATAAATAATACCCTCAAAAATACATAATAATAGAAAAATATATAAAAATTTATCATTTTTCTCAATGATAATAATAATTTTTCTCAAATATATGAAAAAGATGAAATATGTCAATATGATATATCCCAAAAATATGTATATACATAGACTAATATCTAAATAGTAAAGGCATATAATACATTTGAACATATGAGGAATAGATTCTTGTTTTCCTGTTGCTACACAAATATCCAATCATTTTCTCATATGTGGAAAATATTTGGTACATATATCTATCTGTGGGTGTTGTATATCTATACTATATATATATATATATATATATATATATATATATATATATATATAACTCATATATATATATATATATATATATATATATATATATATATATATATATACATATAAATATATGATTTCTAGCAGAAAAAATATTGGAATAATATATATAAACGTTTTATACATATGAATTATTATTTTGATAGTCAACATCTGCGCACGTTTGATTTTAGTCATATAACATATTGGGATAAAAGAAAAATATTTGATATCTAGGTATGTAGGAAAAACAATAGATTGGAAAATGATTTTTTTCATATATGTTTCGACCGGGTGTTGCAAAATTATGTTATAAAAAAACGTTCATGTACAACTCATTAAATTCTACACAAATAAAGTAAGTCCTTAATAAAGTAAATAATTTTTTTCGGCGTAAATTAAAATTCATTATTTTTATAAACAAACTTGTTTTAGTATATTTGTGTATAACCGTATATATTTTTTCCAGTGAAAATTTAATAGTTTCAATTATGTTGATTAAAATAATTAATAATTTTGTCTAACGTTCTATAACGTTTTATTTTAAATGCAATTATATAAACTGTATAATTCAAAGACGATTTTAAAGCAAGTAATGTAACAACTGAGTTAATTTTTTGAATACCCAGTATATATTGAGTTGTATATCAATGTTCGAATTGTTAATACCTTTACTGGGTATACAAGATGTTATGTATCTCTACATATGTTCGTCTTCGTTCGACTATGAATTGAGCCCAAATTATGAGAAAACTATTGAGTTTATAAAAAACTTTTTCAAACAAAAGTTGTTTACTTTAAAAAGAAAATGATTTTTTTGTGAATAAATTTTTTTTTCTATCTCTTACGGTTTCAAAGATGTATATTTTCCCTTCTGGCGAAGGAAACACGTTCAGATTTTGCCAATTAATGAACTTGGCCCCACTTTTTTGCTATAGAACACATATACAAAATTTTACCTCGTTATCTCTTTTCGTTCTTGAGTTATCGTATCCACAGACGGACGGACATGCCTAAATGGCCGAATTTGGCCATTGTAAGAACACCCATTCCAAGCATTTATGTCAAAGATTAATATTTTCAAGTGTTACAAAGTCGGGACTAAACTTAATATACCTTGTATATTATATTACATATACTAGGTATAACAAATAATTAGTGCAGCGTCTCATTTAAGAAAAGTGTTATTATAAGTTTAAAAATAAAAAATTAATTCTTCCTTTTTAACTTTTTCAAATAATTAAGATATTAAGAATTTTTGAGGAAATAATTACGTGATGAAACTTGACCAATATCAAAGATTAAGTTTTACATTTTCAATTGATGAGATAAAATTGCACTAAGCGAACCATTCCTTTTTCAAAGACTTTCGTAATGAAAATATATGAACGCTTATAGCTAAAAGTGTCGGTGAATAGTGCAGGCGATATCGTTGAAAAGGCCGTTTAAAAGTATATGAGTCCAAAGTACAGCGTGAACACTGTTTCAATGCAAAGATTCGTTTACGAAATAGTAACGTGTCCTAACCCTTTACCACCAAAATCTAATTTTAGTGAGACGTTATCGATCCTACACGTTGAATGTACTTCTATTCACGAAATTCCAGAGACCCTATTTCGAAAACCAAGCATTTTTAATCACACAAAACCACCTTATAATAGACCAGTAACATATCGAAAATACTAAGGATCAAGTAATTATTTGTGTGTAAAGAGAAAATTTATTCAACAGCGGCAGATATCTTGTTGGGTCTTTTTTCATTTGATACCCTCTAAACGTAAAAACGAGTTTATTTATTACGTACATTTAATAACAAAATTTCTGCGTGACATTTGTTATCCTTTTAAAAAAATATCGCTCACATGTTTTATATATCCTCACTAATGAAAATATCTAACATTTTCAGTTTGAATGCCACTTCCAAAGTTTATAGCTATGGAAAATTTATTTTTAACATTTATATTTTTAAACTTACTTCATGCATATATAAAAACATATAAATTTTATATAAAATTAAAAAATAAATTAATAATAATAAATAAATGCCGTTTATATATTAAACGAACGTTTCAAAAACTTTTTAACACATCTGTAGAGTTAAACGCCATGAACTTACAAATCATTTTGTTAATTTGTAGATGTAATAAATGCTCCAATTATTATTAATGTAAGTTGGCTAAATTGCAAGATTCGACATTCTTTATACAATTATTATTTACCAAATCGCTTAAAACGATTTCTAAAGCGAAAATAGATTTCGATATTTGTTTAAATGACCGACAAGAGTCTTTTCATATTAAGTCTATATTCCTTAGTATGTGTACACCTATGAGGAGAAACGAAGTAACTGTTACTTAATTGCCGCCAAAGCGCGCGAAAAATATATGCCGCAACGTGTAAATGGGCATTAATGGTTTCGTCAATTAGAATACCATAAATTTCATTATCGTTCGAATGCCAATGTTAAAGTTTTTTTATGGTAGTGATGTTTTTAATTCATTTTTTTCAAACAATACCAATAATGACCTCACAACTCAGAGTACCAACTTAAGGATGTCAACTGCTTACTTTTATTAACGTCAATATTGCCTACATGGAAAAGTAGAACAAGATAGTGAGTGCCTGAATTTCGCATCCTGAAAGTATCTTAATACTTTAATTTACTTATTAATTATATTGTGAGATAAAATTTGAGTAGTTGTTGCAAAAAAAACATTTGTCATTTTTATTCGAGTGACTAAGCCGACATTGTTTAAGTTCATGATTCAAAATTTTATTTTGATATACATATTTATATTTAACATGTTATAGAGTATATATAGAGTATATACAGTATGTGTCATTAATTGCTTCCAATCGGTTATTTTTTACAATCTATGATATATTTCGGTGTATTAAACCATTTTTTTCCTGTGAGGTTTCACAATTAACGTACCCTATTTATACTAAAACTGACGTCAAATAATAAAAAAATTTAACATAATGAGAACAGTTAATGAGTTAAAAAATTATTGAGGACAACAAAAAAGCCATTGCCTATGTCAAAAAGTTAATCTTTTTTTTGCAACCATTTTTTTAACTTTCTGTCTATAACTTATTTTTGCCCTAAATAATGTTTAACTTATTATGTAAAATGTAATATGCTCTAAGTCCTGTTATGGTTATAAAAAAATGTCTCTAAATCATAATTTTTAAAAGCTTCCATGTTTTCAAGCCCCGTTGTAAAGTCACGTACCTATTTTGATTTTCAAACAGTTGGCGTCCTCCATTTTCCTGTACTTTTAACTAGATAATTTTTTAAACGGGATTTAAATTTTTTTCCAAAATACAGTTTGGGGAGGTTTTACCAAAAAAATTGATATCACCAGTTGATTTAGCGCTCCCAAATACCTTCAACTTACAAAACCAAAAATTACAAATCGTACTCGATTTATAACGACACATACTGTATAATATATATATATAAAATATACTTGGTATATGTATATAATATATATATATATATATATATATATATATATATATATATATATATATATATATATATATATATATATATATATATATATATATATACATATATATATACATATATATATACATATATATATACATATATATATATATATATATATAATATATATAAATAAATAAATATATATATATATATATATATTTATATATTTATATATATATACCAAGTTTATTGTATGGAGTTACTTCAAAACTAAGAATTTAAAAATAGATTTAGTTAAAATAACAAATATACGTAATATACACAAAATTTTAAAATAAAGTTGTTTGAAAACAATTAAGACTTAAATACGACGATGTTCATATTTTTTCTGAATGATTAATATTATTCTTATTCGGTTCTTAGATACAAGTTTTTTATGTTCTTACTTCAAAATAAATGATTAATACATCAATAGATTATTAATACATTGTTCAATTATTACAAAGAAACAAATCTTTTGCTTTTCATAATGTATTTTGGAAATATTTATGCAATGCAGAATGGAATTTACCCGCAATCTCAGTTTTCTTCTTAAATATCTTCTTTTTTTTAGGCCCGTCATACCGAAATTTTATTAGATCAATCACTTTATGAATATTTCTATTTTCTATTGCGTAGTTTTTTATTCGTCTTATTTTATTCCAAGTGAAAATTATCAAAATATGTCGATGCTCACTGGTTTCTACATAAAAGAAATGTATTAAAACTCGAACTTTAACATTAATTAATTAATTCAAGACCCCCGTAATCCCCCCTGAAACTTTTATAATTGATTTATATGCACTTCAACTACAAGTTAAAAAAATTAATTTTTTTGAAGCTCCAGTGTTCGTACATCCTTAAATAAAACAATACATAATAAGATTACATAGTTTTAAAAAAACATAATTTATTATGATTATAATCAAAAGATTTAACAGTCAATTATTTTTTTAAGTAGGTTGATTCATATGTAAAAATAAAATGAAATAACTCTAGAAAACTCTTTAAACGCAGACAACATAAGTACGATTGAAAAATTTAATTTAAAATGTAAACACAAATGAATTGGTTGTTGAGCATAAAATTCACATTGATTGAATTTATAAGAAACTTTTTTTTTAACTTTTGCATTCTATAACAAGTGATTGATAAACAAAGCTGCCCATTTTGGGAAAATATTTGGCGATATAGATAAATAAAACTCCGCAAAATTCCCATCTCTGAAGTTGTTTCAATATAAAATCAGAAAACTTAGCACCCACTGAATACTATATGATATAATCCGGTCAGTTGAACCAAATACTGGTGAATTAACGATATTATTTTCTCGCAAAAATAACCGTATGTGGAATGTAATTTGTTGCCAGTGATAGTACGTACTTGCTTTGACCTTGACTGTAGAATATTCTCTACTAAATAGTCCCAAAAAGATTGTATAAAAAAAATGTTCTTGCCTATACCTACAAATTTTCAACTTCCCAGAAAGGGAAAATCGAAACCAAAATTCCTAGCATATTATCAAATTTCGAAGTCACCTTTTGTTGAAAAGATGTATATATATATATTAAATATATATATATATATATATATATATATATATATATATATATATATATATATATATATATATATATTCGTGTATAAATGTGTATGTACCGTCAAATACATATAAATTGAACCGTTTTCAACATTTCAAGTGTGAGGGGTCTTTCACACCGAAGATGCAAGACGCAAGATGCATGCATCTTGTAAATTAATTTTACATATTTACATACATTTATTTTGTATATTTATTTTCTTTCTTGTACATTTCCTTTCTTTTTCCCGAGAAAAATACTTGAAACCAATAAGAACACAAACATGTAAGAAGCGAACCCAAAACTGAAATAAAATCCAGGATGCATGCATCTTACATCTTGCATCTTCGGTGTGAAAGACCCCTTACTGTATGGGATATTTCACATATATATTCAGTAATATGTAGTCTTCCAATATTTCTTACAATGTACTCTCCCGAATCGAAGTGTCTTTAGTCAAGAATAAAGAAGATAGTAGAAGAAATTCAAATAATTATTATTCATCGGAGTTATTTCCACTGATAAACCCTTTAGTCTAGGTAGGTTCTACGCGACTAAGTTGAACAAAACGACTTCAAACTAAAATATGTGAATTTTTGAACTTTTCGTTTTTCTTAAACTTCTTTGCCATGGACGATTCTGAAACATCAAGATATCATAAATTTCTCTATGGTATAAATAATTAATAACCATAAATAACCATTATTTATTATTAATAATATTAATTTTGACCTCAAGACCTCGTGTTGACCTCAGAGTCAAACTGACGCCAC
This sequence comes from Nineta flava, assembly GCA_963920215.1. NCBI lineage: Eukaryota > Metazoa > Arthropoda > Insecta > Neuroptera > Chrysopidae > Nineta > Nineta flava. The sequence goes on along the minus strand of OY986040.1, from coordinate 107,045,377 downwards.
GACTTTGTGTCTTTATTTGTATTTCGTATTTAATATCTAGATATCTGTTTAACCTAATTGAAGGTATAATTTTTGTTTCAGGTAAACTTTCCGATGATTCCTTATTACTATCTGGTAACAACAATAAATGGTCAACCTCAATGTCCAGTCCCACATCCTCATTACAACATTCATGCAATGCGGTATCAGCTGCAGCGGCTGCTACGGCCACATCATTATTAGTACAACAAGCCGCCAATAAAGTTCAACATCATTTACAACAGCAACATCAACAATCATCACCTGGTGGTGGTGGTGGTTCATTACATCATCATCATCATCAACATCATCATGCAGCTGTAGCTGCGGCTGCATTATCATCACCGTTCTCCTCATTATTGGGTGCAGCAGGTTCAAGTTATTTGTTGGGTGATCATCATTTAAAACCAGCTACAGCAAATCACTTATTCTAAAATACGGATGGTTACTTCGGATGGTGATAAGGTAGCTCTGTATGTTCCAAAAATAGAAAGCTCACAACAGTTTCACACAATGGTTATTACAAAGATGGGTTGCCTGCTTGTACTCAAGCGTATAATAATCGTTCTTTGTTGTTTGACATCAAGTAAGCAGGCCATTATCCCAATCAATTAGCTTCCTTCGTCTAAAATGGAAATAAGTTCGAATTTGTTGTCATTAGTCGAATAGATGAGAAATTATGTGAATGAAAGTTACATTTTACGTTTGAAATTTTCCCGTTTTACTTCAGTTTAGACATCAATTACGTTGCACTGAGCTTTACACTGTTAATATAACTAAAGTTTCATTTATACAGAAATTACTTCTTACAACATATTTGGTACCAATATTACTTCATTACTTCATTAAGTATTTTGACTTCAAAAAGTGCACTTAAATCAATTTTCTGAAATCATTTAAGAGCTAATAATAGACAAACTTACGGTATTTCAGTAAGGATCATATTGAGTTGGGTTATTCTATTCGATTGACCTCACATGGAATGATAATTAAGATTCTTTCGGGGATTTACAGGTATTTGCAATTGCTTTTTTAACGTTTGAATAGAAAGTTTAAAGTCGGTAGAAGTGATGACAATTTACCCTATCAAATGAGTAAATTGGTATGATAATTTAATTTACGATAAATATATATTGACTATTCGCTCCGAGCGCAACCGTGGCCAGCGCCATGCGTGGTCAAAAAAACAACTTCATGAACAACGACAGTGTATTATAAAAACCATAGGCGTTTAACAAAAAGTTACAGTTAATTTAGCTGTTACATGTTGTTTATTTAATTAAATTAATTATTTTTGTTAAACGCCTATGGTTTTTTATAAACTGACATTGGTCATGAAGTTGTTTTTTTGGCATGGCCAAAAAATGGTCCCTTACATTTGAAAAAATATGGTATTGCACTAAAAAACGTTTAACACAATAAGAAGTAACTTCTGTAATCCATTCATAAGAGTGCAAATTCATAAGTGGCATTTCTTTTTCAAATTTTTACAGTCGATTTGTACCGACTATATTTTTCTGAATATTTTTTCGAAATAGCGAAAATTATTTTTGGATTGTGAAAATTAAACCCAAACAAACATTATGAAACACAAACGCCACTTATGAAATCGATTATGTTTGTAATGTTTTTTTTATTATTTAATTATCTATAATATTACAAAATTTTTATTAGTTTGTTCTATTTTATAAATTTGTGGAAAATATTATAAAATATTTATTTTAATGAAAAAGAATTCGTTTTTCTTCTTTATTCAATACATTCCTAATATCTATGATAGTTAAACAAACAATAAGGAACATGGAGGTGTTTATAAATATTTCATTGTGTAAATAGACGATTTAAAATTAGTTTATAAATTTCTAGTGAATGTAAATAGCCATATAAAACTAGTCATATTTATTTTGCTTAACGATTTGTGATTATATAATACCATTTCTCGTTATCTCATCCGTCAAATGGGAAGTTAACCGTAGAAATAATTTTACTTTTTTTTCTGTATTTAGTTTTGTTTTATTTAAAATAAATAACATTGGTATGAAATTATGGGAATAGTTAAAACATAATCAGAAGAAATTTGTATACCTTCTAAACTGCCATTAGTTCATAAATCAGACTAAAACAAAATTATGATTCATGGAAATTTGCCCATTTTGGTTTGGTTTCTACTACGCAACGTCGCAGAAAGTTGAGTAGGATGTCGTTCTTTGCTTTGCGAGAATAAATTACTACAAGTACGTGGGACCTGGAACAACACTGAAATATGTGCTTCGGTAGAAAAGGTTTCCTATCGTAGTCCACTCCTCCATTCCGTTGCTTAGTACAGTCCAAACGAAAAAATATATTCTTAGCGAGTATCAAAAAGAGCAAATCTGTAAGTTTAAAAAATTACCAAAAGAGAGAGAAATAATCTATGGTTAAATCATTACTCAGAGAGTTAAATCTAGTCAGCCATTTGGGCCCAATTTATTTTATATAATTATAGTAGCAACATTATAAACGATTAAGTTTTCTATTCTTGTAGATATCTATTACATGACAGCGTCTTAAATCACGTTTTCCTCGGTGCGACAATCGCGATGATCGTTCAACGATGATGGTGCAACGATTATCATTTAAAACTATTTCTTTATATTTCCAATAGAACTCTTTTGCTCCAAGCAACTACAAAATACAAATATGTTTAACGATTTTTGTTGCACGATCTTCGAGAAAGTCGCGCCAAGAAAAGATGCACCTTAAGAAGCGAGTAGCCTAGCTCCACTAGGTGGAACAATTTCTATATAACTTTCAGATACAATCAGTGGTAAAACGACCAAATTTTCAATAGAATGATAAAAATGAAGTCAAAGTTGTTAGACTATGCGTATAATTTTTTGTTCTAAATATTTTTTTGACAACCAATTAAAATTTTGGAAAATATTTTTGGAGTCGATAATAGGGAATATGCATGAAAATTTTTTTTCACTTGAATTGAAGCATGTTTACTTGACAAATATCAAGGTAAAATTACTTTTTAAATAATTTTAAAAATCAGCGTGATATGAATGATTGAAATTCCCGATTAGACAAAGAGGGTGATAGCCCTCTTGATATGTTATGTGACGTCATATTACACTTTCACCATTTAAAATACGCGTAAAACTCCGTTTTTAGTATTTTTGCAAGAAAGAGACAGACAATAATTTTTAAAAGCTTATAGCTTCCTTGATATTTGTCGGATTTTAATTTCGTTTTTAAATATTATTACAGTATAACAGTATTTTCATATTCTAAAAATAAATGTGAAAAAAAATTTTCATGCATATTCCCTATTACACTGTGCAACTTGTTGTATAACTAGCCAGATAGTTTCGACGATCGAATCGTACAACAAGTTGTACATCATTTACCAAATATGCGATTAAAAAATTACGAATCAAAACTTCCTCGCATGGACCTAACTAAATGGGCTATCGTGGTATCGTTCGATAAGGATTTCGAAAGTCCTAAGGCGAGAAAATATAGTTCAATGAAAACTATATTGAGAAATATTCAGATCTTTATTATTAGTTTAATTCATTGTAAATATTGTATACAAATTGTGTCTAATAAAAAAACTATTATAAAAAAATTTGTAATAAAAATTTAATCCATTTTAAAATATCTAAATTTATGTGTGTATTATAATTTAGGCACTAATTTCATTACCTTACATGGTAATAAAGATTTTTATAGGTAATCTGGGGGCTAAAAATATTTAGGAAAAAATTATTATTATTATGTATTAATAGAATACGTTTTCAAAAACGATGATTGGATGACCTGCCTAAATGTGCCCAGATTATTGTCCACAAAAAAAAACATATGATTGTTGCATGTATACGTTTTTTATATGATTTTATAAAAATATTTATTCTTTATTTGTAAAATATATTTTCCAGGATATTTTTAACAGAAATTTGGTATGCTATTTTATAGTCTAAAGTCGATATAAGCTATTTTTATGACTCTGTCGAAACGAAATAATGCTGCAGTTGAATATATCATAAAATGGTTATCATGTGTTGTGACTAGACTTTAATAATAATTCTACATATTTTTCACACACGATTTGCAAAGAAATATCACTATTAAAAGAACTTTTCATGTTTTTATCACAAGAACATCGTCGGGCTGGGCCTAAGGGGCCCGGTTGGCACATGACTAAGCGGCTACACCCCTTAGAATCAGGGTTAATGATATGATGAAGTCAACCTGCAAGGAATTTTTAGAAGTTTTTATGTTCAAAGTACATTTTTATGTAAAAATTTCCAATTTGTTATACCTTTAGCCAAACATCATTTTTTAAGAGGAAAAATATCAGCTAGATTGATAATAAATCGTTCGTAAAAGCTGCTATCGACCTTATCTTCCTTAAAAACAGATTCTATGTTTAGAATACATAGAATAAATATTCAGCAGGTTCTTGCCTCAGTAGATCTTAATACGCTTCAGCGCGGTAAATCATCTCTCACAAGTTACTTGCGTAGACAAGATTGCTTGTTATATTGGGACAAAAGTCCACGTACACATGGAATGAAGCTTCGGCATGAATCTGAATCTCTTCAAGACAAAGAAAGCGTTCTTTGCTGTTTGATCTAAACCATTTTCACAGATCTATTCCTGTTCTTCCTCCTCCCTTTTTCTTCGTGTATGAACTATTTGCGTGTAGGTAGTAAGCCTGGGGGGCCACGCAGGCTAGGGCCTGGGTAGTAAACGCCACCCTGAGGAAATGGCCAGTCTAACACTACACACAAACAGCAAAGAAATATTACCGCTATACAAAGAGATGGTTTACTTGGTTCTATTGGTGGAAAAGATTGGTTTACTGTTTTGGCAGTCTTGGAGTTTTTGATATGTGTAAAAAATAATGTTTTATTTCAAGACATTTGTTTACCAAAGAGCTGACACTGAAGTACTTGTTAATAAAAGTACAATTACTAGCTATAATAACAAGAGCAAAGTCACATTTGTCATTGAACGTATATATGTTTATTATTTAATTACAACAATTCCATTTCAATCGTATTCCAATTTCCGTTTTTACATTTTTATTTTGATATTTCTATTTAATTTAATGAATTAAGTTTTTGGTGTTTCTGGATTCTGTTGGTTAACAGCTCTGACCTCCGTTTGGCTACTACTGTTCGCACTAGTGCGCGGATCATCAAACATGTCACCTTTGATAGTTATTCCACTGGTTGCATGACATACATTACTAGCTGTTTGAGTATAAATATCTTGTACTTCCATCGGACATAGTTGTTCGCCACTCAATATAAGCATTAGACAAATTGATTCAGCGATTATGGGATATATCGTTGGTGAAAATTTCGGTCCAAATAATAAATCAAAGATTATATGGCCAATAACAAAATCAAAAAATATTGTCATATTTCGTAAATTTTTTCTATAAATATTTGAATCTCAATGACATTTTTTTATATTGACTTTTTTCTTTTTTATTCTTGTTGTATTCTCCCCAACCATTTAGGCCATAATCGGATATATTTTCCTTAGAAAATTACACTGAGAATTTTGAATGTCAAAAAATAATAATGGTATAAATTTCATGGCATGCTTAATGTCATAAAACATACGTTTTTATTCTGGTCAACTGTAGCATTGACCTCCATCATATATGGGCTGTGATTCAATATGGTATAAAATATATAAGAGAGGTATGTTTAGTTCCGATTTTGTTAACGCAGGTATTTCTATAGAAACTATAAACTATATTATAATGATATTTTTCAGGATTCGTGCGGAAAATTTTACCTAGGGTCTTCTCTCATCATTAATTCGCTATAACATATAGTTTTTTCCAAGTAATTCGGTCAATAAATTCCCTTTTTTATATAGAGATTATACTGCACAAAAAAAATGGTTTCGTTTTTGCCAACGAACGCCAAGACCAAAGTGGTCAGTTATCAATAGGATAGTTAGTACATTTATATGATGGAGGTCAGTGAACTGTAGAGAATCGGAAAAATATTTAGCCCAGTTATTACACCCCAGTTTGTTTATAAAATTTAGGCCAAAAAGAAATTATCGACAGTTATTATTGTTGTAAAGCTAATTTGCCCACATATTGTTGTAAAGCTAATTTGCCCATTAAGTCGCGAATATTGTTGATTCACAATTTCTCAGGGCTAGATATAAGTTACGAAGAGATTTAAATTCTTTTTGATAACTTTCAACGGTTACTTATTATCAGATTCTAAAATTTAAAAAATTTGAAATATATATAATATAAACATGTAAAAAAAAACGCGTATAAACATTCGAATTAGTATTCTAACATCTCTGAAAGCATAAAGCATGTAGATAAATCCAAATCCAAATGTTTATACCTATGCAATGTTTTTTACTTTTATTCACAGTATAGTGTTCACAGTATAGTGGATAATTTTGATGATTTGACTTTAAAAAAAATTTAATTACTAAAATAGTATACGTCAGAATTTTTTTTAAAAGAACACCCAAAATGATTTGCGATGAAAAACATTTTTACAGATTAAATATCTATAGAGATTGAAAGAGAGTGCTATGTTCTATTTCTCGAATATTCGACTAAAATCAGTATCTCATTTTCGTCTCGTCTCTCGCGGCATCACTATTACAAACATAACAAATTTGACAAGTCACAAAACAAATATTTTTAAAAATAAGATCCATTCAAATTCTTACGAAAACATATTTTTTTTTAATATCACTAAAAATATTATTTTAAAAAAACTATATAGGTTTTTAGGTCATTACTAAATTGAAAATTAAATAACGACATGAATTTCCATATAATTTTCTCCTTCAAACAAAACATAAAAAAAAGCATGTTCAAAATACACGATTTTAGAATATTTTATCAATACAAATAAATTGAATGATTTATTTATATTTAATTATACATTATTATTTTCGTTAAGAATATCCTTGGAAAAGTTAACGAAAAACACAAAATTTATATTTTCACATTGTTTAGATTATTTACTATGAAATGTTGTCTATAAACAATTAACATTCCATCCATTTTTCCAAAAAAAAAAAATACCAACTTGTAAATATTATTTAAAATTTGTAAATAGATATCTTATAATTTATTTATTAAAAATTAATATAATTATTAAAAAAATATAAATATATATATATTAGCGTGTGTAAATTATTTCAATGTTTTGAAATTAATTATCATTAAATAAAAAAAAATGACAAGTCTTTCTTAAAATAGTCTATTTTATTTCTAATACCTATTTGTATTTTCATTTCAGAATGCTTAAAAATTATTAAGTATCTCCCCTCAAAGTATATTTAATTTTTTGATAGATGATACGTCATTTATAAAATATTTTACAAATTTCCACTTCGTTGTTGCGTGGATGAAGTGAGAAGGTTATGATACGTCATTTTCATACGAAAAATATTAAAAGTTTGATTGTACAAGGTGGTGCAAAATTTTGAAAAATGATCGCTACTTTTGTGGCCTATAGTACAATTGAGTCATGAATTTATTTAAAGATATCTGTTATTAGTTTATGTTTTTAAACTATTTTAGTGGCAGTAACAGATCTGGAAATAATTTGGATAAAATGATCTTGTCCATAAATATTCTAGAATAATTCTTAATCTATCTGAAATGACCAGAATATGAATATTAAAATCCTTGATACACCTGTGGAAAAGTACATAATTTACAAAATCATTTTGCATAAAATGAATTCGTTATATTGGGCACAAAAAACAGGATTAACTAACTTGAGAAAAATTTAGGAAGGTGGAATATAATTTATCCTTCAACAAACAAGAAAAAGTGCATGTGTTTAAAGACAAACCACTTAAAGTAGATTTTCTTTGTTTACTCATATTATCTAGAAACAACTTTTTCTACGCCATACGTTTTCTTTCATAGATGTTCAATGTTAATATTATCTACCTAAAGCTATCTACCTAAAGCTATGATAGAATTAATCTTAAGTACAAACCGAATTATAATATTTTTGCACAAACTAGTAAAAACCAAAACGATAAAACCAAAAATATCTGTTTTAGGATAACATTCACTCGTTCAGCGCATCGATTTGTTTTTAAATGTTGTACGCTGGGATGGGTATAGTGATGTTTCTGTGATTTTAGTCTTCTAAGTTTATAATTTGTGATAACTTAAGAGTAGGTATAATGAAAACTAGATATTTAAACCACTTGTGATATCAAATATTCAGCAAGGGTGTCCGAGAATTCGAACACCGGGGGCTCCAAAACGGAGCCCCCGGTACAGCCCCTGGTACGGCCCTGAGTTCCACTTTATTTTAATACACCTGCTTGCTAACAAGTCTAATTTAAATAGACATGGCATTTTCTATCAAATGCATGAATTACATCAAAGTGGATTTGATCGAGCTGTTTACTATATTTTAAAAAAAAATCACGTTTTTAATTCTCACACATTAAATATACCGAGTTGTCCAAACACCCAACAACGGCAGATTTATTGCTACTTAAGCAAACACATATAATCTGATATTGATCTTTTCTGTAATTTTTTCCGGAAAATTGAATGAGCTATTCATGTTTTGGGTCCCATGGGCCACTTGACGGGGGAGGGATTATGAGGGACTATTATAGAAGAACTCATTTTATGAAGATTAGTTCCCTTAGGTGTTTTCAAATATCACTTTGTATTTGAGATACAATGCCGTAGAGATGTTCAAAAACAACAGTCATTTCCTGACTATTTTTATTCCTGAAGGGCCTAATAACCCCACCAGGAATAAGAAAATTCGTTACGCTTCGTCAACTTAGCGAATTTCCTCAGAATAAATAACTTAATTAACTTTTATCTTATTCATATTCATGGCATAATTTTAGTCCGATCAAAGTGAAATTTCGTATCTGTTATGCCTTTGGTATTTGAAAGACCACGATCGTTATTGTGAAGAAAATATAGAATATATTTCTTAATATTAAATAACCGAACTATGTTTAAGAAGTACAGTTGTAGAAAATCAACTTTACTATAATTCATCACATGATCGTTTTTTTGTAAAACTCTAAAAATACGTACAGAGATAATTTTGGATTTTTATTTTCAATCTTAAATCGTAAATATTTCTACAAATATTAAAGTAACAAAAACATAATAAGAAATAAAATTTTAGTAAAATTAATTTTCTATAACTGTACTCTATACATTTTTCGATTTGTCCAACATTCAGAGAGATATACCAAATTTTGTGTTCACCTCTCACCAAACCATATTTTTCTCTTGCCCGATTTTCCTGTCGTATATAGATCAGATATTTAATCACTTGGGTCAGTTAATTGCTATTCTGTTTTCTGTTTTTGAAAATAAAATATTCGCCTAAAACAAGTTTTCCATAAAACAAAGCCTAATTGAATATCGATTTCCATTGGCTTCAAAATATTTTACCGAAATCTATAGTAACAAAATCTTCTTAAACTTTAGAATAAACTAGAATAAATTTCTATAATTTTTTTACAGTCACTCTACTGTATAAGTTTGTGTATATTAAAATGTTTTCGAATTGTCATACTAATCAACAAAAAACGTAATGTGGCGACTACGTAAAAATACACGACATAGAGAATAATAATCGCCAAAAATGTAAAAAAGAAGCATAGAAAATTATTTGTCAAAAAAACGCAAATACTCTAAACAATTGAATAATATACTAAAATTAAACATAGTCATCACAAAATTACGTTGTCCGTTCGTTGATGTCATAAATGTGTGGGAAGCGTCGTTACACTCACTGATGCTGAAGATTCGGTACAACGAAACCACGGCTCTTTTACAATCATAATTATTGGAAACATTGAAATATTTCAGTAGGTGGGGAATATACACAAATATTTATATCGACAAACGAAAAACTACGTTTCTCTATAAAAGCAACACAATAATATTCGACTGCTCCAGTTTACAAGAAGCATCGCTTCCATTCATACACCTGAACCAAATACAACAAACACACACACAAACAATCATGTCTTTGGAACGTCAAGTGCGCGCTAAGGTATGTTTAACAAATCCAAAAATTATTTGGTGATTTTCAATAGTTAACAAATTTTGTGTAATAGCTCGCTAGCAAACGCGACACAGATCAAGAAAGACAAGCACAAGAATGGATTGAAGCAGTATTAGGTGCAAAATTCCCACCAGGTGAAGCTTTTGAAGATGTTCTCAAGGATGGTACTGTTCTCTGTCAAGTAATGAACAAATTGAAACCCGGCAGTGTCGCAAAAATTAACACATCTGGTGGACAATTCAAATTGATGGAAAACATCAACAAGTAAGTGTATCTATCTAAGTGTAGCTTTTGTAAAAAAAAAGAAGTCTGTAAATCTAATAAACTTTTTTTGTGCAGCTTCCAAAAAGCATTGAAAGAATACGGAGTTGCTGATATTGATGTATTCCAAACCGTTGACCTGTGGGAGAAGAAAGATATTTCTCAAGTCACATGCACCTTATTCGCTCTTGGTCGTGAAGTAAGTACCTTTAACTTTAAATAAAGCTACGTAGATTTTTCAAATTTTGATTTAAGCTCCATAATCAGGACGCACGTCAAACTACTTAAATTTTCAAATAATTGTGTTTTACTGCAAGATAAAGTTGGTTTTTAACTGCCTCCAAACTAAAATTTTCGGATCAATCTAATAAATCTTGGAACTTTAATATCGAACAAAAAAAATATACAGTGTGTTCTTTTGAAAAGTTTCCACAAGTTTTGTTTAAATATTTTTTAAAATATACATTTTAGAAAAAAATGTTTCAAACAAAAATTGCTCAGTTTAAAGCACGGGGAAAACTTAATGCAATAATTATGTTGTTGTTTTCTATGCATCCATGCCGCGTGGTAAACTTGAGAAAATTTATAAATAAATAAAATATTTATCTTATAAAGAAAAAACTTTTGTTTGCAACTTTTTTTCATACATCCCCTAGTTTTCGTGTAAATGTGGCGTAACCAATAGCTCTTTGTTTTAACGAGTTCTTATAAAATATTGTTCTTAGAAAAAGAAAAAAGACCTTTTGTTTGAAAATTATTTTCATTTTTCCAATATGTCAAAACTGAATTTAAATATTTTATAGAACAAAATACTTATTGCATTATATGCCCCCCCCCCACCCCCTTTAAACAGTAAACTTTAGTTTGAAACATTTAAAATATTTCAATTGAACACACTGTATATGCAGGATACGTCTGTTTCTATTTTCTTTAGAAATAATATTTTTAAATGTTACATATTTTGACATAAACTTTCCTTTCGAAGAAAAGAAAAATTTCCAAAAAAATAAATAATAAAGTCCTTCAAAACTTAAATGCTTATATACTGCAATAAAAAAGATTGTGAAAGAGTGTGTTGACATAAACACAATTTATTAATGTTTTCAAAAAAACTTTGAACTTTTGCCAAATTTTACAAAGTTGTTTAAATTATGCCAAACATCTATAAAATAACACCTACTTTTACTTAAAAGGCTTGCAATCAAAAATTATTTAATATAAAATGCTATTTATATTTTAAATTTATGATTTTATTTCATAATTCTTGCTTTTTATTTGAAATTTTAATGCATTTTTTCCATGACCGAGAAAACTATTAATCTAGAATTTTTTGTCATAATATTTCAAAGTGTAATTTTTGTGTTTTTTTTTCCTTTAGACCTACAGACACGCAGAATGGAAAGGACCATACTTGGGACCAAAACCATCAGAAGAAAACAAACGTGACTTCAGTGAAGAACAATTGAAAGCTGGTCAAACTGTCATTGGTTTACAAGCTGGTTCAAACAAAGGTGCCACTCAAGCTGGACAAAATCTTGGTGCTGGACGTAAAATTTTAATGGGAAAGTAAAAAAAAAATACAAAATGATGAAAATCTAAATTTCACATTTTTATTTTTGTATATAAAGTATATTTATCATTTTTTAACAAAAATTGTTTGATTTTTTTGATTTTATATTTATTTATCTATAGATAAATTATTTAAATATTTATTTTAATTATTTATAAAATAAAAATATATTGATATTTTTTAGTATAACTTTTGTGTGATTTCTTTTTACCAATGTGCAATAATTTTCAGAAATTAGAACATTTGCCAAAATTCGAAACAAATAGATTTTCTACAATGATAGTAAAAATAGTAATAGTAAAATTTATAAAACAATAAAAAAAAGGTTATCATTAAATTAAATTAAATAATTGACGAGACAATTAATTCTTTTTAAATATCTAAATTTCATGAATTTTCATTTCTAAGAATATTAAAAACGACTGTACGTACCAAAGTCAGTGCATAGAGGAGTGAAGAGATGTTCGCACGATATATAAAATACTAAAGGATTAATTTACTTATTACTATGCCATCTGAACATATCTAGTATAACCTATATCTTTTGTTTTAACAAAATGTATAGGTTACTATCCAAGAATTTTTTTGACAGTGAGATTATTCAATATTTTTGGGGTTGCTGTTTCAAATTATTGCCATTAAATATCAATAGATTCGCTATATATGTTTTTTTTATGTGTTAGTTCAACTTTATAAGATATTTGTTTATGAAAGAAATGCTTTTCAAGTTTTAGAAATAACTGGAGTATGCGCGAGCTGTTTACATACCATACTTTTTAAAATTTCAACTTTGATTTCGGTTTTTCAAGGACTCGTTGTTTCTTAACATTACGCCTGTAGATTTTGAGGGACATTTTCAATCTTAAAAAAAACTGGTACATGAGTAATTTTTTAATTCGAATATACCACGAAATATACCTTTTTAGTTAACAGCAAATTTGGCTTTTCGTCGATTATAAATAAATCAAACCCTCCCTTTCCCGCCCATTGAAATGAAAAGAAAAATAATGCACTACTAAAAACGATTCTTAGAAAACTAGTCACTTAGAAATATAGACTGAGTCATCTTAACAAGCATGAAACCAAGATACCAAAAAGATACTTGTAATAATTATTCCAACAATTAAATGGAACATATTTCTGTAAATATTAGGGCTACAGAATATGGGCAGGTGATAATCTATTGTAGATTTTATTTTCTAAAATATTACTTTTAATCAACATTATCATTCTCAATCCTTATGATCCCCTATTTCCCTTTACCCTTCGCCAATATTGCCCATTAACGAAATTTGACTTTCAAATACAAAATATATCATATCGAATTACAATAGGATCAGGATAAAGTTTTGGCCTATGGAGCGAGTTCAACCACACACATCTGCATTATATTTAAATATATTTAAATTTATTATGGCCATTTTTGACAGGTATTAGGGAGGGTTAATGAACATTTGTAGAAACGTTTATAAAATCGATTCATCGGTGAAAATATATATTTTCTAGAGCACGGTAGTGCGACAGGCCGAGTTTAAGGGGTTTTTGCCTGTGTTAACAACCACCTTAAAAAGCCAGCGTTCCCCAGGTTTCAAAAAATTCTTCTTTTTAATTTCTTAGGAAATTAAAAAATATTGACAAATATTTTATTTCCAAAATTTTGTTTATGCCGGTATTTTCATAGACACTATAAACTATATTAAAGATCTAGTCGGTTATTCCACCGGCTATTGCTTTGGAACGGTGTGGAATTTTGGTCTTCTGATAGTTTTTCTGGAGTTATAAGGATAATTTACCTAGGATTTTCTCTTATCATTATTTCTCTATCTCCAAATATTTCTCTCCAAACAATTCGAATATACACACATACACACAACATATTTCCCTTTTATAAATAGAGAGATAAATATTTGTTGTAAAACCAACAGTATACAAGCACCAAGATATATTCAATGACCAAACTTATTATTAGTCCGGGAGACAAAGGGTTCTTTCAGGATAATGAGCATCAAGCTGGTACTTTGTAAGTAACTTCGTTTTGACAAGACGCCCAACTTTTTGAATTATAAAATTTTAGAAAACGGTAACGAAATTTTCTGGAAGCCGTTGAACATGTCGATTTGACCGTTTATCTAAAGTTGGCGAGCATCAAGTTCTTTTTAAGTTTAATTGTAAGATATTCAACTGAACAACGAGGAAAAGTTTGCATCTTACAAATTCAATGGAATGGACTCCGAGTCTCCTATTCTCAATGTTAAACGGCTTCTAGAATATTTCGATACCGTTTTCCAAAATTTTATAATTAAAAAAGTTGGGCGTCTTGCTAAAACGAAGCTATCTAAAAAGTACCAGCTTGATGCTCATCATCCTGAAAAAATCCTTTGGACTTCTGGACTATACGATTATTTAAGATAATTTGTACTACTACATAGGCTTTATAGTGATGGGAAGAGGACGTCCGATGTACAAGAAAATTATATGTAGTATGGAATCACCAAATCGTGTATGTATACAAAAATATTGTTTCTAAGCTTATATTTAGATTCATTTCAATAAGTTTGTATAAACATCAGAAACATTTACTGCAGCATTTAAAATAAATTTATTTGTAGAAATTACATAAGAATTACTATACGAATGTTCAAAACATCTTTCATAATGATTTTAAAAAAAGAAACCATTTAAAGTGAAATTTCGAGTCTAATTTTATATCCATAGCTATAAATATTAATATCTAAAAATTTTATCCTGATACATTAATAAACGTTCAAATTCATTGCAAATCTCTCGGTTACAGCAAATACAAGATATTCGGTGCATCTCACCCCGAATATATGAACCTTCAGAAATGCTGAAATCCTGATAAGCAAGTTCCTGGCTATTGCCAAGATATGGGAGAAGCTAATTTCGTCGAACTGAAATAGAAGGGGACCGAAACGGGTCATAAGTTCGAAGTGCAATACTTTTTATATCCCAAGATATATATTCCTATCACTGGTTAGTCTCCCTAGAGCAAATCTTTGAATTCTTATTTTCTGAGATAGTGGTACATTTTTCAAACATAAATTAGAAACGTTATTTTATATAAAACTAGCTGTTTCCCGCGACTTTGTCCGCATTTATATAAAAGCTAAATATATATGCATTAAAAATAATAATTATAATAATAATCACGCTATATTATATGATATATGTATATAATATGCAACGATTTATAGTGTGCTATTATAGTTTATAGTTACTATGGAAATGACAATCAAAGTTGACATTTCAAAATTGAAACAAAATTTTAATAAAATAATTTTATAGTTATTTTTTAGAAGTATAATTTCTGTGGAAATGATAAAATCAACAAAAGATTTAACCCACTCCAAAAAAAAAGAAAGAGATTCTATGTTCGACTGTAAGTATTTTTTTAATTTTCACCCTCTTCAAGATTATGAGACAAAAGATAGCCTATGTCCTTCCCCAAAATATAATCTATCTCCATGCCAAATTTTATTACTATCCGTTTAGCCGTTTAGTCCTGACGAGGTAGCAAACAAACAGAATTCCTTTCACATTTATATAGTAGTATGGATTATTATTTGTATTTTATTTAAGTACCCCCTAGACTTTCCATCTAACCAACCCATTGAAATTTGTGTATAAAGTGCGGCTCATATGTTTAGTGGTGACTTAAACAGTGTATATAATTTCAAAGCTTTGACAATTTATTTGTACCTACCATATAAATTTAAATAAAGCTCTGTGTTACCTTGTTTTTTAAATATATTTTCGTTTCAGTGTTTTTTTTTTCATTTGTTATGAAATTTTTTCTCAAATACATTTATTATTGTGCTATCTATGAGTATTTGACAGAACTATGAAAAATTCAATTTGAAAAAATTAAATTCTATATATATATTGCACGCCCTCTCATTTTACGATATTGTAAGAGAACATCGTTCATCGTACATTTTATTTAACGATTGTGTTGTATATCGTTCGAAATAAACTAACTTAAGAAACAGTTAGTTTCTCAACTAAAATAGAAATAAAATTTAATTAAAATTTGTTCCTTAGTTTTTTTTTAGTAATACAATTGAATTCAAAAATTTAATTTTTAATACCTAAAATTTATAATATTTTATTTTACATTGCCGGCTTTTTTAAATAAAGTATCATTTGTTTTGACCAGCCGACTATCGATCGAAATAAAAATTAAAGTAAGCTATTGATTTAATTAAACTGTCGATTAATAGATGGTTCGTCTCTAAATTAACATTCTAATAAATTTGTTTACGAATACCTAAGTATGACATATTGTTCGTTGTGTATACTTAAGCGTGACAATACTATACTAATGCCAATTCCCATTGTGGTTTCGAAGACATAGTATAAAAGAACTAGCGTATATTTACTTAATATTGATATGAAAAAACCTAAGTATACGTCTAGTAATTTAAATTTCAAATTTTCATTAACCGCGTTTTGAAGTTTTTTTTAAGTTTAATCTATAATATATAAAAATTCCAGTTTTTCCAAATTCAAAGTCATTTTATAACAAGTTTAATTATCATTATTACTGTCCAAAATTTGAACATAGTATATTGGAAACTTTATTTTTCTATTTTTTCTATTTTATAATAAAAATAAAACATACATTTGCTTTAAAAATATTTTATTTTAAATAAATTGTGTCTCAAAAACAAAATTATATTTGTTGTTTTTTTTTTGGGTTTTTTTGAAAAAAAATCGCAATTACAATAGTAATATTTTATTTTATATAAACTGTGTCTGAAATACGACAAAACAATGTATCTTTTTATTATTTTTTGGAAAAACAAAACCTGAGGTCAATATACCTCTACTAAATGTGACCCGCAAAATATTGTACATTACATAACACATGTAATTAAATTGAAAGATGTATATCATCAGAATATTATGGAAAAACATTAATGTATAAAATATGTCTCCAAGAACATCGTCTTTATGAATAAATACAGGGTCTTCCTACAAACAAAGAACATGTTGTGGCAAACACATAATTAGTTTGTCATAATTATAGATCGAATTATACAGGGTGAGTCGAACCAGGTGGATAATAGCACACACCTCCACTTCCTTACACAAATCTCCCATTCATCAACAACCTCCAGTAGAAATCGATATACTTAAACAAAATGAAGACCACTCGTGGTTGATTCACAGACATACAAAACATCAAAATAGTCAAAACAATGTGCGCATAAATAATCAAATCCGGGAACCAGGGTACTGATGGAAAACAAATATACGGTATGGAGTACTAGGGTAACATGTATTAAGCAACAAAAATTCATTATTATTCTTGCATTATGATTCTTATGTCTATCTTGCATTATGATACTTATGTTTGATAATTAGTTGTCTTCAAATTTATTTGTAATTTTAATATTTATTATTATCTTATAGTCCACATTATCTTTTCCACATTGATGATTCTTCCTCCTCGCCCCACAATCTGCACACAATGGACCCATTGTGGAGTCCCATTGTGTGCAGATGCTTTCACAAAGGATAATGTCTGGTAATGACATAATACGATATGAGTATTAAACCATTGATTTAAAAATTTACTTTTTTGTTAATTTTTATTTTATTTTCCAACGCTTCAACTACTCTCCCAATTTTAAATCCATTTTTATTAAGATTTTCCTGATTTAAATGTGAATACAAAGGTTGTTGATGATGTTTAGGAAATAGCTTGGAAACAAATGTATTGCAGAGTAGATAATGAAATGCTAGATCTAGTACACAGTACACAACTTACCTCCTACAACTACCTAAAAGAAAATAAAAACTTTTCAAAACAGTCAAAAACGTCAAACAAAAATAACGTTGTCCCTCGAGAGAAAACAAACAATACTAAAAAAAACTTATGAAAACAAAATAAATTGAAACAAAATTTCTTTGGTTTTGTAAAAAAAGAAAAATTACCAAGAACCATAAAATAGGACTTAACTAATAATTAACATTAAAGAAAGTAAGCTGGTTTAAGACTGACAATGGATTCAGAGGTAGGTTTATTGTTGACGTTGATGGAATATACCAAGATATCCCGATATATTTGATCTGAAATCTGATCTAAAAAGATTAATTAAATACAAATTTTAGCAGTCATCATCATATAGGGCCCTGTCTGTTTAAAAAACGTTGGTGATCTTGGAATTCCATTGTTGCTGATCGTAAGCCACGTGAAATAAATCAACACTCTTCGTTTCTGAAGTGGGTAAGGATTTAATAAAAATCTTTTTCTTCCCTTAGTTTTTTGTCCTTTGATTTTTCCACTTAATATTAAGTACTCGATAGTTGTGTTGTCTTATCACGGACCCATGCACTGCAGCTGGCTTAACCTAATTGTTTTTAGAAGAATTTAATAGTAATCATGGTAAAAAAAATGCTTAAATGTTTAAATTTATTGCCAGATATAATTTTTTTGACAGCAATTTGAGGACCTTAATATTTGGGCGATAAGCTAAGCAGTCGACAATATATGCCTAATTCCCAACTTATGAATTCGTGAACTATACCATACAGGCTGTCATTGTCGAGATTAGCTTCATGATACGAAATTAGCCATTAAAATTGCAACCGTGTGAGTATAAAAATATGAGTATAAAACAAGCATACATTTATTTTTTTTTAAAAGTCAGCATCAAATGAATTATTTATGATTCTTAGACATAGTAACAATATATGTGTATGTCTGTCTCTTTTTTTTCATTACAAATAAATGTATGTCTGCCATATACTCATATATACGCTGCTACACATTTCATAGCACAATAGCTAGTCTTGGCTATTGCCGCCTGTATATCACATATGCATAGTTTTGTATTGAAATGCATGTTTATGCCAAATTTCAGCTGAATTCGTAGCGGAGTCGCTTCTAAATCTTGATTTACTTTAGTTTATTAGATATCTATGCATATTCAACTACATGCACCCTCTGATATCAAGGTAATATTTATGTTGACTACCTTGGTAACTATCAACAAAGATATTCAGACATTCATTCAATACTTTTATTTAATAAAGATCATTTAAATCTTTCCACATGTTTTTATTTTTTTTTTAATGTACTATAATTATTAATGATTTAAATATAATCATCTTACAAATTAAAAAACGTTATATAGCGAAAACAACAAAAATTTGTATCTTTAAAAATTGTATCTTTATTTATCTGTTAAAAAATTATAAAAATTAGATGTAAGATCAATTAGAAATAGGAAAATTTTGTAGAATATTTTTTTTAAATACGATTTAATAATAATATAATCAACAAAATCAGTATATCTTCAATCTACGGCCGATGTTATAGAAAATGACTTTTGAAACACAGTATATAAATATACCTATATATTTCAGTATGCGTGGGTGAACTACTTACGATGAGTCATATTAAAATTTTTGTGAATCTACACATCGTCATGAGCTAAATTTGGCATCGATTCATTTTTTTGCATTTTCACGTAAGTTTTGTGTGACATTCATACAATGTTCGCATCACATCAACTAAATTTGTAAATTATATTATTAACTTCATATTTCCAAAAACAAAAATTAACCTCATATGAACTATAAACCATTCTTCTCTAGAAGAAAATCAGTGCTTAGTTGGTCCGAACGTTTTCGAGACAATCTAAAAGTTTGAGCGTTGAATTTATGTACAGAATGCTTACATTTTGAAGTCCTACCATTTTTGGTCGTGGATCTATGTGCGTGTGAATTAAGCGATGGATGTCAGCCTACGGATCATACAACTATAAGTACATAAAGTGAAAAAAGTGGTGTAGAAAATGACGATAAATATATTCACTATGCAACGAATATTTTTTTTTTTAAATCAGTATAATGGTAGACCTACATAAATTTTGATCACTATACAAAAGTTTTCTAAATAAGTTCGAAGAAGGTGTCATCTAATAAGATGATCGTTGAAAATTTTAATGTTATAAAAACTAAAAGTCTTATCTGCCTCTGAAATTGACCAAGGGATACTCATTTGGCGGTGAAATTATAAATCTTTTTTGATATTCATTAAATTCAACCTTCATTCTTTGCTGATTACTCAAGATTGAACTGAACAATATGAACAATACTGACGGAAAACATTATAGAACACAAATTTGTAACTGTTATCAAAAATTTTAGATACAGATATTACAAACATTATGAAATATTAGAAGAAGATATTTAAGTTTTAATTTTAATGTTAATTATTTTCATTTAGATGACTGCAGATGAAACGCATTCTTATTCAAATGATGTTTCTTCATGTTAAGTGCAAAAAATAAGATGTATGTTGCAATTTAATTACAATTACATTTAAGAATGTGACATTAATAGCCTCTGAACATGCCATTGCAGACATTTTTAATTTGCTATTAAATTATCTACTTTTGTTTTCCTTAACTTATTGCGTTTTATTTTCACTTATTAATATAGTATTAATGAATCATTATTTGGTATAAATGAATCACTAAAATGGAATGAAATATAGAAGTATTGTTTTTTCTATGTTGAAAATCTATGATGAAATATCACCAGATGTTTGGAATTTTTGAACATATATATCGATCTGGATGGATTTACTACCCAAAGATGCTATTGCATCATCTTGCCAATAAAAAGCGCACACAATATTTACAATAAATTATTGAATGGCAATTAACAATAAATTTTATATAGTAAATTTTAAGAAAGTACTTTGAAATAATTAATGATCGTATCTAGACAGATAGATAGATTGTAGAGGATGCCCTGGAAGGGCTACACTTCGACCATAACGTCCATTGTGATGCCTAAGGATATGAGGATGTGAGTGGAGTGGAAGGAATTTATGTGTGTAGACTAGGAATTGGTAGGTTGTGCGGCTGCAGCCAACTCTGATAGGAACTATGCCGATATTCATCTGGAGTTCGTGAAGGAAACTGCAAAAAGCCTTCACTAGCATAGCCGGTTACTTCGTTCTTGTACATACGCCGACAGTTTGGTCAATTAACCGCCCTTTTTTTTCTTAATAATTAACAAACTGCCGATGTCGGGATTCGAACCCATAACCTCCAAGTTCCAAGTAGGCATAACGCCTTAGATCGCTCGGCTACTTGGACGGTTTCATGTAACTAAATTACGTTTATCCGTAGATTTAATCATACATTACAGTAACTCCGATTATCCAAATCACTTTAACGAAAAAAGGGCTTTATTCAAGTCGTTTTACAATCACCGAGAATTAGGAAACCCTCTTTCAAGGCCGAATAAATTGACAATTTGTCTTATTATTCATCATAATATATACAAATTTCGTATTTTTTTAAATCGGGAGTTTTGATTTCCAAATCAGGCCCGGTTGCAAGTAATTCGGATTGAAGTTTTATTGTATCTCTATCTTAATCGAAAGATATTAAGCATTAATTTATTAACATGTTAAATAAAGAATACAAGCATATATTTAATCACGATAATCGAACACCAGTTTGTCGTCGGTTATGAAGTCGGTTATATGGCGACATATGTATTGCCAGAATGGCGACTACATATAGTGGCTCGCTTTATAGCCAAGATTTAGCGCAAGTACACTACAATTTATTTGAGGTTTATTTCAAATTTTACCGAAATATTGATAGTCCGTTAAAAATATTAAACTAGTTTTAATATAAATATATTTATATATATATATATATATATATATATATATACATATATATATATATATATATATATATATATATAACATCTGGTGGTATTTCATCATAGATTTTCAACATAGAAAAAACAATACTTCTATATATTTATATATATATATACATAAAATTTATTTTTGTAGACTAATTATTGTCGCACATTTCGAAATATAAATGAAGCAATGCATAAATACGTTACAATGTGATTAATAACTCAATTTTAATCGTTAATTGAAAATATATATTTTAATTTCCAAGGTATGTCAACACAATTCGGAGTACGCATAAATAACTAAAAATATTTGTAGCAAAGTAAGTGGTGCGACACTCCAAATAGACTTTCTCCCTTTTAGGATTAAGACAGGAAAATAAAACTCGTGGGACGTTTTTTTTTATATTTACAAAACTAACTTAAATTATCAAGTAGTCCTAACCTTCAGTAATTTGTAAAACAAAAAAATACATATACAGCCTATTTTCGGTAGCTAAAGTGGTGTTCTTTTTTCAAAATTTTAAAGTAGTGTTGTGTCGAATCAAATTCGGTTTTCGAATAAAACTTGTTGGTATTTTCATAACGAACAACTTTTATTTTAAACATTTTTTCGAAAACCGAATGTATTCGACACAAATCTACAATCGAATTTAAAAAATAAAAAAAACAATTTTACTGTCAAAAATTCATCTGGGTCATTTCTTTAGAAATGTAAATTATTTAATAAATATTGTTCATTTTTAGAGATTCTGTTGATTATTCGTATCAGACTAGAATTACAAAGATCAGCCGGTTTTCCATTTGATTTACGTGGGGTTCTTTAGTCCAACGCTTGTAATAGGTTAGAAATATTGATCTTAGAAAAAGTATTTTGAAATAAATGTTCAAAAAATATTCATAAAATAAAAAAGCTAATAAAATGAGAAAAGATATGAACTATTTTTTTAGGATTACAACTTATATTAAAACAAAAAATTCAAAATCGGTTCATAAATGACGGAGTTCTGAGGTGACACACATACAAAAAATTAAAAATAATCCTCCTTTTTGAAGTCGGGTTAAAAATATAGAAATGTTGACTGTTTAAAAACCATGGTTTGAAACTATTTTTATATAAACGAAATAGACTTGCCGTAATTTCAGCTGGAACTTCTGTAATTGCTTGTATAAACAAGCATCTAATATTTGAAACATTAAGTGCAAGTTGATTTTATGTTACCTACACTTGTATGGCTGTATGAAATGTATCTTCTATAATTTCTGAATTATAAAAATAAATCTTAATTATAGACAGTATACGTACTGATATAGAACTCTATATATACAGGATATTAAAAAAATTAAGAAAAAAAACATGTAAATGTAAAAATAATTTCCAACATTCATATACAATTTTAATGTGGTTGGAAAAGTTTTTATTTTTATAGTTCAGAAATTATAGAAGATACATTTCATACAGCCATACAAGTGTAGGTAACATAAAACCAACTTACACTTAATGTTTCAAATATTAAATGCTTGTCTATATACAAGCAATTACAGATGTTTCAACTGAAATTACGGAAAGTCTATTTCATTTATGCAAATATAGTTTCAAACCATGGTTTGAACAGATAACATTTCTATATTTTATAAATTGTAATCCCACAAATAGTAAGTGCATATCTTTTCTCATTTTATTAGCTTTCGTGTTGACGAACGGACAGATATTCAGAATTATAGAAATTATAATATTTTATGAACACTTAAGTATTCAAAATACTTTTTCAAAAATCAATATTAATATTTGATATAGAACTCTGATACTGATATAGAACTCTGTATATACAGAGTATTAAAAAAATTAAGAAAAAAAACATGTAAATTACATACACATAAAAAATAATTTACAACATTCGTATTCGTAATTTTAATGTAGTTGGAAAAGTTTTTATCAAATTTATCTATAAAAAATTTTCAATGTCAAGCTGACTTGACAAGTTCAAATATTAATATAAAAAAATTTTAAGTAGGTTGAATAAAAAATTTAAAAGTATGGCACTAGGCAATATTTTTCATTTTATAGGTGTATACAAAATGTAATCTTTTTCAAAAAAAAAAAAAGTGTATTATTATTATTATAAATTAAAGTTGCCAAATAGTATTTGGAACGGATTATATAAACACTACAACCTTCATTATTTAGATTGATGTGGGTGATTTTCAATGTAATTACAATAATTTTTTTATATTTTTTGTCTCACTTTAAGGTGGTTCACTTGTAAACTCATTTTGTTTAAGAGTAAATTTGCAATTTGAGATTCTTAAAATACGTTAAGTGTTCGCGCCTTCAGTAACCACAAGAGTATGCTTTACACAAGGAATTGAAATTCAACGAGGAAAAGCGTATTTATTTTTATCTAAAGCCTTTTACAACAACAAGAATACACTTATATAAAAGGAATTGAAATTCAATGAGGAAAAAAGTATTAACTTTTATCTAAAGCCTTTTACATACAAAGCACACATTTATACATTGAGCTTGAGGTTGACAATTTAGGTTCGAAAATTTAGATGTGAAAGCAGACTGTTAGGAAATTTTCGTCGTAGAAATTCCCTTTCACCATTATCAACTCTTTTTTTTTCAAAGTGAATGAAGATTATTCGTCGCATATGTCTTTGCATTCTTTTATACAATAGTTACTGATGACTTAGAAGGTCCAAATCGTACGAAAATCAGTTCAAACTGTTGGGACATACAACAAAGATCTTTTCCTATATGCCAAGACATGCAAGAGTAAAAGAAAACAAGACAGCGATCGACCTGGCCAGGAACCGAGCACAACATCTCTTACAGGATTGAAGCCCTACTGTGAACTAGGAGACCACATCTATCGAAATGAACTCAGATAGAAAGAAGATACCAGAAGAGCCTCACTATAGAAATGTGTTCCGAGACTGAGGCAAACCAAAATCTTATCGAAACTTTGAACCGAAGAATTCATAATCGGCACCAGCCTGGGAAAAATGTAGATTACGTCTAGTTTCCTCATGGGATATTGTTATGTTAAGGAATACCTTCTGTGGCGACCCAGGGTAAAACTTAATATTTGCTAGTGGTTATAGTGCCGTTATACACAATAGAATCCGGTGCCAAAATTTCTCTACGTTTTTTAAATGAAAAAACAAGTCTGGAAGAAGTACTATATATAACCGAAATCAAGCCATTCACAATATATTTTGCAGGCCGCAGTGTAATTTCATCCCTAATTAATTCATTTGTAGGATATTGGGCCAATTATATTTTTTAACATCTTAGTATTGAAACTCCCGAAAGAATTAAATAAATTTATTAATCAATAAAAATCAAAGAAGTGTACGAAAAAACCATTAATAGTACCATTCAAGATGTCAACGAATGCTTGTGATCACAATATATTAATTTTCGACAAATATCATATCAATACATAGTCACTTTAGAAATTGAACATATCTCTTTTTATGCTGAAATAATTCAACTTTCACTTGTCAAAAAGCTTCAGTTTAAAAAAAGCATATCCCTATTCGCAAGAAGTGCGTAAACCAACACGATTCAAATTCAATCACAATGCGCACACTAACAGGCAGGTTACCAGTCCAAGTGACAAGCGGTCTAAGGCGTTATGTCTGCGCTGTATGCCTACTTGGAAACTCGGAGGTTATGGGTTCGAATCCCGACATCGGCAGTTTGTCAATTATTAAGAAAAAAAACGGGCCGGTTAATTGGTTAAGCTGTCGGCGTATGGACAAGAACGAAGTAACCGGCTATGGTTGAGAAGGTTTTCTGCAATTTCCTTCACGAACTCCAGATGAATATCCTACCACTTCCTAGTCTATACACAAAAATTCCTTCTACTCTACTCACATCCTCAAGAATCACAATGGACCTTATGGTGGAAGTGTAGCCTGTCCAGAGCAGTCTCTACAATCTTTCTATCTACAGACAGGCTTACCTAATATTGCCGCCCCTGTCATATGTTCATATCAAAGATACATTCCTGGCGACTACAGGTAATGTCACCATGAAAAAAAATTGCCAAATTAATAGCAATTAATAAAATATTCAAATAAATGATTCAATCCTGAAACATGTTCAACAACAAACAATAACATCAATATCACCAATTCAATGAATAATAACTTTTGTACCAAATCCAAAAAACGTTCGTTCAAACAACATATAAATCAATAAATTATATGATTCATCTTTAATTCGAGCTAAAAATATACATTTAATTGTCTTTAGTATGATAATATTCTAAGTCATTTCTATGTGTTTTTTTTACGTTTTATTTCTGGCAATGAATGCCATTCTAAATTCGGATAAGATCTTTATTTTAGACTACGTGGGCGTTTGACAACAAGCAAATAAAATACAATGCAATAGACTCATAATAGAGATAGTTGGGTTATATTTATTTTTCCGCCCAATAGTTGAATGAAATCATTTAATTGAATGTTTACGATCGATTGATATGTCAGTGTTTGACAATTTCTAAACGTGATTCAATTTAAAATTTTGTGTTTGCGATGGTCGATGTGTGACCAAAAATGATCCAATAACTAGAAAACCTAGGAAATTCTGGTTGGACGAACGCGTCTTGTTGTGAAAAGTAATTCCTCCAAATATTAAAAACAAGCAAACCTAAATATTTTTTATTATATATTATTAAAAATGTAAAAATTATTTTTATAAGTATGCCACTAAAGTAGTGTCCTTTTTTCAAAATTGTATAGTTATTATGGGGCTTATTCGTTCGATTTTTGCAAAAATGTTTCGAATAAAAGTTGTTAGTATATGTATACTCAACATCTTTTATTCGAAACATTTTCCCAAAAATCGGATGACCAAAACACAAAATGTACTTTATAATTTTAAACAAAGGGTACGATTTCTGTGGCCCCTAGTACATATACTACAATACTTAAAACAACAAAAGTATATGCCACGGGACAAAGCCTCTTTCTCTTTCCTTCAGCCACAATTTAAAGATATACATAATTAATTTAATTTTCAAATCAATCAATAATATATACCAATACATACAAACTTAACATTTTGCTACCTATTCGTTGTATTTATTTGAATAATTATGTATAAAGATCATTTTTTCGGTTGATTTCGTTTTGATGTGTACCAACAAGGGTATTTGAAATATAATATTTGTTATTTACACACAAAAAAAGTGTGCAAATATCAAAATATATTCTTATTTTTAAGAAATTATAAATATTTGACAGAGTAATAAAAATTAAAATCATTGAATTAAAACATTTTTGAATAATCTAGATGATTTTTATTTTTAAAATATATAAAAATATTTGTTTTAAATGTCTTAATCATAGTTATAATTATAGCTATACTAACTAATGCGTAAAGAGAAGAAAACAGTAGGTAGTGTCTATTTTATATTTCAGAAAAAAATATCACTTGAGTGACGTGTGATTATTATTTTGGAGACAAGATATCATTTATCATCGGAATGTTTGATGTTAAAAGAATTGATTTTTTATACTTTTACCTCTATATATAAAACACTGCGCACTATAGAGTTTATATACACTCGGATGCAAGAAGATACTTCAAAACCGAAGTACGATGTTTAAATTTTAGGATAAAATTTTGTCTCACTAAAGCTCAAAGAACTTATTCTTGAGTTAATTTATACTGCCCCTGAAGTGAGCAGTTTAGTAATTTGTCAGAATTTTCTCGAAATTGGATATATGATTTTTTTCAAGTTATACTTCTTTCGGTGCGTTTTTATATTTTCCTCTATGCACGTGCCAGTCCACATACATACATTATACTTTTTCACTGTGCGTGTTATCGTTTCTCCAGCAGATAGCATAGTCAGTTTAAATAATTATTTGATATAGTTGATATTTTCACTAATAGATTGCATATTATGTCTCATTTATACTACAATTAAACTTTAAGTTCATTTTTCTAGCAAAATGGAATATTTAAAATTTTATAATTTCTTGTTATTTAAATACATTCTGGGCAAGAGATATGGAATGAGCAATCTCTATATACTAACTATTGTATTCTACTCCAAGGGATGCATCCCCACCGAGTATCGGTAACCCGATCAAATTATTTTAAACTTATTTGGCTAAAAAATTGGGCTTGAATTAGCCACACAACCTCCAAGTTTTTAATTTAATTAATAAATTCAATGACAATGAAATGTGTCGGGTATACGCTATAGTCTTCTACAGTTTGTCATACGTAACCGAAAGGAATTTGGACAAACACTTGTATGTTGACACGAAAGTATACACAAATAAACAAATATTAAATAAAAATATCACTTCAACAAGAAGTTTATACTGTCTAATAAATATATAAAAAATATATATATATATAAAAATTAGAATAATATGAAAAAGTTGGCTGTCACATCACAATCGTCTTTGGTGTAGAGGCAGCACACTGGACTAGTTATCCAGAGGCCCGAGGTTCGATTCCTGGTTGACGAGTTAATTTTTTCATATCAGTATTTAATTTAATTAATAAATTCAATGACAATGAAATGTGTCGGGTATACGCTATAGTCTTCTACAGTTTGTCATACGTAACCGAAAGGAATTTGGACAAACACTTGTATGTTGACACGAAAGTATACACAAATAAACAAATATTAAAACACAACCTCTGTTTACAGGCGTAGCCAATATGCATAGTTTGTGCGACTGTTCATACCAGATTTTTATTGTAATACAATGTAATAAAGCTTTCAATCCTTGTAAATAGTCAACTGTATCTTGACTATAGTTTTTCATAGTCAAGTTCTTTTCCATAGTATGTTATTTGCATATAGAGGTCATTTACGCTTGAGTTTTTTTAAAGTTTCTGGTTTTATAGTTGTGTATAGTTTCTAAATATACTTCAACTAAAACTGACAATTTGCATGTAAAATTACTTACATTCATTCCAAATTAATTACTTATTTTTAACACATATAAAAATAACAATAGCATTAATAGAAGACGTATGTTTTTGTACAAATTTACTAATTTTTATAATTTTCACACCTCGTGCATGAATTGTCATTATATTCTACAAAATATTGTCTTAAAATACCAACGAATTCAGTGATCGTATTTTAATTTAATTTGTAAAGAGCTACTTCGTAAATATCTATCTCCTTCTAAACGAAAAACCCATGCTATATGGAACCAAAATGGTCTCATAAATTGTGTACTCATTACATAATTTTAATTACTCTATGCCAAAATTTGAAAAAATCTTCAATTTATTATGTCAGTCAAAATTTACTTGGGATTGCACCTAGATAGAAAACACACATGGCGAAAACACATCTAGACCAAAAGAAAACAGCTAAACATTAATTTCTCAAAATATTATTGGCTTATACGACAAAAATCAAAACTATCATTTGAAAATAAAGTGTTAGTGCAGTCATTCTCAACCACTGTGCAGCGGCACTTTTGTGTGCCGCCAAATTCTTAAAATGTGTCGTCAAATTTTAGAAATGTATATAGTAAAGTATTAACCAACATAAAAACGAAAAAAAGATCGAGACTGTTAAATGTAGAAGACGATATAAGAGTAACATTGTCATTTTTACGACCAAATATAAATTATCAAAAAACATCAAGCTCAAATTTTTCATTAAAAGTATTCTTATTATTAACTTGTAACAACTTTTAAACTTATCTTTTTCTTTGTGTGCCGTCAAATTATGAAATCGTTAAAAGTGTGTCGCGATAAAAAAAGGTTGAGAATCACAGTGTTACTATATAAAACTACCGTAAAACCTGTACGAACCTATGGAATTCAAACATGGGGAACTGCAAGTAACAGAAGTTTATCGAAATACTCGAAAGTCAATCAAAAATGCTAAAAACAGTTAGTGAAAAAATTGTACGTGAAAAAATTGCGCGCTTCAGTGACAGATACATGACTCGCCTTGAACGGCATCCAAATACTAAAAAGTGATCAATCTTTTAGACAATAATGACAGTTTGAACAGACTGGATAGTTCTGTTCGAGTCATTCTATAGTCATTACATATATTTATAGGTCTTTTTAGAACTGATAATAGAAAAAAAGAAAACAAGTTATCTAAGCATTTTTTTAAGTTAAGAGGAGATTTTATTTATTTTTCCTGCATTTTTCTCAGTCCCTTCAGTGTTTTCTGCAAAGTGTTCCATTTTTATCTTGATTCTTCAAAAAAGCAAAATTCGCGAAATCCGTGGATAATTAAATAACACTTTATACAGAAATCAAACCTTAATTTATTAGCTGTGATCGTAATTATTCCACTTAAATAATGTATATGCCATATATGGTAAACCTATCGAATTATCATAATAAAATTTGATTCCTAATTAGTGATGCCTGGAGACGACATGAGGCAATAGTAGCATGTCTCTTGTATTGTATTAACTTGTAAAAATTTTCTATTCTCTCATCTGGTGTCGTTTTTCTTGAAAAAATACAATTTATAAAGACTATAGAAAATGATTTGCTGATTTGTGATTAGTACATTTTTACAGATTAAAAATCTATAGACATTGAAAGAAAATATTGTCGTCTGTCTCTCGAATATTTATCGAAAATCAGGATTCTAATTTTTATCTCGTCTCTCGCTGACTTATTCTCATCTCGTCTCGTTTTTCTCCTCTCTTGCGGCATCACTATTCCTAATATAATCCAATTATTATTAACTTGCTAAAATTACGATATGTTTTTGAGAACAATTTCATAAAATTTTCACAATAACTCTCATTTGACATATTTATGTCTTGAGAATAATTAATGTCATTTCATCGCTCGTCTTTAGAGATAATGAACTGTAATTTGTATTATTCGTATTACAGATACATGAAATTATATTTATGAAGTAATGGTCTGTTTTCAAGTTTAAGTGGCCATTTGAAATCTGGGATATATAATGCCCTTCCCATACGGTAAAACACAATAACCTGATTGAAACAAAATTTTAACCTGATTGTAACTATTAAAATCAATATTTGGCAATAACATTCCTTGGTTATTAGAACTCTCAAACGAAGCCATATTTCATAAAACACAAATAAGACATTAATTGTTTTTAAATTTACTTGTATTAAGAGAGCAATTTAATTTTAAACAACCAAATATTTTATACAAAGAATCAGTGGCAAGTGCATCATGATGTCTTTAAACTATTGATTAATATGCGATGAATTCTGAATCGTGTAGAAAATTTAACGGTAATACAATAATACTATAAGGGGCGGACCCACTCATAGCATGCTTTATAGACCCACTCATAGCATATTTCCCATTGAATCTAGTCGTATTAATGTGGACGGTGTCGTTTTTCTGATTTAATAGTGCAAGACAATCAAAAACAATTTTTTTTTTCTTAAATCGACTTATATACCTACATCAAATCTGGATAAGCGAGAAAACCCTACAAGTGAGAAACAGAATCTTCTCTATGAGAGCGTCTTTTCACGCTTGGACCTCTTTGTCTGAAACTGCTTTTTACCATATACCTCTATAAACTACTTGCCATACACCTCTACAAGCGAAAAAGTTCGGGATACATAGTCATATCACCTATAGTAGTTTCAGTAACATATTTTTTATCGGATTTCTTCGGTCCTGGACCGAATCTATAACATCTCCCATCGATTATATCTTTATTGTGTTATTCGTTACGAAACTTCTAACATACGTACTGTCTTGGAGATTGTAATCTTTTTAATTTTTACACAAAAAGAAAAAATACATTAAAGTCATTAGATTTCGCCTCACATCACGTTTCTATGGGTAAAAATTATCTTGTTTTCAGAAAATTCTACAAAATTCGAGATGGCAACCCTAATTACTAATAAACAGTTAATTTAGAAAATTTAATAAAGGAATTGAAAGTATTTGATCTTTTAATTAATTCAATACTTTATTAACTCAGATTATCCATCACGTGTCCATCTATTGTTCTCCACTTAATTACAGTCAATAACCTCAAAATCAAAACACAATAAAATCATTAAAATAACATTTGAAATAATATTTCAGACACATGAAATTTAATGATAAATTTGCTGTCTTTAGTAATCAATTTTATTATAAAAGTGCTATAAAAAAACGTCAATATTGTGGATGAACTGGCAAAACAATCTAAATTTGAGTATTCGCATAAAATTGGTAATGAACCAATTCTTTATTCTTACATATGATAAATCCTTAGAAACGAATTAATTATAATCTAGATTTAAATAAAAAAAATTGGTCCATAAATTAAATTTTTTATTTATTTTATATATAAAAGTATTAATCGCCAGTTAGTAACAACACATAAAAACGTTATAATTATAAGTAATATAATAAATTAATGAAAAACTCTATTTATAACTCATTTTCAATTGCTGTTGTATTCTCTCTCACCTGCAAACATTTTATAAATAAAACAAAATGGGTCATAACTATAACGTGTAGGTATATATATACGTGTATCAAACATAAATTTGGATAGTGATAGGTAAAATGTTTTCATACAACCCACACATTTTTAAAAAAAATCTTTTTTCAAAAGTAATTAATAATAATAATCCTTCATATGAAATTTGTATAAAGTAGTCCGGCCACAAATAAATTTACGGTTAAATGATAACCGATTTTATTATAATCAATTATAGCTGGGTGCACAGTTGTC
The DNA here is from genome assembly GCA_963920215.1 of Nineta flava. Classification (NCBI taxonomy): domain Eukaryota; kingdom Metazoa; phylum Arthropoda; class Insecta; order Neuroptera; family Chrysopidae; genus Nineta; species Nineta flava. Next base: position 107,013,065 of record OY986040.1, on the reverse strand, counting down.
GCGACTAGTGACAATGTGATAAAAAAGCACAACACTATGGGGCAGCTGTAGGCGAGTATTGAATGCATCCTGTAGTGTTGTGAATTCTTACACTTTTTTTTGTACTATGGGCCACAAGAGTAGCGCTTTATAATGAACAACTTTTATCTGAAGAATTTTTTCAAAAATCGAATGAATAAGGCACAAATCAATTATAAAATTATGAAAAGTGAGCTTTACTTCTGTGGCCAATGTGTACCAATGGTGCAAAAGAGGCTTCCTTCTTACAGAGTTAAAATTTAAGTAATTATGTTTTTCAAACTTAACATTTTACACATATATAGCCTTATATTAGGTATTTTTTAAGAGGGTGAGAACTTTAAATAAGAAATAAAAATACAAAATGATTAATTTTATTCATGAATTTAGAAGTTCAATGTATGCCATTAATGTTTAAATATGATATCGGACATATGACCACCTCGGCTGCTCCTGACGATCTGCAATCTGTCAATCCAATTTTTAACAACTTTTTCGAGCAAATCTTATTTCTGCTATAACTCGTTCAATGTTGGCTTCCAGGTCGTCGATTGTTGCTGGTTTGTTAGCGTACACCAATGACTTAACGTATCACCACAGAAAATAATCGAGTGGTGTTAAAGCACATGATCTAGGAGGCCAAATAACCGGTCCAAATCAAGAGATAATGTTTTCATTAAATTTTGTTTTTAACAAATCAATGGATTCACGTGCTGTATGGGCTGTGGCTCCAGCCTGTTGAAATCACATTTCGTCTGGATCGATGTTTTCCATGTGTTCATTCAAACAAAAAATCATTGATCATGTTTCGATTACGTGCTCCATTGACCGTAGCATGGAGCCGGTTGGCTCCAGCATCATTTTTAAATAAATAAGGACCGATGATACCGCCAGCATGATTTCCACGCCAAACAGGGACTTCTAGATGCAATAGTGTTTCCAATATCTATTCTGGATTTGTCTCACTCCAAAATCTACAATTTTGTTTGTTAAGAAAACCATTCAGCTAACAATGAGCTTCATCATTAAACACAATTTCACGAATTCAGTTTCACGAATCGAAGAATGAATTTCAAAAATAAATTTTAATAATTTCAAAGCGTTGTTGAGGCGTGAGTCTTTCCATGATAAAATAGCAAACTATAATGAATACAAATAAATAAATTTAAATAAAATTATTCCTATTTTAATAAATTTATCCCTATCGGAAGTTCTATCATACAAAAAAAACATCCTATAGTAACAAATATTTCATCGTCAATAACTCTACTGATCAAATCAAAGTATATATTAAGCGATTAAACTATTTTATTAAATTTATTGTAATTTTAAAGTTTTATGTTTATTTTATAAAATTTGATTGAATTTTTGTATTGTCAAAATAAAAATATTATTACGAAAATCTCAAATATTTATTTAATAATTTTATTTAATTACTGATTTGACTATCATCAAAGATCAGCCGGACTACCTATATAGAAATTATTAGTCATTATTTTTATAAATTATATAATTGAAATTATATTGATAGTGTGACAATTAATGTTATTATCAGAATGAAACTAATTTAACAATTATCAATTTTTAAAATCTAATCAATTTTTTATAATTAATAAATATTTATGGTGGGATGATTTTGACTCAAAGCGTGGTACGAAGCGCGATCTATGATCTTCACAATTCCAGTATTATAAAAAAATTAATATTATTAATAATAATAATTGGTAGTTCGTTTACACATTCGCGATAAGAAAGGTCTAAAAATCTAAATCATTATAAAATCGTTATGTTTCAAGACATCCGGTAGCGAAGTAGTTTTAAACAAAAGCGAAATAAAGTCAATTAAATCAATTGGGAACTATAGCACTCTGGGTATCATCTCTGGTGGGTAAAATTTAAACAAGTAGCTCGATATTTCCTGGATCAACTACCGTCTTATGATACCCTTCGGCCTACAAGTTTCGTGGTCATAAAATTGATTGTCTTCAGAAGAAGACAGAACCAATAAATCTGCTTCAAGAAATTCTAAAATCTATGTATTTTTATGTGAGAACTTTTTGTTTAAACAAAGAATTCATCACGTGGGACCTACATTAACTAGAGAGAAAGGAATCATAATGAATATTAAATCAATTTACCCTGGAAAATATATGATCCTTTAGAGAAACCTGATACGCAAGCTCCTGGCCATGATATGGGAGAAGTTAATCTCGACAGACTGACGCAAAAGGGGGAGCACAATGGACTATAAGGTCGAAGTACAATACTTTTAACCCAAGATATATCTGTCTATCTATCTACCCTGGATAATAGTAATATTCATTTTAGTAGTAAAACATTTTACTAAAATTAAGTGAGATATTCCAATTTGTGTTTCTCGCTCCTTCTAACCTCCTTGATTGAAAACGCTTTGATTGACCAGCTGACGAAGTTGATATCTAAATGATGCAAATCTACTTTTATGTAGACTTTGGAATAAGAAAAAATATTGTAAACGGGCCTTAAAAATTACTACCAATACTCAGAAACAAGACTTTTAAAAATTTTATAAATGTTCCACTTTAATGAACATGTCCAATGACGTCAAATTTTCATATATTTCATTAATTTTAAATATTCCGACCTACCATAATTATACAACAAATTATCTTAGGTAGACGAAACACTTGCATAATTAATTTTCCATGATTTTGTAACATGCAATGTTCAAATATCAGAAGAATATGATTTACAAAAATAAAAACTGGTAACTTATATCATCTCTATATCTTCTCTATAGATATTATTTTTAAAAAATTTTCTAGAACAGATGCAATTTTAAATAAATATTTATGTTCATGAAAGTTAATTTTTATTAGTTTTTCTACCAAGAATTAATTATATTAGCATAAACACTTTGAAGGAAAAATATAATAACTTATGTCTCGTAAATATTTATATGTTAATGAACAGTCAAGTCAACCTTTTACAAATAATCCGAATTATTAGTTGTTTAACCTTGAGTATAAAATGTAATTCGTTCGATCGATAAATATGTCAAATTTATATAATGAGCATAAATTTTATTTAAATTTTTTTATAGAAATTCTTTCTTTTAATAGAAGGACATTAGTTAAAAAATAGTTTCTTCTAACAGAAAGGTATTAGTCAAAATAGGTTCAGAATGAAAGCACCACTGGAGAATGTTTCTTTTTAAACAAATCGCTTAAAACATAAACAAAATAGGGAATTTTTACGAGATTTTCATAAATAACTCAAGATGTATTAAAATTTCGCAGAAAATATTTTAGTCATTAGTAAAGTATAAATTTTCAAATAAACAACTTTTGGAACACTTTTCGATTCGTCAAAATTGGTATTCGGTAAAACCATTTTTTTGTGTTATAAGCGTATTGACATTGCTTGACCTGAGTTCTTTTCACTACTAACTTTTCCCGGTTTTAAGCTTTAGTCAATTTCACCAAATCTTAAGTTCCATAAAAAATTTTAGGATCGTTTCTGTTCAAAAAAACAACACACCCATTATTTTATAGTATATTTATTTGGAGAAAAATAGGATGCATCCTTGAAACAAAAATTATCATGTTTTACATCTTTGATGTATTTTTTGTGCTCCAATCAACAATTGAATTCTCTGTTTGATTTGGATACAAATTTGGAAAAAGTGTTCGACTAGATGATACAAATTTCTTGACGATCGATCCGATAGTTTTAAGAAATTGGCATACTTACCCATCCTTTCCAGTCCCATAAAATGCTTGTATCGGGTTACCCATCATTTGACCCATTAATATTGTGAGCTTAAGCTCTTAAGAATTTGGCGGTAAAATAATTTTCTAGCACGGTGGACGAAAGGATTGTTTAATTCCTTTTCCGGATGAACTATTTGAAATGCAAAACATCGATTTTTGCAGAACACATATAATTGTTTACCCTTGATTACAATAGTTTATTATATTATATTAGAATATAATGATAATAAACTAAAAGTGGGAGTGTAAGCATCATTAAATATCGTATCGTTAAGAGTTCTTTGTCTATGAAACATTTACTTTAAAACAAAAAGATGCCAATTTTTATTTTTTTAACATTATACAAGATGGACAGATCTTCATGTCAATATCAAGGCTATTGATTTTTTCTAACATATCGACCTGCAGAGATGACACATTATTCATGCTTAATAATTTACAAGTTCACGATCAATATAAACTGAAAATAACAAATTATTGTCGAATTTGTATCATATTAAAACAAAAATTGTAATAATAATACTTAAATTTTATTTGATAAACATGACTTTCCATGTCGACTTATTTTCTTAGCCTTGGATTACTAACTCGATGTTTATTGTTGATGTCAAAATGAGATATTTTACAGTTTTGCAAATCTATTTTATATTAATAATAATTTAAATTATACGTATAAATAAATTGTGAATTATTTATACACTATTTGGATTTTACACCAAATAATAAATTTCAATTATCTTACACCAGGGTTTCCCAAACTGTGTTCCCCAAGTATCAAACAAGTAATGTAACAACTAACTGAATTAATTGTTTGAATACCCAGCATATACTGAGTTGTATATCAATGATTGAATTATTAACATTTATTCACAAATTATGAGAAAACTATTGAGTTTATGAAAAAATTTTCGAACAAAAGTTGTTTATTTTAAAAAGAAGAGGATTTTATGTTAACAAATTTTTTCTATTTTTTACGGTTTCAAAGGTGTATATTTTCCCCCTGTCGGGGGGAAACACTTTCCGATTTGGTCCATTAACGAACGTGATCTTCCTTTTTTACTCTAGAACACACACAAAAATTTCAGCTCGTTATCTCTTTCTGTTTTTCAGTTATCGTGTTCACAGACAGACGGATTAGCCGAATTGCCTGAATTAGGCCATTTTATGAACACCCATTCCAAGCATTTATGTCAACGCTTAATATTTTCAAGCATTACAAAGTCGTGATCAAACTTAATATAACTTGTATATTTACATATACTGGGTATAAAAATAATAAGATTGCGTAATAAACAAAAATAAATAAATGTTGTTGTTTTTTTTTAAACTAGCTATTTATATCCATTATTGGTGGTAAAAATAAATAATTTAGAAATTCAATATTTATGCATCCAAGATTATCAAAAATCATCACATTTTGTTAAGTTTCTAAAAAGTGATTAATAAAATTCAAAGTAGTGCTATAATGACAACACATTGTACTAAAAGTCGATTAGTCGATCGATCGATCACTATTGTCGATTAATGTTTCTGCTAATAGATTTCAAATTAATTTCACATTTGGAAGAACGTTCTTTAAAAACTGAGCTTTATTCTTCATAAATCTGATTGCAACTTTAAAAAACGTTTTTTTTTTCATTTATACACAATTTATATATTGTTAAAATTTAACAAAGTATTTTTCACATATTATTATTTCTGTATACTTAAGCGTCATAATACAATACTTATGTTGGTTGATCCGGCATTAGTGAAAACCTTCCCTCATCTGTTAATTAATTGAAATATTATTGAAAACGCTTATTGCAATATAAACAATTTGGCAATGTAATGTCTACCAGGGTACATTAGTATATGATACGACAAGGAACAGTAGTATATGATACGACAAATCTTGTAATAGCAGGCAGCGCTGCTTATTACTGCTACGGTTACCTGCAGCCAGGTGTTCAAACTTAAAGTAAACTTAGCTTACTTCCCTCATATGTTAATTGAAAAATATTTAGCTAATTTAAAAGTTTAGAATAATTAGAATACATCCATAACTGGCAGCCATATTAAAATCCATTAAAATCAATTGCCTATATAAGAAAAATTTAAAAAAATAGAAATTAAAAAAAAAAACCTTATAGAGAGAGAAAGACTATTGCATTATTGCACGTAACAAACAAGGAAAGTATATGATCATGCGAATGTAGAGTGTATTCCGTTTATCATGAACTAGACAAATAAATATAGAACTTCAATGTCATTAAAAAGCGAGAAATAAACCAAAATATGGTTTATTGATTAAAGAGAAGAACTTTGAGAAAAGAAGATCGTAGCAATTCAACTGATACTTTCACTATTGAAGACGAAAAGGGTGTACAAACCGTGATTTCTTCATATGTCACATACAAATACCAAAAACGGAAGTATAACGAAAGTTATATAAAATTCGGATGCATGTTAACTAGCGAGTATAATGCTCCTGTTTCGGTGTGTGTTTTATGTCAGACAAAACTCGCAACAAGTTCTTTGATACCAGCCAAACGTTGTAGGCACTTGAACGGCAAAGCTCATTCAACTGGAGAAAAACTCACTAAGAATAAGCAATTGATTTTTTTCTTATTTTTGGTTTAATTTTATTGGTATATAAGTTATGAAATAAAACAATTTTTTCTAAATTTATTTTCATTATGTTTTATTACCTACCCAAAAGTAAACAAGGTGGGCCGTAAATAATTCCAGGATTCTCAAAGTGCTCCATCAAAGAAAAAAATTTGGAACCCCTGATCTACACAAAAGTTAAGTTGTTTGTAAGATTGTAAGAATGTATGTTAGCCTGAGGTAATCTCTGGAACTACACATCAGATTCGGAGTATCTATAAGAATCTTGATGATAGAAAGAAAGCTACACGATTCTCAAGTGATAAAAATTAGTTTTTAGTACGAATTCACTATATTCAAAATTAAATCGATCTGATTGCGTGCTTTATTAATATCCATCAACGAACAAACGTTCTTAAGTTCCCTAATTTGTGTTAGAAATAATTATGACCGATTATGACCGATTACCAAGTGTTAATCATCAATGAATAGTTTATTAATAGTAGATAATAATACTGATGATGACAATTACATATGATGACTATTAAACGATTTAAGTTTGTATCTTTGTGGAACATGAATAATTAGGATTATTAGAACAAAATAATTGTTATCTATTCCATCAGAAATCTGGTGGAAATGACTACTTTGTTGCCAAAATACATATTTATAATAAAAATAATTGAACTGGGAATTTAGCTATCATTGATTATCTTCGATTATATTTACAGATGTTTTTTTGTTATATTTACAGATTATATTTATCTAAAAATAGAAATAAAGACAAACATATGTTACAATTTTGGAGTTAAAATATTTCGTTTTCAGTTTCAGTTATATATATATTTATATATATATATATATATATATATATATATATATATATATATATATATATATAAATATATATATATATATAAATATATATATATATATATATATATATATATATATATATATATATATATATATATATATATATATATATATATATATATATATATTAATATGTATATTATCATTTAAACTCTTAGGAGTACACTATTATCAAAATACGAAACTGCTAATATGTATTCGTTTTGAGGTTGACAGAAAGTCTCTTTCAAACAAGGATTGAGGATTAAGGTCATAGTTTACATAGTTTACATAGTCATAGTTTACCTAGCGTCTATTGATAGCCCATAATTAATAAAATACTAAGCTCCTAGAACCAAACCATCATTTACACTATGGAGTTTTGATCATATAACGAAGTTGCTAGTGCTTGTCCGTTTTACGGTTGGCGGAAAGTTTCTTTCATACAAGGAATGAAGATTAAGGTCAAAGTTAACATAGCTTCTATAAAATCAAAGATTGACATTAAAGTAATATTTTTGAACATTGGTAACATTCTTTGAGATCAAATACTCGATATGGAAAGTCATACACATATTGGATCATATCCTAACGGAACTCTAGTCGTTTCCGTTAGTATAACATAACCGTACAGGCAACCATACTAACAATGGATAGATATGGATCAATTATATATACTTAGTATTTTTAGCGACACATTTTATTGAACAACGTTTCGTAGCCAATTGATACTTCTTCCGGCTCTCTGTATATAAAATAATAAATTGAATAAATTTTTATTTATATTATTTTATCGATAATTAATCGAAATATTGTAAGCTATTGCTAACCACAAACCGCTAAATAACCGCAACTATTAAAATATGTAACAGTCAAAAACAAGTAATATTACATTGGCTCAAGATATTGAATAATTATATGCATTCCACTTATATAGCATCTAGTGGCTTGGACGTTGAAGCACTGGAAGCCAGAGGTCGTGGATTCGATTCCCATCCAAGATGTATAGGATTTTTCATATAGAGCATGTTATGCCAAAGAGTGTTAATAATATGTACCTAATTTAAAATTTTATTTATCCTGCTGTACTCCCCTTAAAAACCCACAACACTCCTAAGGATCATTTTGATACGTAGGTGTATACACTCTCACTATTACCAACAACAACAAAAAAAACTAAACGAACATTTGTTACAAATTATCCTACAAATTATTATTTTTTCATAAAATTTTATTTAACAGAAGTATATATTAATTAGAATTCTATGAATTCCAGAATGTTGAACAAATTAGATTTAAATTAGATATCACAATGATGTATGAAACATACCTAAGTATGATAAATATCAAAAGGTATTAACATATTTACCTTCACTTTACTAAAAATAATTTAAGAAGATGACAAATATTATTATAAATCATACACATAATAATAGTTTCGAGTGAAATCACACGAAAATTTTTAAATTTTTGATGTCTGTTGAATGATGTTATTCTGTTTAAACCAGCATATAGGCATACAGTTTTAATTTACTAAGTGCACACCTCTCTTTACCTATTCGTTGCATATGTTTTACAAGAAAATTAAAAATATATGCATGTCAATTAAGCTAACAGGAAATTATTTAATTTGTATACAACAAATTAAATAATTTTTTTTTTTCACAGTATATAATAATGATACCTCACCGCGAGCTAAATTGAATTTTATCAATAAACAAGGAAAAGTAATATAAAAAAACCCGACTGCGTAAAAAATAATAAAATATTATTGTTATAACAAAATATTCTGAATGTAAAAATATCTATAGCAAGACTATAAAAGATTTTATATGGGGATTGAAATGAAATTTCAGATTATACAATGTCACGTTTTTTTGTAACGATCGGCATCTGACAGTCGGCAAACATCGACATTGTTAAGATATGAGATATCCATTCGTGTTTGTCAACCATTCACATTGTTCACAACAAAGACGAACATTAACATTTATGTTTTCACATCATTCGTGAGTCCCAGACTGAAAATTTTTCTTTATTCTCCTCTTTTTAGTGAATTTCCTCCAAAGGAAATGCAGCTATTGTTTTTCCACCAATATTGGAATTTCGTAAAAATTTCTTCAATGTCCAAATGCCCATCGATCCTACCTATTATTAGATGTTAAAAATCACTATCGCTAAAATTTGTATATACATATATATATATATATATATATATATATATATACATATATATACATATATATACATATATATATATATACAAAAAGTACATACATATATATATGTACATTTTTAAATGTCTGTGGACTCTCTAGCGGTCACAGTTTTATTCCCATTGGAATGAAATTAGATATTTGAGTAGCTTTTGGTATTCTAAAGGTCAAGTTCGTTAATGGGTAAAATCGGACGAGGGGAAAGGGGGGTTTAGAGGGAGGGGGAAACACAAAATTTGACTATCTCCCTTAATATTTGAAAAATCGAAAAATTTATCTGGAGTTAAGTTGTAGGTACTAAGTTTTACTGTAATTTTGTTTCTTATCATTTTTCTGTTACACTAATATTTACAGAAATATTTACAGTTTAAAGATTGAAAGTTAAAATTCTAAATATCTCTGTTCACATTAGAGTTTGAGAAAAATGGTCAGGTAATGAATTGTAGCAAACTTGATTTTCTACAACTTTACTCCTTATACATTTTTCGATTAATCTAATATTAAGAGTGACATTTAATGTTTTGTGTTTGATACGAATACATAAAATATATTTTATTGTAAAAAATTTTGATTGTCGTTTCGATAGTAACTATAAACTATAATCGTTATAATTTAATTTTTGCAAATACTAAAGTCATATCAGATATTATATTTCATTTTGATCACACTAAAATTATGACCGCTAGAGAGTAATTTATGTATTCTAAGGAAATTCGCTAAGTTGACGCAGCTCCTGCGTAACGAATTTTTTTGATTTATAAACGCCATTTTGATACCCTGTGCCACTTTCATAATTACACATAGTTCCACAATTGTGACGATACCTTATGTGTTAAAATCTGTCAAGCCATTCAGGCTACAGTGCGTGCCAAAAAATAAACATGCATACATTCATACGCTCGAAAAACATTACCGTCTTTCTGGGATATTCGGGAACCACACGATGCAGTTGAATGAATTATCCTAAGTTTGTCGGAAATTTATAAACTTGTTGATTGAAAACGATTATCACTTGAATACAAAATACCGAATTATGAACAAATTCCCTGTCACTTTGAGTTGCAACTTGAATTAGTCACACATCTCTCTATACCATCTCTGTCTACAGAGATATAAACACTCAATATATACTCTTACAATAAGACCATAACTATCTGATTTCGATTGATAACTATATATACTTAACACTATAGCACATGTCACAAGCGAGAAGAGTAAATTTTTGGTGTTATTTTATACTGATTACTAATAGCTTCATAATATTGATAACTAGTAATTCAGTAATAATAACATACAATCTCAACTACGTTACGTAATTACAAGACCAGTTTCATTAACTCAATGTTTAGGTATTTAGGTAAGTGCTATTCATTCGCCTGTAGGTAGTATCGGCCAAATACCTGACGTAGTTTGGTCCACTATTCAGGTTTCACAGTGTAAACGGTTTGATTTATTAAAAAATACACAAAATTAGCGACTCAAACTTGTAGTCAGTACTCGCAATATCCATCTGAAGCTACCTACGAGAGTCTAAAAGTAAGGCTGGTTTCCATTCACCCTGATATAGCCTCTCAAATAAGTTCGGAGAATTAACACAAACGCGCGGAATTTTGCAAGAGTAATGTAAATGATTTTACGACCGGGTACACAGAAAATAAATATTTTATGACTACTCCAAATACAACTTTTGCTAAGAGTACATAAAACGCAACCCTAGTTATCTACGTTATAAGATGTGATACGTAATAAAACATTGTTTTCTCTTGTTTACTAGGTGTACCTAATATGAATCATTATTCAATATATCAGTGAATTTTTTTAATATGGCATAGTGATACTAACTTACCAGTAAAGGGAAGTTATTGCAGTGGGCCTGAAAATCAAAATCAAAATTCCCACCATATTTCAATGTTTCGAGGAAACCATAGTCTGTTGACACCATTTTTAAAAGACGCATGTATTTGCGTATGTACGTTCGCACGCTGATACGTTCGTGGACTTCTTCACGAATCTCGCGAATAGAAATGATATCGACTTCAGTGGATTGCAAAGGCGAAGCGTATTAACGTCAATAATATAAAACAAGTTTGTCTAATTCTAATAATTAAAAAGAAACTTAGAAGTAGGATAAAACAAAAGTTGAAATATCTCTCTTAATAATTAAATTGTTTGATTATTTTGCATCGATATACAAAATCATTTTTTGGTTTCATTTCTTTGGCGTTTTTTTATGAATATTGATTTTGATGTTGGGTTACAAATTTAAACATCAACTTTCTACTTTTAAATTTAAAAAAAAATTATATCGAAAATATTGTTCCAAATGACGAAAAAAAGATGTAAAAGTGAAAGTCGTAAATGAATCAGTGTAATGGTAGGTTCAAGATAAATTTTTGTAGGAAATTGACCGCTCTACAAAAAATTATATACCCTGTCATTTTATGATTAACTAGCATATACCCGCGGTTTCGCTCGCGTTTTATTGTTATATCTCTTGCTCCCGTTCTTTTTAAACTAAAAACCCCAATGTAATTCTTCGCCGCTTCCACTACTTCAAATATTTATCTTTTACACTGATTCCACTACTCAATTCCACCCAATTTCTTTTTCAGCTAATATTTCGAATTCTTTATCTTGTAGCGAGATACAATACATACCAGTTTATAAGTCGAACCATAAGGTCTAAACAAAAAATTTTCTTCAAAATCGGTTCGGCAGTTTTTCCGTGATGCTCTAACAAATAAACAGACATTTACAATTCCATAATAGTATGGATTTCCTTTTTCTAGTTATTTAAGATCAAATTTGAATTCATAATAAATTTTACTTTTCCTCAATCGACTGTCCACGTGCAAAAAGAGCAATATTAAGGAATCAAAATTTTTTAACTTTAACATTGTACAAATCATCACCCTTAGAGGTAGAGGTAGATTCCAAAGGCCGCCCTGGACGGGCTACACTTCGACCATAAGGTCCATTGTGATGCCTTAGGATGTGAGGATGTGAGTGGAGTGGAAGGAATTTCTGAGTAGACTAAGAATCGGTAGGATGTGCGGCTGCAGCCGACTATGATAGGAACTATGCCGATATTCATCTGGAGTTCGTGAAGGAAACTGCAGAAAACCTTCTCAAGCATAGCCGGTTACTTCGTTCTTGTCCATACGCCGACAGTTTAGTCAATCAACCGCCCCTTTTTTTTATATAATTTACAAACTGCCGATGTCGGGATTCGAACCCATAACCTCCTAGTTTCCAAGTACCATCACCCTTGTATCATCACCCTTGCGAATTTTTATATATTTTAAGTTACACGAACAAGACTATGACTTTCCAATAAATTGCCTGATTATACAATTTTCCAAAATATTACCAATATTTTTTTGTTGATAAAAACACAATAATAATTTATTTTAGATAAATAATCAAATATAAGCGGTGGTAGCTTAACAGATTTTAATTACAATTTCGATCATATGTATTCAAAACTATTTACAATCAGTTAAAACAGTAAAGACAATAACGAGATACCGCCCCTTGGGAGGTACTAAACGCAGCACCTTATATTAAGGGCCGTGTGCAAATACATTTCCCATAGACTAGGCAAAGCTCAGTCCATCCGACAGTCATTCGAATTAAAGTGGTAGTAAGTGACGGGAACACAAGTCCCAAAAGATTATATTGCATTGTTTATTATCTTACTGGAGCTAGCGTTCCGGACATCAACTACCCAACGATACCGAAAAGGTAAGTTTTTTATTTTACTTGAAATTTTTTTTGATATACTTAAGAAATAGCAAACACCAATTGAAATTGGATTGACAATTTAACCCAAATGAAATTATACTTCGAACGAATAACCCGATGACATTAATTCGCATGTAGAATTTTTTTGAAAAGTAACTTGAAATTTAAGAATTAGTTGTGTTTGGAAAAATTCTAGTGAAGTCCGTTGTTATTTTTAGTTCGAACAAAAATTAAATGTGCGCAAGTCAATTGGTCTTTTTCTGTAATATTTTACATAAACTGTTTAAATTTTGAAGAAATATTATACGCAGTTATTTTAAGATCATATTCTATTTATAATTTATTTTATTTTTTTGGTGATATTAAGTAGAATTCTGTGAAAGTGATTAAGTATTATAAAGTGACAATTTTATTTATGGCAACATCAATGAATTCAGTGTAAACATTGCTGCTACTTGCTGTTGATTACATAAACAAAACAACAAAATAAAATTAGGTGAAGTGCCCTGCTGCTAGTATTAAAAATCCCAGAGAATGAAAGTGCACCAGTATATATTCAAATAAAATATAATGTTGCTGAAATCAAAAGATATTTTTAGAGTTTTTAGTGCTACACATATGTATTATAAACACAGGAAATGTGAACACAGTTTCATTTATAAAACACAACATTCAATAGTGGATTTTTTCATTTAAAATAACATCATATTATTTTTAAATACTTGATTGTTTAATGATAATATTTTGTAGCATTTTTTTTACGAAAACATAATTTAATAATCAACTACTACAACACACAAATATTTTAATCTAAGAACAGTTCTAGTAGCAGGCAGACTTACGGTACTTCAGTAAGATTCATATTGAGTTATTAGATTTACCTCACATGAAATAAGGCAGGGATCACGAAACTTTTTGAAAAACGGGTCGGAATAAAATTTTTAAACACGTGTAAAGCAAGATGAAAATTTTCTTATTGAAATATGAACATTAATTTACATTGTATGAAGAAACAAATATAGTTTATACTACTCTATTATCTCTAATGTCTGTTTATATGTTTGTTCGAGCATCACGCAATACCTACTGGATCGATTATGAAATTAATTTGTTTAAAAGCTTATGATTAGATTTTTTTTAAACTGGTATGCATTTTATCTCGCTACAAAAGATAGAATTGGAAAATTTTCGCTGAAATAGAAATTTGGTAGAAGTTTCGATAAATATTCGAAGTAGTGGAAGCGGTGGGAACGATAAATATTTGAAGTAGTGGATGCGGTTGGAATTACATTGACGTTTTTATACTTAAAATGACGGAAGCCGGAGATATAACAATAAAACGCAGCGAAGCCGCGATTTAAGTTAGTTTTTAATAAATCTATTAAAATTATTTGTTCTATCGAATCCAAAGTTGGTGAATTGATTCCAGTTGCAAGCCTTTTTCAACGTCGTTGATAAAATTGTCAATTGGATTTTAAAATAATTGAAACCTTTTCTATTTTCTCTCAAAATAAAAAAGCCGATTCGCAAAAATTGCCTGAAGAACTACAATATTTTTAATGCTATCTTCGAGAGGAAAAACGTTTATCCCTAAAATTTTAGTTCTTAAAATTTCACTAACTGAAAATTTCCTTGATACGAGTAAATAAAAATTCGATTGTCTCAAACAATAATACTGAAATCTCTTCATTATAAGCTCAGTACCGGACAGTCTTATAACCTTTCAAATTAGTTTGGTGACCACCGTGGACCGTAGTTTGGTGACCTCTGAAATATGATATTAGACTAATATAATGTTAGACTTTCTATTCGACTTACGTTTCTTGAAATAAGAATTTATAACCCAGGCCGGTGATTTCTTTAGAATCTTACAGGTTTGGGCAATATTTTTGAAAAATTGAGCATTTTATGGCCCATGATCATATGCTATTTTCTTTCATATTTCCAGTTCCATCACCTGTTTAGAAAAAAAACAGTGCCCTTTTTGCACCATTATAATGAAATTGACAAGCTCGATAGCATATTTTATTCTAATTTAAGTGACCATAATTCTAATTTAAATGACCATACTTATTTGAAATCGTCATTTAATGGAGTAGCTTGTCAAAAAAAGAGAACATTTTCTGACTTTAAATTTTTCATGCAAACGCCAAGGATATACAAAACCTTTAAGTCTCTAAAAGAAACATTGGCCAAGATTCGACATTCCCATTTCCTGTATAATATAATAGAAAAACTCAGTTCAATGTGAAATTGACTGAAGTACTACAAATCTGCCAACTAATAATATTTAATATCGTTCTTTAATTAATTTTTCTTTAAATTGATGTTGATAAAACGAATTAATTTTGCAAGATTGAATAAAAAATGAAATTGTGTTTTACTCTCCTAATACAATATGGTCAAACCTACATTCAAAGCTCAAAACAAAAGTTTAAGCAATTCGAATTAAAAAGAGCACTAAACTCCTTTTATATACTAATCGATCCTCTCTTGAAGTTCAAACGAAATATTAAAAAATTTCCGGTTAAGGAATAGGCATCTCAACTATGTGCATGTTTGACTTATGAGTTATTATATCTATAATAACCGTATTCTAAATTCCGAAATGCAAGCCGTACTACTTAGCCAAAATGTTAAGACTTTAATCTGCCTGTTTATTTATTTTAACGAAAATAATACAAAAATGGGAGTGTACTAATATTGAATTTTTACGAAATTACCTAGAACTATCCTAGAACTATTTCAGTCAAAACTATTGGGTATATGAAAAAATGTTGTAGTTTTATTTTAAGTATACAAATATGTACATTCTTGTTAATTAGGAGAATTAAGGCACTAGATGAGGACTAAAAGCCGTTTTAACGGGATGTAGGAACAAACAGATAAGTGGACAGCCCAAATTTAGTATTATTTTGAAAACATTTTCCATGTGCAGAATTAATTGATCCTTTAGTATTATTTTAAGTATACAAATAGGGTCATTCTTGTTAATTAGGATAATTAAGGCACTGGATGAGGACTAAAAGAATCTCAAGAATCGCAATTACAAGGTTTATAATATTGAACTGATAAATCGAATATTATGTTTTCGTCTTTCATGGATGATAAATTTTTAGTGCTTGGAATAATAGTCGAGTAATCGGACAAATGTCCATGGGTGATTCTATCCCCGTTTTGAGCGTCTTACTTAGCTTTCACTTTGTTTCATTTCCACAGTCATAAGGATTAGATGATATTTCGTACTTTCTAACTAGATGACGATAGATAGATATATCATGGGGTATGAGTATATGATGGGGTAGGAGTATTTCACATGGCCCATTGGACTCCCCTTTGTGCATGACATTCGCTTCTCCCATATCTTGACAAAAAATTGCAATGTGGGTAGCAGAGGATACCATATATTCTAGCTTCCATAATACTAAATTAATACTAAAACAAACTTGAAGAATTAAATTAATAATCTTTTACACGAAACTGCAGATAATAGTATAATTACTTCTCTATTTTTGTAGAAATAATGATTACAAACTATTACTTAGTAACATAATTTTGAATCTTTTATTTTATATTTTTTACATTCCATGGAAAATTTATTATGGAAAAATTGAATAATTAATAAATTTGCCAACTGACAATTTCTTTTGTTTGGAATATTGCCAAATAAATAATATTACCATGTCTAATTATAATGTCGATATCATTTTTATTTATTTTTGTAAAAATAATAAGACTATACAGCAAGCAGTCTGGAGACTTGGACATGTTATTAAACTATAAATAATTTATTTTATTATATGAACAACAAATTCCTCTAAAACTTCCATAACATACTTTCTATGAATGTTAAAATATTATTTAAAATTTATTTCTTGTGTTCATAGCCAAGAAATTCAGTTCCAAACTGTAGTCCAGTAACAGACTCAAATAAATCTACTTATTTCACTTTTTTGCTATTATGTATATTTGTTGTTTTTTTTTTCAAACTTTTAATTACAAACAAACATAAATGCACTTTATAACCAAATATAAACATTGTCTATGGTTGAATATGTATTACCTTTAAGTTACCAGTCCGTGTGGTCGAGCTGTTAAAAGCGCTCTGCTCGGAACTGGGAAGTTGCTAGTTCAATTCCCAACGGTGGCAGTTTGTCAATTAAATTAATTTGTAAAAAAAATTAAGCAGGCGGTTAATTGAATAAACTTTCCGCGAATGGACAAGAACGAATGTAATCGGCAATGCTTGTGAAGGTTTTCTGCAGTTTCCTTTCACAAACTCCAGATGATCGGCTTAGTTCCTTTCACAGTCGGCTACAGTCGCACAATCTACCAATTCCTAGTCTATATACAAATTCCTTGTTCTTGAGGGGTCGGTAAAAAAGGCCTAGAACGGTCTATTTGCCAGGCTTGGATGTCCTCGCCGTTACTACTTTTAAGTTCGAAATTATTTATGGTTAAGCATATTCTAGGTATTATTACCATTTTTTGAGATACACACCCACAACAAAAACACATTCAAATTAGCCACTTTGATTACCTTTAACATATTTTGGTTTAATCTTAAAAATAACAATTTATTCACAACTTCCACATATAGAGCTTTCTTTATAGAGGTATACGTTATTTTGAAATGAATACTTTAAAGAAAAAACATGCTTTTATTAGTAACGCACTAAAACACAAATAATTACTAAATGAATAACTGTAAAAATATGTGACGCTTTCTGGTTACATTTGTTTGAGAAAAGAATAATAGTTTAATTTTAACAAAAAAAAAACGTCCCATGTGTTTATTCTTATCTGTTGACTTATTTGTTTTTAGTGCATTACAAATAATAAAGTGTTAAACCTTAAAAATCTGTTACATACAAACGGGTGATTTTATTGTTCCAAGTTTCACAGCGCCGCCGCCAAATTTCTATAATATGGTCTATTTTTAAAATTACATCAAACATAAGAAGTGGAAGATAATTAACTTCCTAGATTTGTTTACAAAGTTAGTCACATACCTGAATTAAGTCAAACTACTGAAAACGTATTCAAAAAATGAAACTCTTACTATCTTATTTCTTCGTCATAGTCTTTGCGGCAATAGATTAACGATTGTGTGTAAGTAAGTCCAGTGAACCTAAGACTAATATTAAGTTCAAACTTTAAACCGCAATTACTTGGGAGATTATTTAGAGAAGGATTGAAACATAAATTAGTCGTGATATATAATCGTTTTCCGCAATAAATTCTACTAATTTTTTTTTTTTAATATAAAATTATTTTTTGTATTGTAAATGAATTCCAAAAAAAAAGAAATTTCAAGTGAGAATAATTTCCAAAAATACGTCCAGCAGGTGAATAACCACACATTCAAAACATTCCAAAAAAACTAATAAAAATAATACAATTTTATAAAACAAACAAAACACCTTTTTTCATAAAAAGTATTTCATATTCTGTGTAACATTACCTGCTCTCACCAAATTTGGCTAGGGTCGCGGCATTGGCAACAATCCAACAATGTTCCCACGCGTCAATAAGTGCAATATACATGAATTCGTTACCGGCCGGCATTTAAACGACTATTCACGAATGTAGAAAAATAGATAAAATTAGATAATTTTAGTGTTTACTCGGTGTGTAGGATATACATTTTTGAAATTTTGTTTTATTTTTTTTATTTTATTTTATAAAATAAAATTTAAAAAATATTCAAATGAATAGGTTCTTGAATTATTATGATATATTTGCCAAGTTACGTGATGCGCGTAGGTGAACCATACTTCGTATTAAATCATAATAATTACCTTCATTCTAAGAATATTCTTGGACATATTTTCAATATACAAACATTTGATAATTAATTATTATTTTTTAATTATTAAATTATTTGGTTTATTTATGTAAACACATATAATATTCGTATTCATTATACTTATAGTTTACTAAATTTCGTTAATAAATATGAAATATTTGAATTATATTAAACCTGTAGTAGCTGTTAGGTCAATATGTGCACATAGCCCCAAGAGTTGCGATATTTTTTTCAAAATTCCACACTTGATTTTTTAATCCATTCGGTGTTCGAAAAAATGTTTTGCACAAAACTATTTTGATGACGAACAATTTTTATACGAGATATTTTTCGAGAACCAAATAGATTGTGCACAAATCATAAAATTTTGAAAAAAGATCGCCACTTTTGTAGTCATGTGTACTACTATCGTCTCCTAAAGTGGAATTTCTTTTTGAAATTTTTGCAATCAATATGTGACGAATCCATTTTATTTTGGAAAAAAAATTCAAATACAGGTTGTTTGTTTTAAAAATGCACCCCAGCGTACATATATATAATACACAAGTATCTCGACAGCACCACTCATTCCTATCATCCCTAATCACAAATCATCCCTATTTTTCACATTTGGGCAGTTAAAGAAAACTATTACGCCCTATGAAGTTATATGGTTCGTCCGAATCACAACACCAAAGCCGCCTGGTGGTATAACGCACAGTTCGTTTAAAACTGTTACAGTTTTGATAATTGTGTAGAGAAGATAAAACCTTAAGTTCAGTTTTAAACATAAAATTATAATCAACTCGCTTATACCCGCGGATTTGCCGCATTTATTGTTATATCTCTGGCTCCAGTCATCGTAGCGAAAGTTTTTAAGTCTAATCATAAGCTTTTAAACCGAAATCGGTCCGTAGCAGTTTTTGCGTGATGCCCAAACAAACAAATAAACAGACATTTACAACTTTATAATAATAGAGAAGAGATAAAAGATTTTAATTAAGGAAGTCATTTATTTAAACAAAATTTCTAGTTCTAATATTTGGTTTAGTTGTATAGTCTCTTCGCCATCATTTCCATAAAAACTACTTCATAGATTGAGAAATAGGCGGCAAAGTAAGGATCCGCCCCGTAGGACGGCATTAGTGGCTAATTTTATGTCTCTGATCAGAAAATTTGTGTAGTATGCAACAAAATAAATAGATTTAGTGCGTTTTTGGTAATATTGATGCAACTATTTACCAGAATGAATACACTGCAAACAACTTGCTTAATTTAAAAGCTTAATTACTTTTACCTAATCTTAAAGTATCAATTGGTGTTAGATTAACGAGTAATACGATTTTAAAAGCGTGATTTTACAAATTATTTTATTTTTTTTGTTCTCTTGTTACAGTCCGAAAAAGTAAAATAAATCAAGATGCCTTTCAAACCAGTTGATCACCCAAAATGCCCAAAATGCGGCAAATCCGTATACGCTGCAGAAGAACGTGTAGCTGGAGGTCTTAAATGGCACAAAATGTGCTTCAAATGCGGTATGTATTAAAAATCAACTGTAAAAAATCAATAATAATTTTTCAAACAATTACTTTATTGAAAATATAAACTATAGGTCTCTGCTCAAAATTGCTCGACTCCACAAACTGCTCTGAACACGAAGGTGAACTTTTCTGCAAAGTTTGCCATGCTCGTAAATATGGACCAAAAGGTTACGGTTTCGGCGGTGGTGCTGGTTGCCTTAGCATGGACACCGGTTCCCATCTTGGTGGTGAAGGAGCGTAAGTGTCAAAATTTTTTTTTTTTTTGTAGTAGAAATTCTATTTACCCTAAACAATCTTCATTTATCATGTAACTAATAATACATTTATTTAAATGTCCATTTCAAAAATAATTCAAGTTGCCATTTAGTTTTGATTTTTTTAAACATGTTAAAACAGTAAATTATTTTAATATTTACAGAGGAATATAATTTTTAGGTTAAAGTACACTCCCCTGCAAAAAATTTGAAGTAGTTGAAACATTCCAAGTGTTATTGTATGAAATATTATCACTGGCCTCTACATAATTGGACAGATTATCCCATGTTACGCCATTAGTGCTCTAAAACTATTAAAAGGTATTAAATTTGGTGTAGTGTTTCAACTACACACATAAAGTTTTTAATCACACAAACGCACTGACGCAAAATTTAGTACCTTAGCTAGTTGAGGCAGCGCTGTCTACCCTTTCAATTTTGTACGTTATTTCACGTTTAGGTCCATAAGAATACTCTGTCCAGTTATCTAGAGGTCAGTTAATATTTATTCATTAATAATTACGCCTAGAACGTTACTTACTGTTTCAAATATATTACAGTTAAGTGTACCTAACCTCAACTTAAAATATTCATTACCTCGAAAAATACTGTCCATTAATTAAAATCACTTTTGAATTTTTGAAAAAGACATTTAATAAGAAGACTCAAGAACTGTACTTTTAAATACATTTTTAACTATTCACAATTTAAATCAGCCAAGTTATAAAACAATTCTAAGTACAATTCTTTGGTAATTCAAAACCAACGTATCTTTTTTTAATAACATATTTCCTAAACTATTAAAGTCAGTAATTAAAATTATTTCAAAAACTTTAAAAAAAAAAAGTCGAAAGGGCGTTTCCTTATCTTCATCATTTGTTTTATCAATAATTAAGTGCAATATATAAAATTAATTTTAAAATTATACTTTTATTTCACTTCATAAGCCCAAGAAATCCTTCTGCTTACAAAATATATTACAAAATACAAACACACTGTACAAAAATAATAACCCTTATTTGTTTTAAGAATTGAAATGAATTAAACGTATGCTCTTATTTAAGGAAATTGAATCAATCTGAAATAGAGATATCTGTAACCCAAATATATGATTTAAAAGTTCATTTTTTATGCCGTTGTGTGACTTCTAGAATTAAACAATGCCCGATCACATAAATAGTTAAAATGTTGAATACAGATAAATATTGGGCGCATGAAATATTCTTGAAAATGATATACATTCCAAAAAAAAGTGCTACGGGCCTATTAAATTTCAGGAATAATAAACCTTTAGAGATGCAAATATACGTTTTAATTAAAAGTTTTAAGGAATTAAATTAGTCAAGTAAAATTAAAAATTAAAAAAAAGAAATCCAACGCAATAATATGAAACATAATAAGAACTTTCCGTTACCTCCACCGATTTTATATGAAAAAAATCTTTTTTCAAGATGATGTAAAAAAAGTTTTCCTACACATCATCTTGGAAAAGATCTGATAAGAAGAAACCCGCTATCTAATAAAAAAAACGCATTAAAATCGGTCCCCGCGGCTTCAAACTTATAACACTCCTCTTTTAACGTCGAGAGTTAAAAATAATGTAAAAATTACCATTTAGGAGAAATCAACTTGCCATGAAGTACGCTCCGATTTTGCCCATTCACGAACTTGAAGCTACTTTTTAGATCTAGATCACACCCACAAAATTCCAGAGCGTTATCTCGTTTTGTTTTCGAGTTATCGTATCCACGGACATACAAAGATGGACAAATTAGGTCATTTATGAACACCTTTAACAAAAATTATTTTTTGCGATCAATATTTTCAACCGGTACAAAATCGGGGCTAAACTTAATACCCTTGTATATATTATATATACTGGGAATAAAAATTTGGGTACAAATATCAAAAAATACAGATATCTTTTTCTCATTTTTTTTCATCTAGGCAGATTCAATTATTTTGATTGAGAGTGAGTGTCATTTATCAAAAGTTAATTGAAAAATAAAATCATTTCAATTTTTAAATGTATTCAATTAACAACATGCAGTGTATAAAACACAAATTTTTTTAAAAGAAAAACTGACAGTTTTTCTTAAATTTTTTTGATTTTTTTTGCGATGGGCAAACAAATTTTTGGCGCCCAATCGTCGTGCCATCTAATTAAATGCATGCTTCATACGTGATGGTTTAGAAACATATAATTGGTTTTACAAGCTATAAGGCCTATTATGAACATAGGTTTAAAAGGATTTCAATTGAAATGAGATTCATTTGAGAACCTTTTAATACTTTACCACCAAAAAATTTTTTTTATATTCTTGAATGACCGATTGCATGATTTGTGTTCTCCCTTTTTCGCACAGTAATTAAGCGGTTCCTGTGGGTCCAAATATGCGGATGTCGTCAAATGCCGTTCTACCGCTAACAAGTTCTACTACTATCAAAACCACCCACACATCATTCACAATCAAATCGCGAAATATACTCCAAAAGTACCATATAAGACACACATTTGTGCACCTTTCATAATCAAACATAGTAGTTAATAGTTGTTATAGATTGAAAATACCAAATTTAGATTATTCATAATTTAATCTATTTTTTTTAAATCAAATAAATTTAATAATTAGATATTTATGTTTTTTTGCACATTTTGTGTCGTATTATTAATTAATATTAATTAAAATTATCAGTAATTTACTTTTTATAGGACTATTTTGTGTATCATAACTGATTATATTGAACATTTATTGTTCAATATAAATTTGAATGATTTCTCAATAAAACAACCTATTTTATCTACAAGATTTTTGTTAGAAATTGTTAGTTTATTATTATTTTCCATATCAATTTTTCATTTTTACAATTCGATGCAATTTTTTTATAAAAATATCTTTTCGATTTTCTTAACATCAATATTTTGTAACAAGATTTTCAATTCAAGAAATATTTAGATTGCATTAATTATAAACATTTTTTAAATTAAACACAAAAAATTGCAATGATTAGTGAAGATGGAAAAGTATCCCCCTTTCAGAAATTTTTTTTGGGTGCACGTTTGTGATAGTTAAAAAATTTGTTAAAATTAAAAGAATATATCGAGAATCTTCCATAAAAATGGGTGAGAAGACCAAAAAATACAAATATTATGTTTGAGCTGCTGTATGCGCATGCGTGGCTTCTCATTCTAAAAAATGTAACACCTTCAAGTGACTAAAATAAAAATTTTTTTTTAAATTTAGAAACTAATATATTTATGCTATTCCTTGCATTTGAACTAACCAAACTAGAAAAACATTTTCATTCATATTTATTTTTCAATTCTCAAATTATATGTAGCAATAAAAATTCCAAATATAATTTTTTTTCTGTTAATATTAATTATTTTCAGCTTAACTCTCAAGTGTTTATTTTTGATTGTTCAAAAATATTTTTAATAATTTTGGAAATAAAATCAAAAAGAAAAAGCTAAACAATTTCCCTGTGCTTAAATCAAGTGATGGGATAAGGAACCTGCCCACGATTGTAAATAATATTTACTTGATGGCTAATATTTTAATTTTTAATAGCAATTATTTTGTGGAGGAGTTGAACACGGGAGTGATGGCCCTTCTCCCATTACCAAATATAATTTTATCACTGCTTTAAGAGATTATAACTGTAGACAACAGATTTTTGCAGCTTCGCAATAACTTTTTTTATTTTTATTTTTTAAAAAGCTTTTTCTATTTAAGTAGCAAATTTATAATTAAAATACATTTCTAAATAAAATTTCAATTTTATAGTCCAACATCATTAGCAGCTTTAGAACCAAAATTAATTGCAAAAGCTCCAGAAGGTGAAGGTTGTCCACGATGTGGTGGATATGTATACGCAGCCGAACAAATGCTTGCTCGTGGCCGTGTAAGTACTATGCAATTTTTTTTTAAATAAACATATACATTGTGGTTTGCATAATACAAAAGAGTATGTGTGTACTTATGTACGCACGTAACAAGTTATACTTCTTTTTAAATAATTTATTAAAATAATATTAAAGATGGTGGACACTACCATTACAATAGAAAAATTATATATTGTATCTAAAAACAATTATTCAACATTTTATTAAATTAAATCCATTATTTACATCAGAATCGGAGTTAGTGAAAGTTATCAAGACCAGGCAAGGTTTATCAATATATACATTTTATATACAAACTTTACGAGCCCATAAAAATGATAATGTGGCTGGTAATTCTAAGACTCTTCTTTTATCACATAGAGTAACATAGAGTAATAAGAATGAAGACATTTCTGTACCTAATTTCAATTTTAAGTCCTAAAATAAGAGTTGGTAGTGTAGCTACTTATCAAAATAATAACGATCATTCATCATTCGTTCCATAATATATAATAATGTCTTCTATTTCAATATACAAAACTTATAACACACACAAAGTTACTGTTCAATAAAAAGTGGGGACAGTGGGGTCACTTATGTGACAGACTTACTTGTTTTCTGTTTCGCTAAGCATGTATGTACACATGGAGACCGAACTCCATGTAAACAAATAATTGACAAAAATAAGATGTGAATAGTGTTCCTTCTACACCGGAAACAGAGGAGAGAGTATAAGGCGCGAGTTTGAATTGAAAAACTATGAAGCATTTATGTAGTATAAAAATTATTTGCAGCCAAAGTATTTTCCAATAAAATACTTTTTTTAATAAATGAAATAAAGTAATTAGTTGAAGGTGATAGTTAAAAATTCGCAAAATAATTACATAATAAAAAACAAAATAATTATAAAACATCGAATAATTAAATTCTAACCTGTAAAGTTGGAATTGTAAAAATGCAAATAAATTAAGTAGAAATTATATTAAAATTAATAAAATCAATTTAGAAGATTATTGAATCAAATATTAAATTAAACTTTTATTTATTAATAATAAGTCTAACAAAATGACAAATATATACTTCACTCCTATTTATTATACTATACTCCCTTCGGTGCAAAATGAAAACTAGCGACACTAGTGGCACAAAAAGTAAATATAACTACTACCATTACGTTGCCATATTTTGTCAATCCTCCCGTTTGAGTTCGGTCTCCTTGGTAGTCTTCATGTATGTACATAACAAATAGTCTTTCTACTGTATGACACATATTTATTACTAGAAGTCTCCCAAAGCACTGTGCAATAGAGCAGGATAGAAAACTATGTAATATAGATCGAGCGAGCGATTATCAGTCGAGTATTATATCAGCGATTCGTTACATGCTGAAAATACACTCTAATCGGATTCTCATAACGCGCCAAAAAGAAGTATAACTCCAGAAAGATAAAATCATAGACATAGTATTACTAGACTGCGCGATTCATATACTTTCTGTATTGAAAAGTTGTGCCAACTTTAGAAACAGACAGCCTCTGATCTGCAGTGTTTCTATCTTTGTTCCACTGTGAATGAATGACAGAGATAGCTCTACCGTAACCGTGTAGGTATCTCTTTCTAATATTGGAACATGAATTTCATCGAATGCGCAGTCTAGTATTATATTATGTCTATGGATAAAATATTTTTGTGATCCGCAATGAATATCAAACATAAATATATTTATTAAGTAATTAATATGTATTAGGGCTGGCATAAATGCTGTTTTAAATGTAAACAATGTACACGACATTTAGATTCATATATACATTGTGATGGCCCTGATGGGGAAGTGTATTGCAAAGGTATGCGTGCAAGTACAATTTGCACGCTAAATTTTTTACGAATGTGTAATTATTGTTTGTCCTTAACTCACGAAAAATTCAATGTAGAAATCATGAAGAATAGATATATTAGGAGAGCGAACGTAATGTTAAAAAAACGGTCAAGAATTGGTGTAACTATCTTTTATCAGTAGGGGTCACTGGTCTCAGTGCCGTACGGAATTTAAATGTTTAAATGTAGGCGCCAAGAAATCACTTTCATTCAGTTAATAAGAAGTCTTAGTTTTATAGATAATAAAAAAGTGTTTTCGATTATCAAGTAATAATTAAATAAATATTAATAATAGAGAATTCTTAATAATCTGCAATTAATTAAAAGATGAAGAATCATAGTGATAATTGCAATTAATAATATACAAATATATGTTTACAATACTAACATATATTAGATAAAGAAAGATGACAAAACCGGTAATTACAGACCATATTCCTTTCGTAAATGCAGACACGCATTCCTAACCTTAAATAACCTTCACTCATAGATATATAGCAGTATATCTATGCTTTCCCTGTACAACATCGTCCCATTTTTTCACATTTATAAAATTAAACAATTTTTATACTTACAATTTTTATTTGTAAGATGTGATAACCGTTGATTTTAATATGTAATAATAATAATAATAATTCCGTACGGGCAGATTCGCACTGCCGCTAGTGGCGAAAATAATAACTATGATCTCTACACGTTTTTGAGGACACAAAAACAGACGAATTGCCTATGTCGTTCAATCTCCTAATATATCTATTCTTCATGGTAGAAATATAAGATATATTAATAATGGAGTCGTAAATTTCAGGCCTTGTCGTATACACAGATAGATCTAAAGAACTCGTTGGTAATTGAGAAACAAAAATGGATCGCCTATTGAAATAATTTTTAGTATGTCAATGGTGGCGCTGAAATCAAATAGTGTTATGATTTTACCCAACTTGTTAACAGCGACACCACTGACAAACTAAAATTGACTTCAGTAAGTGATATTTTCTTTTCAGAGTTTCCAAACCTGTATATACGACCGTGATTTCAGATCATTTTTTCCGATCAATATTAAAGTTGCCAAGTTCACGGTAGTCAAATAGAAATGCAATAAATGAATTTTCTATAGTACACTAAAGCTAGAGAGTTCATCGTTATCAACAAATACATTCATTGAGCACGTGATCATATGTCAAAACAGAAGGGCTTCGTTCTATCTTCTTCGTTTTTCATTCATGTAATTTTCTTATAAATATTAATATAACGAATGGAAACAGTAAAAATAATAACAAGAACAAATATAACAATAAAAACTAAAATAAATATATTTAAAAAATCTAACAGTCGAAATGATGGACTACAAAAATGAT
Organism: Nineta flava; assembly: GCA_963920215.1. Lineage (NCBI taxonomy): Eukaryota > Metazoa > Arthropoda > Insecta > Neuroptera > Chrysopidae > Nineta > Nineta flava. Next base: position 106,985,189 of record OY986040.1, on the reverse strand, counting down.
AGCAGTAACAACATACGAATGAACTGAGACTTGTATTCATTCGAATTTAAAGGTCCAAATTTGCAAACGAACCAACCAAATTGCACCTTGTGCTATGATCACGCGATTTCGTCTGGTTATATAGATGGGCTCTCTAGCTTGAGTTTACTTTAAACGCAAATATTTAAAAAAAAAAATCATTAAAAATACATAAATTGTATCCAATAACAAACCAAGATATACTTTACGACTGATTTATTATATGATACGATATTCGTGGGACAATATAGCACGATTTGAATTTAGCACGACTTACCTATTGTTACTAATTACAATTTCCCAATATTAATTAATAGATTTTAATTGTTTTGTATTGTTTTCGTATGAATTATCCTATGTATGTTATTTGTTATTTATTAAAGCCATGGCACAGAGAATGTTTCAAATGCGGTCAATGTAACAAACGTTTAGACTCTGTCAACTGTTGCGAGGGTCCAGACAAGGATATTTACTGTAAAGGTGCGTTTTTCTTTATAAATCAGTTTTAGTGCTCTGATCAAATACTTAAGATATCGTACTGTACTTCAAATTAAGTTCAAAGAACATAAAATTTTGTTTAAAAATATCAACTAATCTCAAATATTGTATTTAACTTGAATGTTGCATCGAATGATTGATTTTAATATGTTTCAAACAGTTTGTTACGGCAAGAAATTTGGACCCAAAGGTTATGGTTATGGACAAGGTGGCGGTGCTCTACAGAGTGACTGCTACGCTAATGGGTATGACCCCACATATACATTTTTGTATATAACTAATATTTTGTGAATTGTTTTTATGCTCAAATAATCAGGATATTCAATTTTGACGATTCGATTCTTATATTTGAATATCTTTTGCTTTTAATATGGCTTATATAGATATTTTTTATTTTGTATGAATGTAGCTTGCTACGCTCAAAGATTTGGACCACGTGGGGTAGGTCATGCTGGTGCTTCTTCAATTGGACTTGTTTGTGATATTATGGATGAAACTTGGCAAAGGTAGCTTTGCCTAAATTATTTAGGCATGCTTCCCCTTACGTAAATATCCCGCACATGTTCAATATTTCTTATTTAGTCGAGATATTATTTAAATGCATGAAAATTTGTTTTTAAACTTGTAGAAATCCAATCAATTTAAATTCAGATTTATTCTTTATTCCGAATACATCCAATTGCATAGATAATGTATTGATAATTGCTTATGGGCTGGTGAGTTGTAGATATTAATTTTACTAACATTTCCACAATTGAAAATAGACGACACTCTATCTGGTAACAAGTTTTGGGCTATTTTTTTGAAGCCGTGTGTTGTTTGTTTACAACAAATATAACTATAAATAATGAAATCTGTAAAAAGATTTCTTTGTTACATATAAAAGCGTCAAATATTATACGAAAAAACGCAATAACTATCAAATAATCACATAGGTTCTCGAACTCTAGTTCTTTTGACGCTACGATGTTATTTTCCGTCTCGAATAGTTTTTAAAAATAACAATTAGATATATATACATAGTTTTAATATAGCATGTATTGATTGGAGTGTTTTATTTAAGGAAAAGCTTTATATATACTTGTGTATAAAGCCTTTTCTTAATTAATAATTATTGAATCCACATATTAATAATGGGCATTATCCACGGTTTTCTTTTCAAAATCTTAATCTAATAACTAATAGAAATAACGTAAAAAAATGTTTATTTCATAGTTTAGATTGAATTAAATTAAATTGGAAATTTACTGTCGTAATTAAGAAGTGCTTTTGTAGTTAACAATGATGCATTGTGATTAGACCACTGCCGAATCTAACTACAATTTACATATCATGTATACTAAACTCAAGCTTCAGAGTCCAGCGACAATAACAAATACATGCACTGAACACGTGAACATATGTCAAAACAGACCGGCTTCGACCTATCGGTTTCGTTTGTCATTCATATTAATTTATTATAAATATGAATATAACAAATGGAAACAATAAAAATAATAACAAGAACAAATGTAACAATAAAAACTAAAAATAAATATTTAAAAAAAATTCAACAAATAATCGAAATGATAGCAGTAAACAACAATTCGCATACAAATGAACTGAGACGTGTATTAATTCAGATTTAAACGTGCAAGTTATCAAAAGAACAAAGCAAATTGCACCATGTGCTATGATCACGCGATTCATTTGATGATATGGCTGGACTGTGTAGCTTGAGTATCTATACGCATTCAACACAAAAGCGGCAAAGAAGACTTTTTTTTAATTATTTTAAACAAAATTAAAAATAATTAGTTGTTATTTTAAAATTCCATTTTTTGTGGACATGTCCATTAGTATGTTGCATTCATGAAATTGGAATGTTTGTATTTGCTTATATTAAATTCATAGGCACAGTATTAAAGTAAAAAATTAATTTCTAGTGATCAAGCACCAAGAACAACGGTGATAGACACAGCTAAAATAAAAGCTCCACCAGGACAAGGTTGTCCTCGATGTGGTGGTGTTGTATTTGCAGCTGAACAAGTTCTAGCCAAAGGCAGGGTAAGTTTAAATCAACAAATAAACATTTCACAACATACTAATAAATTTATTTACTCTAGGAATGGCATCGCAAATGCTTCAAATGCAAAGATTGCACCAAAACTCTCGATTCAATCATTGCTTGTGATGGTCCAGATCGTGATGTATACTGTAAAACTTGTTATGGTAAAAAATGGGGACCACATGGTTATGGTTTCGCTTGTGGTTCAGGATTCCTTCAAACTGATGGTTTAACAGAAGAAGAAATTTCTAAATCAAGACCATTCTACAATCCAGATACTACATCTATCAAGGCACCTAAAGGTCAAGGTTGTCCACGTTGTGGTGGTATGGTATTTGCAGCTGAACAGCAACTTGCCAAGGGAACCATGTGGCATAAAATATGCTTCAACTGTGCTGAATGTCACAGACCTCTTGATTCAATGTTAGCATGTGACGGTCCCGATAAGGAAATCCATTGTAAAGCATGCTATGGTAAACTCTTTGGTCCAAAAGGTTTTGGATTTGGTCATTCTCCTACCCTTGTTTCAACCAATGGAGAATGTACAGTTATCCAGTAAGTATTTCAGCGAATAATGGTACAGTTACCTCGTAATAATTACTTGTTTGAATTTATAGTAATGGATATTCCTCTAATGGACTTAAAGCTCCACAAGGCACTGGATGTCCACGATGCGGTATTCCTGTATATGCTGCTGAACAAATGATTAGTAAAGATCGTATTTGGCATAAGAGATGTTTCAATTGTTGCGATTGTCATCGTTCATTAGATTCAACTAACTTAAATGATGGCCCAAATGGAGATATCTATTGCCGAGGTTGTTATGGTAGAAACTATGGTCCAAAAGGTGTAGGTTTTGGAATGGGTGCAGGTGCTTTAACCATGGCTTAAATTAATTAATCTTGTATATATTCCTTGGTATTTCATTATAAATATTCCATAATAATATGTAAATATAGACTCGAATAAGTTAACGTTTGAGCATTTGAGTGAGTCGACGATATAAATAAGACGACTGTGTATATGATATAAATAACTAGTTTAACTGTATACCGAATATTGATTCAATAATAATTTTTTTGGAACAGTATTAAAAATGGTTTCCTGTTTAAAGTACAAAAATTGTTTAAAATTTATTAATGAAAGAACAGGGAATATATTCTAGATTTCGCTATCAAAATTATTTACTGTATATATAAGTTTCAGAATGCTTTCGATTATTTAGAAGAATGAAGTAGCCATTTTAGAATTTATATATTTATCGAAAAAAAAATTTAGTTTAAAATAAAATAACAATGTAAAAGACTGTCTGTCAATTTTAGACACAAAACTAGTGATTTTTCAACGATAGATTTAGATTCAAAAAATGGTGAATCAAAAATATTTAGTGAGCTTAACTTATGCATCTCAATTAGAGTAACTAAAGGCATCTTTTATTCAAACGATTTTTATAAACTTTTTATAAATCCTAAAAAAAAATAAGAAAATATTGTAAACGACGCTAAAACAATATTTTGAACGAATATTGATTTAAAATTTTAGGTATACTGAAATTTTAGTTGATATTTATCTTTTCCATAATGTATTCTTTTTTTTTTTAAATTGGGAATTATTATTTTTACATTTTTTAATTCCAATACAATTAATTAGTAAGACTCTCTCAATTCTCCAAAATTCGAACGACCGGGAGACATTTTTTAGACCCGGGTTAATTCTCTGCTGTCGTTTGGGAATATTACGATGACCGGCCGGTATTGTAATATTATTTACATCTTATTTTCGTTAAATAATCGCTTATAAATGCAATGCTTCAAAGCAAAATGTGTAACTCCAAATTGCTTTGAGAAAAATTAAAATTATTTTAATTTCTTTTTAGTTTGTAATATATATATAAATGTATTATGAATTATGACTGCTACAATAAAAAATTTTTAAAATACAAAAATATACAAGATTTTTTTAATTACCTACCTTATCAAATCAAATAAAAGATAATTTTCCTGAATTGTCAAACTAACGAGCCGTGTTTGTATATCCTGTTGTATATGATGAATTCACCCATGTAGAAACAAATATACTCATGGGACATCATATCAGAGACTAATAGACTCTATTAGTCTCTGATCATATACTAGTTATAGACTACATAAATGGCGTTCTCTTTTTAAAAACTGACTGGTGCCGAAACCATTTTTTTTTTCTCGAAAAAAAAAACGGATTTGGAAGAAATCGACTATATCGATTTTTATTTTAAATATCAGCTATTTCAACGAAATAGCTTATACGAATTATTATTTAAATACGAATAAATAAAATTGAATATGGGATAATTTTTTTGGCTACCTTTATTGACTTATTTATTAATTTATTCCAGCGTCACACTAAAAAACTAAACATTGTTTACTTTTATTGTTTTGACACATGAAATACAATATCAAGCGTTTTTCCAATGGCGGTAAATTTAAAGATCGACGCTGGATTCCAGTGTCTAGCATTCAAGTGGAATGGCATCTTAATGTTTTGGAAAAGGAACAACCCTTTTTAAGTTCATAGTACTGGTTTGCGTATAAACGGCTGAACCCATTTTAATGCGGTTTTCACCGGATGGTAGCAAATTTTACCGAATAACATATAGACTATACAAAGTTTATATTCCATGCATCTGTGCCCCGCGTGGTATAACCAATATTTTCTAATTATCACTATATCTAACATTGATAGAGAAAATCTTCAAATACAAAAAAAATGTTGATCTCCTAAAACAAGTTTTTTTTTTTTAAATGGGCGCGATGTAAAATAAAAATAATATATAAAATATATTTATAAAACGGAAACATTTCTTATAAAAACAACAAATTGTATATTGTATAGATAATTTATATATTGTATAATAATAAAAGATATGATATTATACGAATAATTTTAATCATTAAAATCAATAACTAAGTTTAAATTTACACAAGCAAAGCGGGCGTGCAACGGCTGTTATCTATAATAATTGTTGATTTCATAAATTTTTGGGCCCGTAAGTAATGAACTTTTTTTTATTTGGATAACCTTGATTTGGGGGAGGAGGAGGTTGCTGTAAGTCGATTAATTTACCTAAAAAGATTACAAATCCCTAAATTAAATGTTTCACGGTTGTTATAGCTATTACTGTAATAGTTTAAAACATTTAACTCATATTGTTACCAAAAGAAAACGACAATCAAATATATTCTAAATACAATGATAACCCATCAGAAAAGTTTAAGTATTTTAATTTTTAAGGGTTATTATATACTAGCTGTCCGCACAGGCTTCACACTTAAAAAATGTTTCATACAAAAGTTGTTTATTTTTATAGCTATGAACCATCGTCTTGACAAAACAAATATATTGTGTGAATATGACTTCTATCGGTCTAGTCTTTCAGAAGTTAGTTACCAGATCACTAACAGACGCTCTAACGATTATATATATGAAGGTTATAATTTCTAGTGAATGAAATTATAGAACTATCCACCTTTCTTCTGCAATTCTATATAATAATGTTATATTTATTTCTAAGAAACGAAATAATCAAAATATCCTCCTTTTAATCACTTTTTTTAAGGATTTTATTTTAATTTTTCGCAAGTTACATCATCCACTTGCGTATGTATGTTTAAAAGCTCTACTATATTCAGACTATATTCATATTTCAAAATTTAAGGATTACTAAAAACAAACAATGAAAAATATTGCAATAGGCTTTATACCATTTATTTGAAAAATATAAACAAATAGAAAAAAAGCCCCTTAATTAACACTGTTTTGTTACATTACAAGGAAATAATAATAATGTTGGTTCCAAATTGTAAAATACTATTGCAATCGTAATACAAAATATGATAGATGACCTCTATCGTCGAAATTTAAAAAAGCTTCTTATTTTATTAAAAGAAAATAAATGTATGCCAAATAAATATTACAACAATAAAGCTTTTTTGAAAGTTAGTTTCTTACATAAATATTTATCTATTTATCTTTTAACTTGATGGATGCAACTTTTTTTTTTAATTTTTGTTTTTTTTTTATAGTTAAAAAAATTAATTTTTCTATAAATCCAAATTAAACTGTTCAAAAAAAATTTAAGGATTAAAACTTTTCCAAAATACTCGTATGTCATTTATTTATAATTTCCGTAACAAAATAATTAGCCCGTTTTTACACATGAAAGTTTTGATAAAAATTTTCAATCACAATAAAAATAGTTGATATAAAAAAAACTACATTGCTATCTACACGATGAAATTCACTTGAAAGTTATCAATCGCATGTAACAGCTATAATACTCGTCTTGCTTAATATGTCTTTCATTGTCAACCGTGTCAGTCACATAGTGAAAGTATACCAATCACAAGAAAGGAGGTAACACCACATTCGTACACACTACACTTGCATATTAAGTTACATATAACATTGCATGAAAAGGTGCAGCAAATACAATGTTTCTCTATTTTGATTAACTAAAAACTTTCATTAAAAAATAATACTGCGCTTGCTCATCAAAACAATCGATTGAAAACTTCAAGCATCAAAACTTTCATGTGTAAAAACACCCTTTTAAAAACTTGTTAAATCAATATTCATAAAATAATATATTATCAAACAATACTTGAATTTATTAATGCAATTAATTCTTTATTAGCGAGAATTCACACACACAACTATATTTGTTATTTGTGGGACTTGCTCAGATGGTACGTAACACGCTGTATGCTGTTAGCCTGTTGTTACATAAATCCTCATCCTAGTTACCTTTTGAAAACTACGGACAATTTAGGAAAATTTAAAAAAAGAAAAATATCAAAATATTGTCACTGCCCTAGTTTTTTATTGATATATTAGGTGTTTGATTTAATCTTAAAGGATTTCCTTCGATGCTTCCACAAGTGGTTTCTGCACGCTAATATATCGGTTGTTACCAGAGGATTGCAATATCACGTCAATAACTAGATATTGAGTATTGAAATTTTCGCATAGCATAAAAAGAAATATAAAATACCGAAAACTACCATGATTTAATTAAAAATGGTCAAAAAACGAATTATCCTTATTATTTTGAACAGTAATTAATAACTAAATAAATTATTTAGAATCTTTTCACATTCAAGAAACTTAATAACCATTATCTGAAAAGAAGTAACTTAATCACATTACCTACAAAATAAGATTCTCTTAAATATCTAAAGAAAATATTCATAAATTAAATAGAATTAAATATTTTTATTAAACTTTTTATAAATGATTACTTCAAATAATTTAATAAAAAAAAACATTTGAATCAACAAGGAATGTATTTTAAATATCCTAGTTTTTACTTCATCACTATATTTAAAAAAAATATTTTCTTAAGTACAAAGATTTTAAAAGGTTTTCTGGGTTTGCAATAAATTAATAAAAATGGTAAATATAAATTAGATAATAATACTGTTGTTATTCAAACGAAAATTAATTTTGGATGGTGATTATTATTATTATTTTTGTTTTTTTGTTTCCTTGTGCATATTTATCTACATACTCAATATTCGTATCATGAATATTGAGTTGAGAAATGCCTCATAATAGTGTTGAATTGAATATCTCTGATTCGGGACTTGATTTATTTAAAAATTCACTAAACATTAGATCAGCGTTGTCACAAGAAATAATTTTCGAAATACCCTGATAACTTTCGGTTTTCTAATACTTTTTCTTGATTTTGTATAATTTATTTGTGAAATAAGTATTTGCCAATTATTTTATAATTATATTTGTATCTGATTAATACTGACATAAACTTATATTCAACAATTCCCATTCACTTTCGAGATCAAACACATTTCAAAGACAATTGAAATTGCACGGAGAGTACACTGATACGATTATACTAAAAACCTCCAATCAATTCCATGAGTTCATCAACCGGTTTAAAATAAAGAATAAAGAAAATAAAGGAACTTATTCGAATAAATTAGTCTGCTAATAAAATTCGATGACAGTTCGGAAATTCTCTAATATTTCCATAATTCCTATTTGATCAAGTTCCCAGAAGAATTCTAGGTTTTTATTTATGATTATTCTTTTTGAACATGAGAGTTTGTATTCATGTCTAAATTATAATCACGATGTGATTACATCAATATGAAAAGAATCAAAAGAATGGATGGCTCATTCTGATGAATTCATTCATACCAGAAATATTTAATTCAACCCTATCTCAAAATAAAAATATTCTTCCAAAAGCACCGCTAGTAAAATTTTATACAATCCCATCGCAATAAAATATTCGATGTAATAAATTTTCTTAAATCAATAGAACCGTTATATTTTTGTATTATTCAAAGAGTGTGATATAATAATGCCATTATTCATTTATTGCACAAAGATTTTTTTTTAATAAAAAGAGAATGTCATCTAAGTTTTTTTTAAATTTTCACATAAGCATTTTTTTTTAATTTAGGCATTCTGTTTATCAAAAACCAAAAGTATTTTGTTCAAAAAATAATTTAATCATTTTGTCTTGAATGAAGTTAATTTTACAATTTGAAAATAATTCAGGAATTCTTAAGAGTTTAATTAATAAAGCACGATACTATAACTATAAAAAAGAGTAAAAAATAACAAAACGAATTGTAAAACCAGGTTTCATTTATAATCATTTATAATGATTATAAAAAAAAATTTCAATTAAGATTGAAAAAACAAGGATATCAAAAATTGGTTAATTTTTTTTAAATCCTGCTTGTAGATAATACAAGTTCATGGATGCGTATAAGTAACAGCGCAGATACCAGGGTTACCAAATTGGACTATTTATCGCAAATTGGGCAACTTTCCACGTGCATCTGCTGCTGAAATAAAGTTTTACGCTACTAAATTGTAGTGCCGCCCTGGCATATACCTGTATCACTACAAATGCAGCAATGAATCCTGAAAGCTAGTAAAAAAAGTAATCGAAACAAAATATATTTGAGGTAAAAATTATTTTTAGTTTTAATTTGTCGAAGAAAAAGCAATATTAGTATTTTAACATCAGAATAACGTTGAAATTGTGTACATAAGATGTTTATCTAGTAAGAGTCAAAGGTGCCATTTTTCATCATAGGCGTTGGTAGTAAATAATTCGATTATAAAATGAATGTACAGTACACTTAGAGCTAGAAAGTTCATCCATATAAACAGACGAAATCGCGTGATCATAGCATATGATTCGAAAAATATCCGCAATAATCTTGATATTTTATTTTAAATTTATAAAACTTTAGTATATAACCACTTACGATATCTATATCTATACGAAACCCGTTATCAGATGTATCTATGAAACGAAGATTTGCTATTTTAATTTTAGTGTTAAGATGTGTTAATATCATATTAATAATTATTTTGGTAAGAATGTGCTTAGTCTATTTTATTATCCATTTGTAGACAAATAGATGAAAAGATATTCCGAGTGAAATTAAACTATAATATTCCTTGGATTAATTTCAAATTGTAAAACAAAATCAATTTACTAATTGTCTGTTGTTCCAAAATTATACCACCTGATCTGTGCTAATGTGCATTGTTATCCTGAAGAAATTTTCTAATACTTGTAGTTGGTGTACAATAACCGCTTATCGATGATCGCATACCTTCAGGAACACTTATATCTAATTTATTGTTACTAAGAACGGAGAGCGAGTTTGCGCGCTTCAGTCTGTAAACAGAAAATATTTTATAAATAATAATGTGATTTATTTTGAAAACAATATAGCCAAAACAATCTCAAGAGACCACAAAATTTAGATTTATATACGATACTTTCTAAAACCGTAGTATCATAATCAGGTTATTTCCACCAGTTCATTCGACATACAATAACTAAAAATGGATTCTTATTTTAGTACCCAAAATCATTAAAATTGTATCTTTAAAACAATAATTTGGAGAAAATGACAATAAGCAGATATGATTGCAAATATTTAATAATTGATCAATTCATTCATTTATATTTTGAATCACAGGATTACATAAGTTGCGTCCTTTTTCAAAATTGTATACTCATTTTCCCAAAAATCGAATAAATAAGGCACAAAATGACGACAATTTTAAAAAATGGATACAACTTCTGTGGCCCATAGTTCAATCAGTATTAATAGATGGTGAGTAAGATGGTGGTCAGAATTTTTATTTTCTTGATCATAAAATTCGTTTAATATAAATTCAAACTTAAAATAGTAATCGAATGAGCATTTTATGGCCAAAGATTCATAAACCAGTTAGGTATGGTCACATTTCCATTAATCGAAATTCAAAAAGCATTAAAATAATACCATATCCTTACTGGTTTGTGGCTCTGAGGCCATAAAATGCTCATTCGATTGATCATGAAAATAAAAATTCTGGCCGCCATCTTACTCACCATAAATTAATTAAAGATTATATTTAATATTAAGAATGAAGTAACTGGTTTTGAATTGATTGTATAGATAAATTAAATTATAAATAGGGAATTTTGAAAAAAAAAAAACTAATTATATGTACAATATATACCTGAATACTTCAGCAGATGCATGCAATTTGGCTTCTAAATCAAGTTTTGTAGATAATTTATGCACTAGCTTGGCACTGGATCTACGTATTGATGCACGCATTTTACTGAAAGAAGCACTCCGTTTCAGCTTTCCGTAGACAAACTAGACAATAGAACTTGATAACTCACCCACTGGTTTTGATGATTTTTTTGATCATTTTACTTTTTTTTTTACATAATTTGAAAAATATTATTAAAGATTTTTTTCTGATTTAAATATTTTCCAAAGTTTAAAAAAATAAATTAAAAAGTGAAATATCGAACAAAATGTTAATATAAAATTTACTTCATGCTAAAATCAATTAAAGAAAAAACTACGTGCAATTAATAAATCTTTTTCCCAAAAAAAAAACCAGTCGAATCAAGTCAAACTTGGTGAGACCGATAGATTTTAAAAAAACTGTCAAATACACGTTTTTATCTACCTTTTACACTTTTCGAAATAAAATTTTAAGGTTGGAGTTGTTACGATAGTATGATTGGGTTCATTAACGAATTTATATCTACATTCTAGCCGAATAATACGCTCAAAAAATTTTGAACTCGAAAGCTGCCTTAAAAATAAACGGCCGAAAAAAATTATTTCTGTATAATCTATTAAAGTTATCCTTTCCATTTCTTTGAAATCGTTGACTTTAGCAAAAAAAATGTAAAAGGCCAATTTTATTTTATTTTGGATAATGTTTTCGAAAAATCGCAAAGTTTTCGAGTTACTTGGAAAAAAATTGTTTTATCCCATAAATACTCCTCAGTAGGACGGCTTTGTACGGGTAGGTTGGACAATAACACTTCTACCCTGGTGGAAATAATTCTCTTCAAAAACTGAGAATAATTAAGAATAATTCTTTAAAAACTTTGAATAAAACTTCTGAATCTTATTTTTCAGAAAATCTATGAAAAAATAAAATAAATGTTTTAATAATAGTAATTCAGACTTTTTCAGAGAACTAATAAAATAAAATATGACAACTCGCCGAGTTTCAACCTCACGATCTCCTGTTTACTAGACAGGCGCTTTAACTAACTAAGCCACGACACTATTATGTATAAAGTGTTGAATACATAACATATACTATTTTGATAATTTATTATTCTTAATTATTCTCAGTTTTTGAAGAGAATTATTTCCACCAGGGTAGAATTCAAGGTCGCTATGAGAAATCTATATAAACCTCCTGACTATGAAGTCATCCATGTTACCCAAATAATTTTTAAACTTTTATCAAACTAATTGCTCCTGTAAATTTTAAATCATAAGTTTAAAGAAAATTTGAACATTTAGGCCTAAAAATAATCTTAGTAATGCATAAGAGCTGTTTCTAGTTTATTCAGATCCCACGTAAAAAAATTTGACTATATTAATTTTCTGTATCTTTGTGTTTACCAAATAAAATATCTAATTAAGTAAAATTATTTGTCTTATTTCAAATAGCTTAATCTAATTAGCATTTTAATAACTATGTTAAATTAATTGCTATTATCTTAAGCTACTAACTGGGGATTAATAAAACATTTAATCAATAGTTCCTGTATATACTTTTGTAAGTGAGATTGTGAAGAGTAGGGTTTAGTATTTACTCAAAATCGTTAAGAATATGATGGGAAAAAATTCAATTCCGGGTAAGTTAACTTATTCAAGTCTTCACAAACCAAATGTTAAAATCAAAGTTAAACTTACGCCGTTATACGAAAACTTAAAAACGGTTTTCAAACTTTGATAACACAACTCTAGAAAAAAATTTTTTGTCTTAGTCTTAAAATTTATTTTGTGATTTTTCTATTCATTATGCTCCAAAATAAAGGAAAAGTACCCATATTCCATATAAAGTGTGCTTTTGTAGAAGTTATGATATAATTAAATAAAAATTTAAACTATTGATTTTCTAAAATAATGTTCAACCGTTCTCCTGGATACAAAAGCAAACTTTTTCAGACCAAATGTATTTTTTTCGACTAACTGTCGATAAATCTATTGAAATTTCATAACCTCTTATCAAAGTCAAAATTCGTGCTGACCTGTGTAATAAATTTTTTTTAAATAAAATTAGAATATTATTTAGGATGATCATTCCTCAAAATGAGTGGATTTAGAAGAAAAAATTATTTCTCATAATTTACCCATATCACGTACACATAACCACATAAGTGGCGTTCTGTTTTAATAATTTTGCAGTCGAATGCCTAGATTAGAACAGAAGTAGTTAAGATTTTTTAAACAACTTTAATTCGAGACATTTTTTTTAAAACCAAATGGATTCGGTACAAATTGGCTACAAAATTTTTAAAAAGGAACTCTTCAATGATTGTTAGTGCACATCGCTACTAAAGTAGCGTTCATTTTTAAATTTTATAATTGATTTTCATCTTATTTATTCGGTATTCAAAAAAATGCTTCGGATAAAAGTTGTTCATTATCAGTCAACTAAAAATTTTGGAAAATGCGCGCTTCTTTTGTGGCTTATAGTACATGTAAGTTACATGAATACCAAGTTTCATTATTTCTTATCTGTATAGGATCGTATTTTTAGCTATGGAAGTGCACTTTTAAATATTCAATAATTAGGAAATTTGTTACTCCAATATTTAGGTTCCAAATGGCTTGATACTACTGAAAAAAAAGCTGTTTACTAATATAATTAGTATGCAAAATAATTCATAAAGCACTTGATTAATAAAAAAGCGTGTGTTAAAGGAGTGGGAAATCATGCAAAGTTTTTATAATAGGTACAGTGTTTTGATATTCATATCAACTCCATAAAATGGCAAATACCATTCATTAAATTCGCAAGAACGTGCAATTAATATTATATACAAAAATAAAATTCAATAATTTTAAATGATATGTATATTTTTGGTAAACATTTTGAAAATAGAATTTGTAGAAGAAAGTTAATGTCTATTTGTTTAGATCCATACGATATCTAGACATAGTGAATGCTTCATAAGTATAACTAAAATAGTTCATATACCGAGAAATCTTTGGGTAATTTATTTTCATAAGTAACCGAGTAGTTATAAATAGATATACAAGAAAAATATGATTTATATTTTTTTCTATCATTTTAACAACACAACATTTGAATTTTATTCATAGATTTCTGATTCTATCCATAAATAATAAATTTCTTTCTCGGAGAAATAGTGATCAATTTGATATACTTAGTGATCAATTTGATATACGTTTGATCAATTATGTATACTCAGTGTTTTTAGCAACACATTTTATTAAGCAACGTTTCGTAAACATTTGTTACTTCTTCAGGCTCATACCGAGCTCAGTACAATACTTTTAAAGCAAAATGGCGTCACAAATAGCAATCAGCAACTTGTATTGACAGACATATTGCTTAGTATCTGTCAAGTGTCCTGGTAAAAAATTAAGTTTGATATACTTAGTAACTTACATAGTTTACTACGTACTTTGTTGGTACAAACACTTCATTGTAGAATAAATTTATGGACGAAATGATCTTACATATGTCAATGAGAGTCCCGACAAAAGTTATCTTACTTATGTAATATTTCTCGGCATCTGTATAAACATCCGTATATTAAAAATATTTTCAAAATGTTTTTAAAAAATTATAGATTGTTTGAAAAAAGGACAATAAGAAAACAAAAATAAAAATACATTGAAGTAATAAAATAATCGAAAATATTTTATTAAAATAATTGTCTTCATAACAAAATAATATTTTAATTATTACTTCAAAATATTTCAAGTTTTTTTTGTATGTTTTTGATTTAAATAATTTATTACAAATAACTTGTGTATATATATACCAACAATATTATATTTTACAACGTTTTTAAGAATTTATAAATTAAGTGGCTTTAATAATTTTTGGGAGCAACATATCGCTCATCATCATTATCGGTCATCATCAAATAACAACAATTCAAATTTGTTAATTATATTCGGAACTGTTTGTTTTACGCTTTCAGGAAAAAAAGACCATTTTCAAGAGATTTTTTTTCATGGTTTATCCAATTATCCGGGAATTTGATTATCCAGACCGGGCCTGGTCCCAATTAATCCAGATAATTAGATTTCTACTGTATTATGATTGTTTTTACAAATTTGATGCCTTAATAGATACAAAGGAGCGATATTTTTTACATTGCAGATAAATGTATACAAGCTCCTTAACCAATAACCACTTACCCGCTAAGAATAGAGACATGGATAATACACAATTAAATGCATTGTGTAAAATTTATTTAATATATTAACTCATATAAAAAATAAAGAACAAAATGATTCAAAAATTACTTTAATTATTAATACTTTACATGTTTAAAGCAGTTCACTCGCAAAACCACTTTTCTTAAAATTTGATAAAATTGAAAGATGATACTAATCTAAATGTTTTAAATTTATTAAAAAAATGCTGTTTTTGACCGATTGAGAAGCGAAATATTCGCAATCAAAGTGGAAATTTTTAACATGGATGGTATATGTAAATGGTTCACGCATACTCCATTTATTTATAAAACTGGAAAAATTATCTATACATTTCTTTCAAAAACAAATATCTTATGAAGTTGAACTTAAAAACTAATTTAAAAAAAAACATATATTTTTTAAAATCTATTGATATTTAATGATAATAATTTGCAACTGCGACCCCAAAAATGTTGAATAATCACTGTCAAAAGAATTCTTACATAGTACAACATATTGTAAATAGTATCGTAAATGTTAAAACACTATATATATTATTCTAGATATGTTCAATTGGCATAGTAATAATAAGTAAATTAATAATATTGTATTTAAACTTTTTGCTTTGACTGTAACGAGTGAACTACCTTAAATAGGGTCAATATGCTATTGCCAATATGCCACGAATCATATTTTTCTAGAAAATTATTAAAATATCTTCCCTTCTTTAGTTTCGGTTTTAGTTTAGATTAGTCTTAGATATTTTTCGATATAGTATCGTTTTACGAAATAAAATTAATCTGTTAAAAAAATTCTCAATGATTTTAAACTCTGTAATACATAATAATTAAATTAACTATCACGCGTTTAAAGTGTGTTCGATAGTTTAATAAATTTTCCCTCCATGTCTCTAATAAATAAAAGCTTTCAAAATTTTTTTGATAATCTTTAAAAAGTTTATAAATAAAATATAAACTAAACTTAAAAATTTATAATCAGGAATTATTTAACAAAATTTCCATTGCGAAAATCGTTTATCATTAAATTCATCGACAATTAGTTTCTTTAATTATAATTAATAGGAATTTTATAATTTTTTTTATTATAATTTCGCTCTACAAAAAGACTATCATAGTTTTTATTGGGTTTCCTCTTAAAAGGTTTTTCCAACAGTGATTCCAACATACCATTAATTAACAATTAATTTTGATTGTATAGTTACCACTATACAATCAGAAGCAAATTTATTTCATTTTGATAGTTGTGAAAAATGTCAAGTGTAAAATATAATAATCGCGAATTCTGAACGTTAACGAATTATATATATTTATAAGTCTTTGTGTTTTTTTTACAAATATATTTTAATAAAAAAAAAAGACGAAGAGAAAAATTAATTAAAAGAACTAAAATGTATAATTTTGTAACTAATATTCTAATCATATTTTTGTTTAAAAAATAATCAGGCAAAAATGACAATATAATATTGAAATTTTGATTTAATTAATTAATTAATAAGACTCAAATCCATGTAAAAGTACTATTTACTACGGTCTTTTCCACCTTTCTAATTTTTTTTTTAAGTTTTAGAAAAATGAATCATAAATTATTTCCTAGTACCTGGCATATTCAACTTGATCTATTTGAACTCAAAATTTATTTTTTATCTACCCAAATCATTAGAACTCTTTTCAAGCAGATAAGTTTCATTCACAAACAGTGAAATGTTAAAATGTTGCTCGTTTAATAGTATAGGATCAAAACTTCATGTATGTGGCTAATTATTGTCGAGTTTACACAACATCATCACTTTAATGTCTTACAATTAGCCAACTTCTAAAAAAGTTTCACACTATTTCTTTGCTTATGAAAACTTGTAGAAGACGACTTTTCCCATAGATTAAACATAACTAGATCGACATTTTGTTCTCGAAATATATCTTGTCTTGAATTTTATCGAAATTGTTAGAGCCGTTTTCGAGAACCTGATTACAAACAAATATATAAATGTGGCTCGTTTGTAAGTATAGGATTGATTATAAAGGCATTTAACCAGCAATGGTATATATTGGTATAAAGGTATCTAACCAGCTTTAATTACTGTTTTACTTTCTCCGATTCGAATTACTATATTGAACACATATTTACTTTCCGAATTTGAGCTCTCACATCGGTAAATGTAAGATTCACCTTTTCATTTTAGGAGAAAATATAGAATATAAAATTTTGAACCCATCATTTTCCACAATAATGGAACTATGAAATATGTAAGTATAATTTACAATTTCCGCTAAGAATCTCAAACATACGTGAACTATTTATTTTTTCAAACTTTTACATTCGATCGATCATAGTTTTTCCACTATCTAATAATAGTAATGGACCAATGAAATATGAATTCGATGGATCTTAATTTTTTCGTAAATGGCAACACTCATCGGCAATTTGAATTTTATAAATTCCCACTTTCGACACAGTTAAGTAATTTTTTATAAATGAAATAAAATTATAATTTATATAAAATGATTGAAAAATATCGTGACCAAAAAGTTGGAATTATTGTTTTAATCGACATTTTAAACAACAAAAGTTAAAAAATTCGAATGTAGCCACTCAATTAAAATAAATAAGCACTAACTAAATAAATCGCAATTTCATTAAAAACAGATTGTATGTGTGATTCAAAATTAAATATGATATATTTTTAAAAAAATGTATATTCTCTAATTGTAACGGAAATTATTAGTCTTTGATGTAATCGTAATTACAAAAATTTTGTTTTTCATAAAAAAAAGAGCAAGATAAAATTGCGATAAAGAAAAAATAAGCGTATTGTATGTACTAAAATAAAATTAAAAAAGTATGTATTATGTTCAAGGCAACTGTTTCATTTATTGACTATAGTATTTATTTAACACATTATATGTTTATAGGACACATTAGCATAATATTTTTACATTTGCACTTATTTCCCATAACTAAAATATTATTATACAAAATCAACCCGAAAAGCGTGCTATACACGTAAGGCTTTGTGTGCAAAAGTTACTATTAACAGGCTTTAGAAATATTATGAAATAAAATTGCTGAAGATGAAAAAATATTTTTATATACAATAAAATTTTCTGATAACCATTAATTCCTATATTTTTTTATGTTACTTCAAGGCATATAATGGCATTATTAACCAATTTCATTAGGTTATTTCTAAAACGACAGTGTTGTGTTAGAAATCGTAGTTACTTTTGCAAATTTAAGATTGATAATCTTTAACAATTTTAAGTATTTAATTAAGCATTTAATTTATTTTTTATTATGTTTTTATTTTTGTTATCAAAAGTTTTATGTATTTAAGATTTACGAATAGCAATTAAAAACTAGCTAATAATTAATGTGCAGCCCAATGGTTCCCAAAGTGATCCATGTGGACCTCCAGAGGTCATCTCCGACCTGCAAGGGGTCCACGTCAGCGAAAACAAAATTTGGGGGTGCATGAGATGTAAATGGAGATCTACGCGAGTGAGTCCTATTTAGGTAGATCATCACCAAAATTTAGGCGTTTCGCAAATGTCATAATGCGCCTAACATAGATTTTGCTTATAATAGGCATAGAAATAACATAAAATTGTGAAGATATCTTTGATCTTTAAATAAATAAAACTATATTTTACAAAAACAGTAGTCCTATAAACATGGAAATGTAATAATTTTTTCAGGAAGCATTATTATATTATATTGTAACTTTACTCGAAAGCGCAATAATTATTGGGCTATAATTCATCATTACTTATAAAATAATATTAAATTTATTAACATCGTTGCAACAATTTTAAGGTATATAAAAAATATTTTATTTAAATATTATAAAATTTGTGCTAATATATAAAGCAATTTAACATATATTAACAAATTCATTATATTACTTTTTTACTTGGCACCTTTTTAATTCGATATGCCATTAAAAGAATATGAATTTTCAAACTCAAGGAATTAAAATATTTAATATATTTTTTGGCAAGTTTCAGTATAGAAATAATAGGAAATTTCATAAAAATTATAGATCAGATTTTATTTTGCGTTATAGACAAACTATTATTCTTTTTGTAAAAGTTGACGTTATGAATGTTAGAATTACGTCAAAAATGGAGACGAACTCGTGTTGAATATCCAGTTCTATCTAGTGTCCCAGTTTCTAACATTATGGATTCCTCAGTTGACCGTATGGTACACTTCAATCGGTATGGAGAAATAATCGTATAAATAATGTCAATATTTGTAGTAATAGCTTTAATAGTAACAATTGTTCAAAGAATGTACATATCCTGTATGTAGTGACTCTTCGGCAAAAACTATTACATCTTACATCAACATTCACTGATAGAAGAAGATGAAGTATTCATTAACCAAACACATGTTGATTTAAAATGTAGCAACATCTCTGGATATAGTTTGAACTTATTTTAAAAAATACAACGATTTTTTTGATATCGTTGTAAACCTCCACTTAAATTTTTATACTCTAATCAACATTCAGCTTTTATGGCTGCTTAAATTTTTGACGTCGATGTAATATTTTTTTTCATTTAAACACTGTATTTATGTTTTGGTTTTACGGCGGTTTAAATAACAATATTTATTCGTAAAAGAAAAGTAGTCTTCCAGAGCGCGCCCTATTTCTTATTTAATAAATATATTCACGAAGTTCCCGAATAATTTATTATTTTTTCCAAGAGTTTGTAAAATTCAATTCAGTATTTTTGATTTGCTCTACAGAAAACCTAATTTAAAAAAAAAAAATAATAGAAGTTTAAATACCAAAATTTTAGGTAGCAATTAACAACAATTTAATAAAAATTGTTAAATTAATAATTGTAATTGTTAAGATTGTGAAGTAGAATTTGATGAATTTGACTTGGATAGTGGCGATGAGTTGATTCCAAACACTTGGAAAAATTTATTTTTGATGCCAGTCCGTTCAGTTTCATTTGAAGTACGCGTAGTAGCAGTTGCGCTCGTGTTGCCAAAATTTGACTGTTACAAAATGATAAACATCTAAATATTTTTGCATGTGCCTTCTAAGTTATATATTCATAAATAGCCTATATAATGTTTTCGATTAATAATTAATATTATATAGATTTAAAATTATTAATTGCAACATACAGCTAGATTGTATTAGTTCAAGACTAGGTATATCAAATGTTCACTAGATATGGAGATTCATTGGAAAATTTAATTTTAAATTGTGATCTTCCCAGTTCGTATCCGTTGTATTTTTCGTAGGGCTGCCGTTTATTAAAATGTGGTTCTATGAGCCACAGAAGTAGTGTCCTTTTTTCAAAATTGTATAGTTATATTGTGCCTTATTCATTCGGTTTTTGGGAAATTGTTTTTAAGAAAATCGTTGTTGAATAGAAATTTGTGCGCTGCATGTATAAAAGAATAAAAGTTGTTAATATATTTATAATGAACAACTTTTATTCGAAACGGTTTTTCAAAAACCGAATGAATAAGGCACAAAATGACTATACAATTTTGAAAAAAAAGACACTACTTCTGTGACCCATAGTACAACTTTCTTTGCCTGAATCCGATACTGTTGTAGATAGCAGTGTGATTACAAATTTTGAGCACTTATACAACTTTTAAATCTTACCACGATTTTATTCTATCATCTCAATAGAAAACAATACATATTTCACTTTCATTTTTTCAGTTTTTCATCTTTCTAAAACGATTGTTATTTCGTAAATATAAGATAAGATTCGGGGTATATAAGAACTGTGTGATATATAACAAATGAACGTCTTTTTTTCTAATTGATCTGACTAATATTTGTAAACATTTTTTCATCCTATTCGAATATTTAAAAAAAAATTTTTAACGTATCTTATATTATCAATTTTTGCCAATTTCAATATTTTAAAATTAATAACTATAAAGAGATACCACAGACACATGACTTATCTGGTTTCGCCTTTTAAATTTGAAAACAATTTGTTCTAATATTCAATAATTGAGATGATAAAACAAAGTGATATACATTGTCACATATATTTTATATTATGGGAGGTATTCAAAATTCAATCAATTACAACCATATAAACTACAACAATTTATTTAAATTACTAAAAGATTTCATTATACAAAGCCCTTTAATTATTAAATACCCAAAAAAATGTATTAGTAACTCAAAAGAGTGCTAAAAGAAAGAAGATTAGGTGCAAAAAAAAAACTGACAAAAAATAACGCTACTTTCAATTTAATATGGAGTTGATATGTTGCTTTTGTAATCTTTGTGTATTTTTTGATAAATATAAAAATAATAATAATAAAAATATTACAAAATTAAATGAAAATTTAAAAAATATTAAAGAAGAGAGTGATTGTGTGATTGAATTAGATTAATGCCAGTCACCGTAGGATTGATACGTACGGTTTTTCTATGCTGATGTGTCCGTGCCACAGCTACTAAGGTCCCAAAAATAACGCATTTTATCAACTAAATACCTACCGTCTATTATAGCGCAGCTGTATTAATCAGCTCATTTTTAACACCACAATACACCCTTTTTTATGTATTACTCTTAACTAGTATTCAGTTAACTAATTAATAAATCAATGTAGAGTAAATTTGTAAATGTTGTGTGGGTATAACTAAGCATTCTCGCTAGGGCGTTTCATCAAATGAACGCTGTTCAGAGTCGTGGCAATGAAACAATGTGTAAATAAATGAAGACGCGCCTACAATGCCGATTGATTGAAATGGGAAATATTACATCTTCTCCATTCATTCACCAATTCGTTGACGGTTCAGCTTATAAAGTTATAGCAATTTGAAACTCATATAATTTTAGTAAGACTACATTAAATTGATTTTCATTCTAACCGATGAATACGTTTCTCAATGAAACTAATTTTTATAACATCTGGCATTTTAATTTTGTTAAATTTATTTGTGTCTTATTCATTTGGATTACGAAAAAAGGTCGGGGTAAAAGTTGTTCATCATAAATATACAAACAACTTTTATTCGAAACATTTGAAAATAGTGTCAAGTTGCTATCTATACTTTATAATTAATGGTATTTAAGTTTGTAATTTTACAAATTTACTCTAATTTGGTTCTATTTGATCTATCCTAAAGTTTTATTTCAATTGATTTCAAGTATTTGTAATCAGATTGGAAAGTCGTTAAAATACATGTGAAATCAGTAATATTCGAAGGATTAATTCATATTTCATGAGTTGTAATAAACTTTCCCAAAACTTACAACATATACAGTGGGAGGTTCAAATCTTTTAAAACATACAATATCATACTCTTTTACTCTAAGGATCATTAATTTCATTAATCAAACTAAATTGTTTCTTAAATTTAGAACATATAGATGTTGAATTTTTGGGAATAAAACCAAAAATAACTGTTCACACACACTTTAATCGTACTTTCCATCTGCCAAGAGTAAAAATTTCCATAATAAAGTAAATAAAATCATAGTACTCACCTCTTCACCATCATACTGCATTGAATCAATACTTTCACGTGAACCACGTCTAGAATGTTTATCTTTCGAGCTAGATGTACTACTCTGCCGACGTTTTTCACCATCCGCAGAATTTCCCAATATTTGAGCGACCTTAGCTTGTTTAACTATATCTAAAGCCTAGAAATCAAATAATAAAAATATTTTTTATTAATAAAAACTTTGAATGATAAATATAAACAGAAATCTGAACAAAAATGATTTCAAATATATCAAGATATGATTGAATTTTATGTATTATATAGTTAATGAATTCAGTTAATACAAATATGAGTATAATTCGACACACGGGAGCTAAATAGACTAAGCGAATTTTCTAAGAAGGAATCATAAGTAATTATTAAATTAAGTAACCATGTTGATATAGTTGTAATATCTATCATTGTGGGTTTTATATTTAAATTGTAAATATTTCTGTATATGTTCGAGTTACAGAAAATATGGTCGAATAATTAAAATTTATTTACTACAACATTACTTATGATCAATTTTTTATTTTACAAATATTAAGAGAGAAATTCAAAATTTTATGTTTCTCCCTCCCTCTAAGCCTCATTGTCCTTGACCGATTTTGCACAGTAACGAACTTAGTCTTTCAAATACCGAAAAAACGTTAGATTCTAAAATTTATTTTGATCAGACTAGATTTGCAGCCTCCTGAGTGCGCACAGAGTTTCATTTTAAATAATGCACCTGGATATTTCCTAAGGGATGGGTTTTTGGAAAAAAATTATCCGAATAAAAGATGATTTACCTCGAAGGCCTTTGAAAATTAGTTAAAATTTAAGTTTATTTGAAAATTAACTTGGGTTTTTCAAATGGGATTCATTTTTTAACAGAATCGGATAGCTGAGGAAAAAAATATTAAAACTGGATAATAAAGTCCATTTTGGTTAATAATTAACCAATTTATAACCGTTTTAATAAATGAATTTTCAAAGATAGGCATTTTTTGACAAAAGTTTTAAAAACAATTTATGAAGAGAAAGAGTTTTTATTGGGTGTCAATAAATAGGAATCCAACCAAAATAGATTGTATTACCCAGTTTTAATGTTCTTTTTTCCTCAGCTATCCGATGCTGTTAAAAAAAAGGAATCATATTTAAAAAAAACGCAAGTTGTTTCTCAAATAACCTTGCTCAAATAAATTCGCTAAAAGTGAAAATGGTTAATACTTGAGATACAAAATTATTTATTTTACAGATATTATCAAAACCAAAAATATAAAGCTATAAATTTTAAAGCTAAAATGGCTTCGCAATTATTATACTTAAGCTAAATAGTTAAGTAATTGAATTCCACTTACTTGTTGCACATGCTGCCGCATTAAAAAAATTTCAATTAAATTAGTTTGGCTAAATGCAAATTATTTGTACAAAAAACAAATACTTTTAAATAACGCAATTGAAAATTTATTAATTCACAAAAATGATATTAATATACCCTTATTTATAAAAGTATTTATTTTCTAACTGCTGCTGCTAAATATAAGCCGCGCAGATACATGCACTATTTTAAAATTAATGCTAATATAAAAGCAATATATAAGAATTTTATAAATTTTAGTTTTAGTAAAATCGAAGTAATGAATCGTTTTATCCGAATAATAAAAAAAAAGAAGCATAATTTTAGATTTTATTTGCTTGTCACTTCGCTACGATTGGTTACCTTATTACATTTTATGCTTACACTTCTGTTTTATAGGTGTTCATAAATGCAAAAAACGGCTTTATACAAGCTTGATAAATACTTTGATCCGAAAACGTACAAATATTAACTAATGTACAATGGGTAATCATAATTAATAACGAAAATGGCGGACTAAAACTTTTTATTTTTAGTTGTTTATACATTTTCAAACTTCCAATCAACATGTCATAAACCAGTAATGTGTAGTTTATAGCCACACAGTCATAAACCAGTAATGTGTAACCTTTGTCAAATAATTGCAATTCAAACAATAATAATATATTAAAGCCATAAAAGTAATAAAATATATTAATATTATTTGAATTTCAATTATTTGAAAAGGTTCACACCTTACTATCAACTTATTAGGATTTTGGAAATAAAGATCACCCAAAAAATAAAACCATAGATAGAATAAAACCATGTTATAGAGGATTTTAGATTTACCCATTATACACTCAACCATACAAGTGATGTCCTTTTTTAAAAACTTGCAGTCGATTTGTGTCGAATCCATACTGTTTTGAATATGAAAAATGCTTAAAATAAGAGATGTAAAGATTTTTATGACCAACAACTTTTATTCAAGACATTTTATCGAAAAACAAATAGATTCGGCACAAACTGACTGCAAAACTCAAAAAAAAAGAAGAGAGTGTTCAAACAATCAAGAAAGTTAAAAAAAAAAAGGTTTTAAGTTACTTTACCGAAATGACTGATCACATTAAATCGATTTTTCAAGAAAAAAAGTGTTAATTGTCTAATGTTAATTAAAAAACTGATTACAAACCTCTTTTCTGCTTCTCAAAGCACAATCTTCTAAAGTTTCAGCAGCTTCATATTTGCCTTGACGACGATACAATGCACCTAAATTTTTCAATGTTGTGGTAACTGTTGGTGAATCAACTTTTGCCGCTTTATGCCATCCTCCATATTCACCGTAAGGAGCGTTTTCTTTATTACGATGTTTATTTTCTTCACGTTCTTCGGCCACTTGCCAAATTGGTTTGTTGTCACCTAAATTAGAAATATTTAATTTTTAATCGATGATCATTTTTTAGGCTATAAATTGCATAACAAAATACAAAGTGTTACAAAATTGACTAGAAAATTTTAAAATTTATAAAAGAACACTCTACAAATACGACTTTTATATGTAACACTTTGTTTAATTGCTTATTTCAATATATTTGATTGGCAACGATGAAAAACGTTTTATGAATACTTTTTTCTGCAGAGAAAAAACACCGATTTTCGATATTATTTGGAAAGTGATTTAAATCTAAAATATTTTGTGGAATAAACTTGTAAAATTCGAATACTAATAATTTATCGTTTTTCAATGTGCCTTTCGTTCTGAGTGATAAAAACATTATTCCTGTTACATATATGATGTTTCATTTTTTTAAATTGAAATTTTATACTTAGGGATGTAAGAGTATGATAGTTCCTGAAATTTTAAAGAGGAGTGCTTGATTTATTTTATATAAAGTTTAAATATGAACAGATGAATTCTGAAAATTTGAATCGATAATCTAAGTGATTTTTTGAAAAATTTGTTTTTGAAATTCGAATTTAATCACGTTACAATTGACATATTTTGACATGCAGAAAATATACAAAATATGAACAAATAAAAAGATTAACTTATAAAATAAAAGTATTAACAATGATATTCCTACAAAAAGCAATGATCTTTTTTTTGTATGTTTTTTCCCGAATGATTTAAGAAACAATTTAAATAATAAGTTGAAGTTTTGTTTAAAAAAATTCTCTTGTATTGGTGTCAGTAAGATAAACTCTTATTAAAAACGATAATCAAAAACCGGTTGAGAGAATCGTCTACATTCACTCAACTACCGTACTCCTACATCCTCAAAAATTAGAACTGTACACTCAGCATTTCTTTAAAATTAAAAAAAAACTAAACAAGATTAAATTTTAAATGAAACATCCTATACATACAAATACAAAATTGATGAATAAAAAGCGTCACCTACTTTTTATATGCAAGTAAGCAGTATAAAAATTCACAATTGTTCTATTAATTTTTCCAGTAATTACTAATTTTACAACGCAATATAATACACAAAACTTAAGAACATCAATCGATATCACAAAATATTTGTACACAAAAAAGTCTCACATTTTCGTTAATTAGTAATTATCAGAAATATTAGTATGTACTTTACAAAAAAACAAGTAATTAATAATCACAATTTTCTCATTTTCGCACAAATTCACTAAACTTTTTATCACTCTGATAATTTAATAACAAAATAAAAAGGGAGAAAACTAACTAATTTATTTAATAACCCGTTTAATTTTTTTAAAATTCAAAACATCACTTGATTTAAAATTTTAAAAATTCAATGCAATTAAATGATATTTAAATAAAAACGAAAATAATACCTTTTTCAAATCAAATGATGTTCGATTATAATAAATGTAGTTTCATTACGAAGTAAAATCATTCGTTTTTATTTAATTGGGACATGAAAATGAATGAATTTATGGAGATAATCAGAATAATTAAAAAATAGGAACACAAATTTTTCCAACGCTTTCCAACTTAATAAATTAAAAAGACATCATTAGAAGAAAGAAAATTTCAAATTAAAATTTGAAAGACGAATGTATATTGTGTTTTGATTCAGCGACAATGTTTAAAAACCATCGTTTTATACATTTTACTAGGCCGAAAACGCTAAGAGCATTCATTAAAACCAATATATTTTTATATGGATCGTATCGAAAAAATATAATGTATGTTCATTTGAAAAGTTTCCTAAATATTTTTAAAAATATGCATTTAAAAAAAAATGTTCCAAACAAAAGTTGTTTGTTTTTATGAGATAAACAATTTTTGTATTTAAAGATTTTCCCTAACTTGCACCGTATAAAAGATAAGTTATACCACTCGCGCGGCACGGATGCATGGAACAAAAATAGAATTATTGCATTCTGTTTCTCCCTTTAACTGTGTAACTTTTGTTTGAAACATCTTTTTCTAAAATGCTTTTTTTTAAAAATATTTAAGTGGTAACTTTTCAAATGAACACACAGCATACAACTTATAATGTTAAACCTTTATGTACTGAGTTTGCTATTTGCTGTGCAGAAGTTACTTCTTATTGTATTAATTGTCCTATACCGATTTTAATAACTACTGCATCTAAACTTTGATAAAGTAAGTGCATCTATCTTTAATTAACATTTTCGAATTTAAAATAAATATAATTGAATCATAATATATTAATTTCAAACTCATTTGACTATAGTGTCTACATAGTAAGAAAATTTGGTTGTTTAGTAATTCATAGAAATAAGCATTCAACACATGATTACAGAAACAATTTAATAAATAGTTATGGTGTGATACCTAAAAAAGTCGTTGGTAGTACGAAAAAATCTATCTATGCCATTCATAGTTTAACTGAAAGAGCGTTTAACTTGGATAGCTAAAAATCCATAGTTTGAGTCCCTATGGATGTTTATTTTTTTTAATACTACATAAATTTAAAAATAATTTTACCTACGACTTCGTACAATGTTTATAAAAAGAATTTAATAAGTAATTGATTTTACGATGTAATTTCTACATGTATCATAATCTAGGTGGTAGAATTATCAATATTAAGTAATTAAATCAAATAAAAAAATAAAACTCATTCATGCAAGCTAATCAGCTATATTCAACGTAAAATTCAATGCAATATACATCAAAAATCATAATAATGAATTACATAAATATATTACACACATAAGGTCAGTTGATTTTATTTAAACATAAAATAGGAACAACGTCTATAAATCTATACAGCGGCCAAATTATAACAAATCAAATAAAAATTATGTTTTCTTCTTCTATAAATGAAAATAAACATTCTTGAAAGGGAAAAAAACAGATGCATTTAAGGATGTTAGGGAGAGACAATCGGAGGCAAAAGTACTTTAAATAAGAATTTAACAAACAATATGAAAAACATTTGGCAGTGAATGTACCTTTAATTTAAATCAACAAAAACATCTATCCTTTTTCTTTCTATACCGTATACGCGTAAGAACACATGTAAAGTTAAAGTTACAAATTTTCACAATAGCTTTAGAATTAAGTGAGGAACATTCTACGTTTATTTCGTAGCATTTTCAATATACCTCCCCAACATCCAAAAAAATAAACAAAAAACACCCATCAAATCATTTGTATAAAAACAACGAGTAATATTAGTTTATATAGGTGCGGTTTATTCAGAATAGTTTGTAACAACAATGTTTTAAATTAATGACATTGGACGTTACTTCTAGTTATGTATTTTTCTCTTTTTTGAGTTTAAACTAATCATCTTATGGGCAAATAGTACAATTATTTCAAATATAATTTAAAGTGGAATAATTGACTATTGCCAAATAGCAAACGTCAAAAAACGGGACTTTGTGAGTGAAACCAACTTCAAATATCGGATCTACCATAGCTAATATTTATTATTTATATACAACAATAATGCATTAGTTTTTTTAAATAATTTTTATAATCTTAATATTTTTCATTTTTAAATGAAACTATTATGGATGATTCTTTGAAAGAGTTAAAACCAGTTTTCACAAAAAAGAAAATAAATAAAATGTATGATTGCTAAACGGGTGCATTTAAAAATCTACAATAAACTAAAAGCAAGTAATGTAACAACTAACTGAGTTAATTGTTTGAACACCCAGTATATGCTGAGTTGTATATCAGTTATTGATTTGTTAACAATTTTGCGTATTCGAATTGTTAATTTGCTTTCCGAGGAACATTTAATTACAAATTTTGTTATTTTGTTAACAAAATTTTTTTCTATATCTTACGGTTTTAAAGATGTAAATTTTCCCCTCTAGCGGTGAGGAACACGTTCCGATTATGCCAATTAACGAACTTGACCTTACTTTATTGCTCTAGAACACACACACACAAATTCAGCTCGTTATCTCTTTTCGTATCCACGGACAGACAGACGGACGGACATACGGAAATGGCCGAATTAGATCATTTTATGAACACCCATTCCAAGCATTTTTGTCAAGAATTAATACTTTCAAGCGTTACAAAGTCGGGACTAAACTTAATATACCTTGTATATTTACATATACTGGGCATAATAAAATTCCGATTTGTTAATGTTGATCCCATTTATTGCAAAATATTCAATAGTAAATACATTTCAATTATTGTTTATGCAAACAATATGCAAGATACATAAGTCATTGAATTCTTGATCGAACCCAATTTCAACTGTGTGGTATTAATAAAAGATAGCAGAACTAGCCCTTAATTATTTAAATATATATCATAAATATTTCTCGTTATTTTTATCGCTTTAATCACTAAGGGAAGAAATATAATACAAGAAATAAAAAAAATCACAGTAACTTCACACTGTAAGTAGAAAGAAAATCGCAAAATTTGAATTTAGTAATAGATTTGAGCAGAAAATGGAAAATACATTTTTTTATTAACACATTACTAAGTTAAATAATTTGAGCTATATCATAAATTCTATATAACTTTGATTGAGAGTACAGTGCGTCATTTTCATTAAAAAAACATGCAATTTCCATTTTAATTGATTTAAAAAAAATTAAATTGTAAACTCTTTAAGATAAAAATTCACTACAAGAAAATATGCTTCTAAATGATTATTAATTTGATAAACCAAATTCTAATTTAAAAAAATTCATAAATAAAATTTAAACATTAACAAAATATAATAATAAATTAACTAGAAAGTACTTTTTATTCACTAAAAAATTCATCACATTTTCACATGAGGGAATGCCAAAGTTTCGAATGCAAAATTAACAGCATTTAAATAATAATAAAATAATAAAAGACTCTTTATAAAACCATTTATTTCTAGATTATTCTAAAGAATTTGCTTATGAATATTTCTAATTTAGAAATATTTGGTTAAAACAAAATTATCCTATAAAAATTCCTTATAAACAAAAAATATATAAATATAAATAAAATTTAATTCTAGAATTTATCAGTTTTAATTAGATCAAAAAAATTTATTTGCGTACATTTGAATAACTTTATTTTAAAAATCACACAAAGATCCAATTCAATAAAATGAAATTAATTTCAGGGGGTATTCTATTCTAGAAATAAATAAAAAAGGTTTTTGCATATTCTGAAAGTTTAGACCTCTAGAGTATGCCATTAAAAATTTTAAAAATTCCTTAATATTTTCGACATTATTCCCATTTTAAACGAAATAGTAATTACGCCGCACCGGAATAAATAGGACAAAAGTTTACAAACAAAACGTGACTACGTGGCTACACAGACCGAGCATGGTAATCATCATTTGGAAGTTGAAGGCACACTCACGAAACAAGAAACGCTGATTAAGGAAACGTAAATATTACATAACAGTATGTGACAGAGCGTTGTGGCTACCTGCACTAAAACTCGATTTTTTGGAGACTACTTTTTTCGACCAGGTTGACATAAAATCTCGAGTTCTATGTAACCGATTGAATTCGAATTTACTGTGAATCTTCAATCAATGTTTTTCTATCGACCCTACCCCGGTAATTTAAAAATTTATAAAAATTTTTTTTCAGTTACAGTCGTTTTACCAATTTTTTTTCTTTTTGGTACAATTACAACGAAATTATTTTTATTCGAGAAACTGTGTATCATTTTTGTATTAGATATATTAAATGGCTACAATCATGTCAACCAGCTCACTGCCGATTTTTAAAACATGAAAACTAAGGTGTAAAACAATGAATACAAAAAATAGTTTTTTATGTTGAGTCTAGAAAACCACCCGAAATTCACAACTCTAGAGTAGAATACCTTCTTAATATAATAATTAAAAGTGAGCCAACATTTCCAGTTGCAAAGAATCAAGTGACTCAGTTTTATCTTTATAAAGTACTCAATATTATTAACATGTATAAAAAAATTATTTTATATTAAACAAACTTATGTAGTAATATTAAAGTTTGTTTTAAATTACTTTATAAAATTTTTTTAAAACTTAACATTCACACATATTAAATTTCATTTTATCATTAGTGATCCTAGAATAAGCAGTAGTTAAAATTTTTTTTAAAGAATCAAATGTACGATTAATAATTAGTACAAAAAAAGAAAAATTAACAAAAACATATAATAATAAAGTTAAAAAAAATTAATGTATTGTTTAAGAAACAGTTCGTTTTGGATATCCAATACCGAACTTACCATCAATTGTTCCAAATTCTCTTTCATGTGCTCTAGTTAATATTTGTTTGTACAATATTTCAGCCTCTTTATATTTTCCTTGTTTTAAATAACATGATGCCAAATTATTTTTAGTTTTACCCACATTTGGATCATCGGGGCCTAATTTTAATTCGTATATTTCTAATGCTCGTTGATAATAACGTTCTACTTCTTCATATTTGCCCTTAAAAGTTATAAACAAAATTTTATTGATCACAATTCTTAAATATTGTTTAACTGATTAGTTAAAACAAACTATATTTATTGTTTGAGGAATTGAAATATTCTAAAAGTATACTAACCTGATTTTGACATAATA
The DNA here is from genome assembly GCA_963920215.1 of Nineta flava. Classification (NCBI taxonomy): domain Eukaryota; kingdom Metazoa; phylum Arthropoda; class Insecta; order Neuroptera; family Chrysopidae; genus Nineta; species Nineta flava. The sequence goes on along the minus strand of OY986040.1, from coordinate 106,953,067 downwards.
ACGCTAAATTATTCAATTGTTTTGCAACATCAGGATGTTCCTTGCCGAGAACTTTCTCACGAATTTCTAAAGCACGTTTACATAATGGCTCAGCTTCCTTATATTTACCACGTTTACCATAAAGCACAGCCAAATTATTCAGTGTTGCAGCAACTGCTGGATGATTTTCACCTAAAGTTTTTTCTCTAATTGTTAATGCATCATTTAATAAATTAGCTGCTTCTTTATATTTATTCTGGTCTCTAAAATAAAAAAGGAATAATTATAATAATGCATTTAAAAATAGTCCTTAGGAGGGATCCTTAGGTTTAACAAAACCATTGGACTCAAATATATTAAAGTCCTCTTTAGTAGCAGTTAAGGAGATTTCTCAAACATACCACTGCTAGCGGTTCTATGAACTAGCGGTTCATTCTATTCTATATTGCCAACTTATTTTTATTTTGAAATAAAAATTGTTTACCTGTAAACAAGTGCTAAAATATTAAGCATTGTTGCCACATCGGGATGATCATGACCACTTGTTTTTTCTAAATCTTCCAAAGCTTGTTTACATAGTGGTACAGCGACTTCATATCGTCCTTGTGATGCATATTGAATTACAAGGTTGTGTAATGTTCGTAATCTAGCTGGTATTTCATAGCCTGCATTCACTTGTTGTGCAAATTGGCTAGGAGGAGTGGGAGACATGGCTGTAACAGAAAAAAATAGTTAGTACAGATAGTATATTTTATTTCTTGACATTAATCAGCTGTTCCGGTTGTACATTAATGGCCATATTTGGTATTGCCAATACTATTATAAAGACGATCTTGTTGAGCAGGTCACACGAGATTGAAGTTATACATATACATATCGGAGAAAAATGTTAATATATGCATAGGTGCGAAACTGTATAAAAGTATACAGCCATAGTCGCCAAGATACTTATTGCTAACGATCGGAGACTTGATTATACTTTGTACTTCGTAGTAAGAAATAACTTTTTAGTAAATACTATCATTCTATAAATATAAAGTAAAACTTACTATTTCTTTCTTCAGTTTCATCATCTGGGAACAAATCTACAACTGGATCATCCTTTTTATTATCTTGTTTATTATCAGACTGATCTTCCGTAATATCTTGATCGTACTGACGAATAGAGGATAGGAAATCAAGATGTTTTTTCTCTTCTTCTAATTGAGCCACAGCTTGTTCCGAAGCTTGTAATTTTTGTTGAGTATTTGCCAATTCGTCTCGTAGCCATGCATTTTCTTGACATAGCCTTCGTACTTGTGTGCGCAATTTTTGTTTTTCGGCTTCAACCATTTGTAAATGTGATGCAAGAGCCATCATTACCTATTAAAAGAATTATATTTTTAATTAATTAAAAATTTCTGAATTAATATAATTATTTAAATATTCGTATGTATAAATTTAGACTTTCGTAATAATACAGTCAAATTAGCTTCAAAAACACGGTTTCGGGCAGGTTGCTCGGAACCGCAATTGTTTTTTAATCGATTCATCTTGACGTCTTGAATATGACCCTAAATTTTTACGGTCCGACTCGTGACGGAACAGGGTCAAAATTGAATTTGTTTATAACAAAAAATCGTTTTTTCTTAATATCTTGTTTAAAACTAAAAATTTTTAAAATGATATAGAATATTCAATTCTATATAAAAAAAGATATGGCTCATGAACATTAAAATCGGTTTATCATGGTGCGTCCACATTTGGACGGTGCGGGTTCAATTATTTTTTTAAACTGTATTTTTACTCATCATTTTTCAATTTGTTTATAGCGCGCTAAAATAAATTTAGAAAAAACAGTTTAAAAAAATTCCCGATACATAATATTTTAAGAGAGTTATCATATGTTTACATTATGCTAATTTACTTATAAACAATTTAATATTTTTAGGTTTTATAAGACTTAATTGATAGCTTAAACACTTAGCTATCTAATTTTAAACTCAAAAAAATTAACCTAGCAATATAATTTATTTCTTAAAGAAAATTAGAATAAAATCTGTGGGTTTCAGGTTCAAAATAATAATAAATTAATTTATAGACATTTGTGTTAAAAGAGTGCTATTACTAAGCATATGTATATCGCGAACTCGTTTATTCTCGCCTGAATGAATATGCGAGTAGGTACAAGTCTCGAAATTTGCGCACATAACCCATATACCAATCTTCAGTTCAATGCGAATTATTGCAAAGTTGAATACATTTTGACTGAATAATAGTAAAGTTGGCTGTGATGAATTAGCAAATAAGTGAATTTTATTCTGTATAAAATATGTAGATGTAGATTTGAATGGCGTAAAATGTCCATATATTTTCAAATTTTATAAAATTTCAAAAAAAAACAAACAACAATGATTTATTTGATAAATGTAGCTGTACATTTAGCTGTTGAGATGATCTTTGAAGACGAAGAAATACTAGGAGAAATATTTTTTCCAATTGCAAGTGAATTATTGTGTTTGTTTCTTGTAATGTTTGGAGGATGTTGTTTCGAAAAGAATAAAGTTGACCCAGATATTTCTCATCAACCTGTTTATACAAATTACTACAGTTTTCCACGTAGAAGACGAAGAATACATGAGGGTATATTTAGACCAGTGGAAGATTGGATGGAATATTGAAGAACAGTCTGAGGAAGATTGAAAATTGAGAATATATGGACATTTGTATGCCAATTTGGATACAAAATTTGGTTTCCATAGTAAATTTAGTATAAACAAAATAATACGTTTCTAAATTGTAGTTGAAATGATTTATTTTCAATTAAAATGACAGTTCATGCCAATTAAAAATGACATTATGCGCCGTTAGATTGGGTGATTTTCGACCAAGCATATTGTTTCCACTTCTTCATGCATGTATTGAAGGAATTTTATATTATTACAATGGCATAGAATATGAACCACGAACAATTTTATACAGTTTTGAATTGGGTGGATTACTTGGTCTTTATTTGGAAGAATTAGTTTTTGATTTTGAACAGGATGTAAAGCAAATAGAAGAAATGCAGAAACAACTGGAAGCGGAGCCTGAAGGTGCAAAGAAAAAAGATGAGAATAAGATAGACAAATGTGTTACAATTATTGAAGAGCATGGACATAAGAAGCGAAAACCTTTATTTATATTCCGGCGGTATCCCAAACCACGACCAAAAGTACAAACTAAAGCTGCAGAAAAGAAGAGAAGAAAAGAGGAAAAAGAAAAAAATAAGATGGATAAGATTAAAAAAAAAAGGAAACGTGGTGACTTAATTGATTGAGTAAACGAATATCAAAAAGTAATCTTAACATGAAATAATTGTAAAAGCTTGATTGTTCATTTTTAACGCTTTTGTGAAGAAGTGATACGAAGTACAAGCATATTTAAAAAAAAGTTATACAAAAAAATCATGCTACTATTTTCGATCTTCATAACTTAGGTGACTGATTGTTTATTTATAATGCTATGATTGAAGCTACTACAAGCGGTACGAACCAAACAAAAATGTATAAAGTTAAAAAGTATTAATTGAAAATAAATCATTTCACAAATTATAAAAATATTTTAATTTTTTTAAAATTATATAATACAAATAAATATATTAAATTAAAAGAATCTAAAAAACACGACTGCGTAAAAAATGAACTAAAAAGAGAGAAAATAATCTAATTTTAAACTTAACGTCAATCGAAACGCATTTTTGCTCATAATAAACTGATATGAAAGATATTATTGTTTGGGGTCCGAGGTAAACCCTCCCGTCGCTGAGACCAGAAAAATCTATTGTGACATTCTCCTTCTTTATTAGGATCCCCAGACCAGGTTCTAGATGAAACCTAGGATTTTACAGGGGTTAAGTTGCCTCAATTCGTAAGGGAAAAAAACTGATATGCCAAAAAATGTATATTTAAAAAAAACTAAAATACAAGCCTTTATTAGTAGACAACGCATTAAAAAGTTAATAGTAAAAGCTTCAGTTTTGCGTTTTAACCCAACAACAAGAATATTTCCAGAAATCATCTATTAATTTTTTTTCTGAAATTTTTGGCAGTCATTGGATATTTTAAAATTTCAAAATTAATCATCACCCTCATCAAGGGAGGAATGAAGGATTGATTTTAAATCATCAAATAGATGATTCAAAATCAGTATGGGACTATGGGACACTTATTTGGATAAAAAAATGTCCATACAATCACATACTCCTTTGCTTTGCTTAAGAAGGGGACACTCTCTCGGTTGTTTTACTTTTAAAAACAACTGGGTTAATTGCTTAAATACACGGTATCATTACAGATTTTTAAGCTGAAATTGCGCGAAACTAATCAGTTTGTTTAATATTTGTTTATTTGTGTATACTTTCGTGTCAACATACAAGTGTTTGTCCAAATTCCTTTCGGTTACGTATGACAAACTGTAGAAGACTATAGCGTATACCCGACACATTTCATTGTCATTGAATTTATTAATTAAATTAAATACTGATATGAAAAAATTAACTCGTCAACCAGGAATCGAACCTCGGGCCTCTGGATAACCGGTCCAGTGTGCATCCACTACACCAAAGACGATTGTGATGTGACAGCCAACTTCTTCATATTATTCTAATTTATATATATATATATTTTTTAGACAGTATAAACTTCTTGTTGAAGTGATATTATTATTTAATATTTGTTTATTTGTGTATACTTTCGTGTCAACATACAAGTGTTTGTCCAAATTCCTTTCGGTTACGTATGACAAACTGTAGAAGACTATAGCGTATACCCGACACATTTCATTGTCATTGAATTTATTAATTAAATTAAATACTGATATGAAAAAATTAACTCGTCAACCAGGAATCGAACCTCGGGCCTCTGGATAACCGGTCCAGTGTGCATCCACTACACCAAAGACGATTGTGATGTAACAGCCGGGTATACGCTATAGTCTTCTACAGTTTGTCATACGTAACCGAAAGGAATTTGGACAAACACTTGTATGTTGACACGAAAGTATACACAAATAAACAAATATTAAATAATAATATCACTTCAACAAGAAGTTTATACTGTCTAAAAAATATATAAAAAATATATATATATAAAAATTAGAATAATATGAAGAAGTTGGCTGTCACATCACAATCGTCTTTGGTGTAGTGGATGCACACTGGACCGGTTATCCAGAGGCCCGAGGTTCGATTCCTGGTTGACGAGTTAATTTTTTCATATCAGTATTTAATTTAATTAATAAATTCAATGACAATGAAATGTGTCGGGTATACGCTATAGTCTTCTACAGTTTGTCATACGTAACCGAAAGGAATTTGGACAAACACTTGTATGTTGACACGAAAGTATACACAAATAAACAAATATTAAATAATAATATCACTTCAACAAGAAGTTTATACTGTCTAAAAAATATATAAAAAATATATATATATAAAAATTAGAATAATATGAAGAAGTTGGCTGTCACATCACAATCGTCTTTGGTGTAGTGGATGCACACTGGACCGGTTATCCAGAGGCCCGAGGTTCGATTCCTGGTTGACGAGTTAATTTTTTCATATCAGTATTTAATTTAATTAATAAATTCAATGACAATGAAATGTGTCGGGTATACGCTATAGTCTTCTACAGTTTGTCATACGTAACCGAAAGGAATTTGGACAAACACTTGTATGTTGACACGAAAGTATACACAAATAAACAAATATTAAATAATAATATCACTTCAACAAGAAGTTTATACTGTCTAAAAAATATATAAAAAATATATATATATAAAAATTAGAATAATATGAAGAAGTTGGCTGTCACATCACAATCGTCTTTGGTGTAGTGGATGCACACTGGACCGGTTATCCAGAGGCCCGAGGTTCGATTCCTGGTTGACGAGTTAATTTTTTCATATCAGTATTTAATTTAATTAATAAATTCAATGACAATGAAATGTGTCGGGTATACGCTATAGTCTTTTACAGTTTGTCATACGTAACCGAAAGGAATTTGGACAAACACTTGTATGTTGACACGAAAGTATACACAAATAAACAAATATTAAATAATAATATCACTTCAACAAGAAGTTTATACTGTCTAAAAAATATATAAAAAATATATATATATAAAAATTAGAATAATATGAAGAAGTTGGCTGTCACATTACAATCGTCTTTGGTGTAGTGGATGCACACTGGACCGGTTATCCAGAGGCCCGAGGTTCGATTCCTGGTTGACGAGTTAATTTTTTCATATCAGTATTTAATTTAATTAATAATCAGTTTGTGAAAAAAGGTTTCAAACAGTGTTTAATTAAATATTGATATGAAAAAATTAACTCATCCACAGGTGTCAAACCCTGGACCTCTGGCATAAGTATACACAAATATGTTAAAAGTTGTATATTTAAAAAAAATAAAAATTTTTATCTTTAAACTTTTGTTTTGTTAAGTGAAGATGCGCGGTCCTATTTTACCCATTCATGAACCAATTTGGTCCCCGGGGTTCGAATCAGGTTGCCCAATTACCAACTTTTTGCCCCTTTTGCTTGTAGTAAATTTCCACCATTTCTAATACACGGAAAAACGTTAAAAAATATTTATTACAAGCAGAATTGGATCCAGAATCCGAATCCGTTTTTTTTTCTTGTAACCCCTTTAATATCTTGGCGAGATTTACTGTTAGTGGTCGGATAGAGTGCTAGACTAACAGATTACGTGTAGCTTTGGCCGTGGTTTCTTCGATTATTGCATAACTATCCAATCAATCTGTCTTTGCTAATAAATTAGAGAAAAGAAAATCGTACAAGGCAATTGCACAGTATTTGACCGTACTATTTATTTATATTATTGTAAGTAAATGTAGCTAAAGCTCTAGTAATTTCCAATTCCCTTTAATCATACAAAGCTTTTGACATAATGAATAACACAAATTGTTTTACAAATTTTGATATGCGTTTCTATGGTTCCTTTTCCATATTAAAAAATAAAAACAAATATAATTTTATAAAAGAACAATTTCGGAAAAATGATTAAAATTTTTGTAAAATATTTCATACATTTATAAAAAGTTTAAACAGTGAATATATTATTTTTCCCATTAAAAAAAATCAAATATGGATATTAATTAAAATTGCTTTCAAAAATATAAATGCACCAAATATGATACCCAAGAAATTGTTGATGCTCATTCCAGTTGGTCAAGCGGCAATTGAGATAGTTTTGCATGCATTTTTAGGAACAAGAAAATTTCCACGAGTAATTGTTTATGCCCTTGAACTGATTGTAATTTTACTTTTGCATGGAGATTACTTAATATGTAATAAAGTCCCACTTATACAAAGGAGATCAAGAAGAAAGCCTAGGATGATTTGTACAGCACAGCAGACACGTTCTCTTGTGGTCGTGCCCAGGGTAAGTACAAAATTTTGCCACTTCAAAAGAGATACAATTAATTAATTGCAATACCTAGATAGATAAATCTTAGAGTATGAAGAGTGTTGCACTTCAACCGTATGGCCCATTGTGCTCCCCCTTCTACTTCAGTCTGGCGAGGTTCGCCACTCCCATATCTTGGAAATAGTCAGGAGCTTGTTTATCAGGTTTTCCTGAAGGTTTATATATTCGGGGTGAGATGCACCGGATATATTGTATTTGCTGTAATTGAGAGATTACAGACTGGATTACATAATGAATCCATTGTGAAGATCTATTGTGTTTCAGGTTGAGTGCATCAAGGAACAGCCTGTTAGATGCTATCCGAAACAGTATTTTCACGAGTTTTTGTTGCAGTATATTTTCCTAGTGATTATGCTGTTAACCTAGGAATGTCTATCCATACATTGATTACTTGTTTGCATGATGTTCTTGGAATTCCTAGAATAGGGGCCAATGAATGGTAATCCGACTCCCTGCTAAGGTTTCTGCTTTTACGTTTCCTTCGAAACCACTGTAACCTGGTAGTATCCACATCAATTTAACGTTGTTCCGTTTTGATAGCTCCAGCAGTTCCTCTAAGCAATATCTGACTGCCCCTGAGGTGATTCCAGTGTCGCGCTAGGCTTTTAGAGCAGCTTTCAATACCTACATAAAATGTCTTTCCCTTTGACACTACATCCTTACTGCACAAATAATAATACCTACAAATAATTTTGATTTTTTATATTCTTTAGCAGAGAACCGAACCTTGCGGATCCAAAAAGTGTCCAGCAAAAATAAAATCAGCAATGAGTGTTAGCAGTATCGGTATGTGCCAATCTGCATGTTCTCGTCCAGAGATGAAAACTTATAAATCGAAGCACCAATGTGCAGCGAATATTAAAAATTAAATTCAACAAATTGCGGAAAAAATGGTAAAATGATAGAAAAATTTATGAAAGAATTTCGCTGATTGGATGTATATATGTCATTATTGAGTTAACGATAATATTTTAATTAATAATGTGGATCTTTCTTGCTCTGAAATCATTTTTATTTGACTAGAAAAAATGAAAATAGACGAAAGAAATGGATATTAGATTGATTATATAATGTATTTAAAGATTTTTACCCAAAATAAAGATTACTTTTTATATGCTTAAAGCAATTGAATATTATATTTTTAACCAACTTCTACAAAATCTATCAAATAAACATTTATGGTATAGCGAAATAGAATGAATATATCTTTTAAGGTAGTTCACTGGTGACAGCAAAAAGTATAAAATACAATATAATAATAAACTTATTTATTACTGATATGCCAATTAGCCTTTTTTCCTCTGAAGATTTGAAAAAAATCCACCAGAGGCAGCACTAGTGGGGGGAGGCACATGTTTTGATTTTATCATTGACAGCAACGTCATAACTCGGCAAAAAATTAATTTTTTTAAATTGTTCATAAAGCATCTTTTTTGGCTGGCTTTGAGCTTCATTTCTGTGAAATATTACATTTTTATGAAAAACTAGGAATTTTTGAAGCAAAAACAAAAAATCGCGATTTATGACAGTTTTCCGATTTTTCTCAAAAACTACCGATCCAATTTCAATTCAAGACCTGTCAATAAATAGGTTTTTTTGATACCTATAACTTTCTCATTTAACTTTTCCTGATCGTAGTTCAACAAGTTTTTTTTTTATTCGCGAAAAATCATTTTTTCAATATATTCTGTTATTGGTATATGCCAACAACTGATTCTGATCCAAAAATTACTCAAGAGGGTAGTGATTGCCTCCAGTATTTATTTTAATTTAAAAAAAAAACCTAGTTGAATATATCTAGTACTATAGGTCACAAAAGTAACGTCCCTTTTTTCATAAACAAAATGAAGATACAAAAAATCAACTAAAAAATTTTGAAACGCTACTTTATTTATTTTGTATTATTTATTTAGTATAGTATTTATTTTGTAAGGTTTGTGTTGACAATTATTATTCATTATTTTTGGTGTCGTAGTTCGCATATCATTACCTTTAAATATTAATTTATTTTTTTTTAAATCCACAGTATTTTTTTCCAATAGCTGAATTTTTATGAGCAAGAAAATTCGCTAATTAAGACTATAGTTATACAGAATATTTTAAAACTACTGGATACGCTTTTGATGAGATACTCAGAATTAATGACCCTACTAGACAGAATAGTGGTGCTATGGGCTACAAAATAGCGTTGATTATTATTTACCTCATTAAAGTTGTTAGTTTTATAATGAAAAACTTTTATACGAAAACTGTCACCAAATTAGCAACGAATAACATATCCGGAGACAATATAAGAGTAATTTTAATAAGAGTGATGTCAACAAGAGTAAATTTAATGAAAGTAATTTTAACAAGATTAATTTCAATAAAATTTATTTTGTTTAATTTTTATTTATTTTTATTTTTGTCTATTGATCTCTATTTTCTATCTATTTCTAATTGTCAAAGAGTAAATTACGACTAGCTAATTTATACTGATGATGACTACTTTGTAGTCGAAATACGTATTTATAATACAAAAATTGATTTGGGTATTGGGGCGAATTTGAAATATAAAATTTTGAAAATTCAATGTCGATAGACAGATACACATACAAAATCTTCATATTAACTTGAGATAGAATTGAAATATGAATACTAGACAGTATTGGTTCAGCGAAATAGGCGTAGAATCGATGGATAGATACAGAAATTAATCGAAATCTTAATATTTACTAGTCTTAAATTTTCGAAATTATAAAAACCAAACTAATGCACCTTTAGCGAAAGTTTTAAATTTCCTGGATACGAATTTTGAACTGAATTTTCTAGAATTGTATAGGCACAGGATCGATGAATTCATTTGTAGTAAACATTTCCATGTAAATTAGTCCTTATTTTTCAAATTTGAATAATTTATAAAAAGGATACTTATAGAGAATATTTTGAAACTCCTATTTTCGTATTATTCGACTCTATTAATGAAATAGAATCGATTTTCGTTAAACATTCTAATACAATTACGATAGTAACTCCTATTAGTACTTTTATTAACACACAAAAGTCAAAAAGTTTATTATGTAACTTTTAGAACACTTTGTAGGAATTTGTTTTCTAAATATAGTAAAATAGCAAGACAAAGTGTCGCCAGAGGAAAATCAATTTTATTTCGTGTATAAAAACAGTTGTAATATTTTTCCAAGGTTATCATCGCAGGCAGTAATTTTCTAATACTTTTTTTTAATTTGAAAAAAAAGCTAGAAATTTTTACTCAAGTATACAAAAGTGTTTCACTCGTATGCATAACATGAGACTAATGTTTACAACATACTGATTGTTAACAAAAACGTTGAAAATATACATGAACTTATAGCATGTATTTAACATATGAAATATTAAAAGAGTGGAACATAAGTTTGTGTATATATAGTAGTGCCATATGATAGACGGACTAAAGTCAGTTTTATCAAGTTTTGTCAATGCTTAGACTAATTTAAACATCATTGTCTCACAAATATCCATCTATTTTCGAACATCGCCTAAGGAAAATTTGTTAGTTACCCCACTATATACATTTATTACTGTTAATAATGTCTATAGATCGGTTGTTTAGTTTACATCTTCGCATAGTAGATCTCCCACGAGTATGAGAGAGTACATATGTATACATTAAGCAATGTGTAAGAGAAGGAGGTCTTATAGGTTTGTTTTGTTATTATTATTACATGTTATAGCATACGTCTGAAAAACAGAACAAATCATAAGAACTGAGATCTGTTCACTTAAAAAAACCCCATACATCACACAACAGTTTAACTTTAAGTAAGAAAACAAACCTATAAGACCTCCTTCTCATACACATTGCTTATGTATACACATGTACTCTCTCATACTCGTGGGAGATCTACTATGCGAAGATGTAAACTAAACAACCGGTATAATATTTACAACATCCATTATAGGACTGATTAAAATTCCACGCCATCTGCGAAAATATTTAAAAGGCGATCGGACCTTGTGGAACCGTATGGAAGGTTGATTTTGATTTGTTCGGGCCACTTTGGAATAATTCCATTTTGCCGTATTTCTATACGGGAGTAAATTCTTTGTTTTCTTAATATTTCCAGGCTCACATCCACGTTTTTTTTAAAGAATTACTTAATTTTGGTACATAAATAAAGAAAAAAGATAGTAATAATTTTTAATAATCTTTATATTATAATAAAATTTTTAATATGAAAATTTAAAATTTAGTACATTATATTTAATAAAGAGCAATGTCGTTGCCTTTTCAGGGTCCATCCTGTTTTGCAGAGGTTCATAGATTAATCCTGCGCTAAACAGGATAAACTACTCCGAGAGTATGTTTTATATCTTGGACATGCTCATCTAGTTTAAAATAAGACTAATCACACTTTGAGTCGGTGATGGCAGCATTGTTGATTCACTTGTCAAATAGATTATTCAAGGCGAAACACTAAAATAATAATGTAAATTGTTGACATAAATAAAAGAACACCCATATAATAACACGTCTAAACACATTGTGATTTATTTACAATCAGAAATGCTAAACAAAACAAGCAACACCCGCAAAAGCTCGACGGATGCTAAAATTAATGCAAAAGTTCTGCGATTGCGGATGCGAATATCCACAATATCCGTGATTTCCTCAACCATTGCGTTTATCGAAAAAATAGTTAAGAACAATTTTAGTTGATTTACCAGTTGATTTTTTGAAAAAACTGGTTATGTACGAAATTAAATTTTTTAATAAATAAAAGATGATACTTCAATGTCAATTATTCTTATGAACGTCACAGGTGATGAAGAAACAAAAGAGTAAGGAAGTAAATTTCATTGAATACTTTCAAAACAGGAAAGAATCAGTGTAATGTAATATGATAAGATAAAAAATAATAAGAAGAGGCCACGGTCATTGGAGTCGCCTCGCCTCGCGTCTTGGCGCAGTACAGTAAATGAGTCATCGAGAAAAACCAGTATACACACACTTTTATTAGTAGTAGGTAGTACTTTGAAAACTACTGGCAGTAAAATCGATCCATACTACCACGTAGAACCCCAATACAATCCGTGTACATATATATATATATTTCTTCTGTTATGTAAGAATTGAAACTATGATGATGTCGACTACAATAAAGGACAAAAGAACAATAGTTTATATACAATTATATCTATCTTTGTTTATTTTATTGCACGGTTGTAATATACAGAGCGTTTCAGCACTATTTTAAGGATTTATTTTCTAGCACAAAATTTTCATGATCATTTAAGGTAGTTCATTCGTGGCTCGCTGTTAGTATGTTTATAATGAACAAGTTTTATTCTAAACATTTTTTCGAAAACCGAATGGATAAAACCTAAATAAAGTCAAAGTTACTCATGACATAATATTCCAAAATGTCAGCTTTAGTCAGGCTACATTTAAACAGTTATAATTTTCATTTAAAAAAATGAGTTTCATTGACAAAATAATGTTTTTTTTATTTTATGAACGTAACCTTAATAACGCATATGTAACTATCATAGTTGAGCCTGACTATTCTGTTTCTAATTATTGTCACCAGATGTCATAGTTCTAAGGAACAAACACCAATTGCTGTTGATAGTACTATACAATGCTTGTGTTGGCAGTGATTATTCATTATTTTTAGTGTCGCAGTTGCAAATTTTACCACCATTAAATATTAATAGCTTTTAAAAATACGCTGTATTTGTATTTGTATTTTTTTTTTAAATTTATTAGTTTGTAAAAAATGTATAGACAAGTTTTCCTGTCTTAAAAATTACGATATGTGCGAACCGTCAACGTGTACCGTGCATGTGCTATAAACTTTGTGAATAGCTCGTTTCACCAACGGTTCAATTTTCAATTTATTCAAATTATTAAGTTTACCAGTAACCTTACATAAAAAGCAATCTAAAGCATAATTTCTGTCGTATAAAAGCGACCACACTGCGATCTGCCAGTGGTATAGTTCGATAAAATATAGGCCTCTACACACAAGGAACTACCTTTCACACCGAACAGCGGTTGCGTGATCCCTCACATAACATAGCACGTAACATGTATGTATGAGCTATTCAGTCTGGTTTCTTTATTTCAGTTTGTTCACTCATTTTTTTTAACTGATCGCGGCGGTTTTGCGATAAATATGTTATTTTGTACAACTGTATCGTTTATGGCGGGAAAATAGATCGTGTTTTGTGGGATTTAGGTGGTGCGATACAATGTAATATCACTATATCGCCTTCCCGTCGCAATATATCGCATTCCTTGTACAGACGATTTTGAGGTTACATATACTATAATAGTAATAAGATACACTCTCGTTCATAATAACTGCACCAGTAAGTCACATTCTAAGCGTAAAATATAATACTAATATAATATAAGTATAATAATACATACACTTAGAATGTTTCAACTGGTTGAATTTTTGTGAACGGGAGTGTACTTTGCTTCCGTCATGGATTCTTAGATTAAAAGCTTAAAAACTACCAACAAATACTGTTGTCTTGTTTTTATCATGACGCCGATTTCATTTATCTATTTGATGTTTGTATAAACTTTTTTCTTTGTGCTTACACATAAATCTAAAATAATGCTGTGTAATTCTGAAACATTTAATATATTCTAAGAATATAATTCTTCAATAAATCCGTGTATTGTTTTGTGTTGCCAGTTGTATTGTAAACAAGAGTGTAGAAAGCTACGACCTTAAAAATTGTCACATTACGATTATTCTATTTTCTATTTTGGTTTAGAACCAATCTTTTCGTTTATTGATTTCTTCTACATATTTCATGTATTCTTGTTTATTATACCACAAATATTATTATATTAAATATACCTTTTAAAATATATAAAATATTACGTGCGTCATTTTTTAAGATGACTGCGCCTATGTGGTAATAAATGAAACTATTTTCATTCGGTATTTAAATTCTCTAGTTTATTGTATTATAAATATAAAATAGACTAATATCTTTAAAAAAATTGGAATCCGAAAATCAATTAAAAATTCTTCACGTAGGAACCACATAGAACCTTAAACTTTCCCAGAGAAAGTAGTGAGAAATTATTGTCAGATGAAAATTTAAAAAGTTATATCAATATTAATTAAAATATTATCTATAGCACGGAAGTGCATCGGGCCAAGTATAAGGGGGTGTGTCCTTCGTACGTAACCGTGACCAATACTACAGGAAATATTAGAGACAAAATCGACCCCTTGTAACTTTTGAACTAAAAGAACTACAGTGCTGAGTTTTCGGATATAGCCCGATTATGGAATTATAAAGGAAAGAATAGAATAAATAGTTTAAAAGATATTTAAATTCAAAAATCGGAAAAAGTGACCATGCCTCTAAAACGTGTAGGCTGGCGAGAAAAATTCAAAAGTGTACTTCCCGATATCCCTTTGATATTTAGCACACAGTTAGGTCTAGTATTATATATGAACCTTCAGGAAGACCTGATAAGCATGCTCCTGGCTATTGCCAACATATGGGAGAAGCGAATCTCGTCGAACTGAAGTAGAAGGGGGAGCACAATGGACCAAAAGGTCGAAGTGCAATACTTTTTAGACCCCAAAATGTATCTATCTATCTAGGCCTAGTACCCAAACAGACATAAAAATTATGAAAACCCGAAATTTCTATCCCGAAATAGAAAATTTTGGCACAAAATTGTTTGAAATATTAAAAACAATTTGGCGTTTTATAAATTCCACACTTTTTAAGTTTTTCGTACGATTTTACAAATATTGCTAAAACCGGAGTCGGGTGGCACTTTTGCCAGTCAGCATCATCAAATGCAGCAAGCTGGTGATGAATTCGACAAATAGAATTATTAAATTCCAAAGTTGATTCGTGTCTAATCAATTTGGTTTTCGAAAAAATGTCTCGAATAAAAGGTGTTCGTCATAAAAACAATTAACAATTTTTGCTCAAAACATTTTTTCGAAAATCGAATGCACAGATCAACTATGAAATTTTGAAAAGAACGTCACTTTAGTCTCTATGAGAAGGTAGAAGGACTTGTTAGCGGTAATGGAGAGGAGAATAGTCTAGAATAGACTATTTTTCACTTTTAACACAATATCGTAGTGTTTTTCATCGTGATCACAATAACGTTTTTCATTATTGACGTTATTTTATAAACATTATTACATTATTTTATGAATATTACATTTTTTTTTGTAAATAATATTTCTTTCATTATACCGTTGCGATAATGAATAAATTGTTCAAGTACGATGTGTGATATCATCATTGACTCCAATTTTGCAAGTGTAAAAATCCTTTCTATATTTCACTTCGTAATATTAACATTCAAGTGTACATACCTGAGCTTCACCAAGACCCAATTCGATCATGTCAATTGATTTTTGGACAAGACCTTGTTTTTCTTCAATCACATTTGAATCACCAGCACGTTCCATAGCCGTCATTGCAGCCTCTAAACTACTGGCTAAACCATGTAATATACTATTGTGCTCATTTTTGAGCGCTTCTAAACCTTGCATCACAGTTTTTGTGTTTGTTATAATTTCTTCTTGTGTCATTTGTGTCATCTTTCCGATATGTTCTATTTTTTTCCTGTAACAAATGATAAAATAAACATTAATATATTTTAAGGTGTTTTTGTTTAAAAATTATAATTTTATTTGAGATAAATTTTCTTTGTAAAAAATTTTTGTTAGTAAACGTTTCATTAGTCCTGAAATTTTCAAAAACGTCTGATTTCTATCCGATATAATACCCCAACATACTAATTAGTGTTATTTTGTTAAAAACTAAATCCGTGTATAAAAACAGTTTCTTGTTAAGTTTGTTTAAAAAACAGAAGATAAAATTACACTTGTCAACAACTTACTAATACCATCATGAACTTTCATTTAACAGTGGATTAATTATGTATAACTTTTAGTGTAATGCCGGTAGTAGTACAACTCTCGCCGAGTGTTCGGCGGGCAATACAGTTCTCGACAGTTAGTCAACGTGGCTTGGCCAGAAATTACATTGGTATACTTGAAAAATGACATTTTTTAATTAAAAATTTAGAGTAGTAATTTTTTTATTAAACTATTATGCCAGCAGTATACACTCGACGAATGTCTCGACGAGAAATTCGTAAGGCGAGGAGCCGCGAGTGGAGTTATGCACACTCTCGCCGAGTGTTCGGCCGGCAATACAGTTCTCGTCAATTAGTCAACGTGGCCTGGCCATAAATTACGTTGGTATACCTGAAAAATAACATTTTTAAATTAAAAATTACGGAGTAGTAATTTTTTGATTAAACTATTAAAAATAATTATTATTCAAATGAGTAATGAAGGTCATTAAAAGAATAAAAAAAGTATTCATGAAGTTTTTATTTATTTTCGTGTTATAATATTAAGATTAATGGGTACAATTAAAGCGGTTGATAGTTGAATATTTAAAACTGGCGGTTGAACGAATCGAATGTAGACGAGACTGTCCTTCGTGCTCGTGTCAAATGTGTTAACCACTCGCTTTCTTTGACTTGTGTCAAAAAAGCCGACTTTTAATGGAAGCTAGACGAGGTGAGGCAAGTCGACACAAGGCAGACCGAGCGTTGTGAGTACACTCTCGTGCTCGTTATATCTCGCCTTGCCTCGCAGAGTGTGCACTGTCAGCATAAAATATCCAGATTAATAAATCTAACAAAACGAATGGTTAGGAATGGCTGACTAGGGCATTTGTTCTTTAGGGCTATGCTATCTGGTGGTAATAATTAGAAACAGAATATTCAGGCTCAACCAGAGACTAGTAGAGTCTATTAGTCTCTGGCTCAACTGTTATATATGCGTTGCTAGGGTTACGTTAATAAAATAAATTATTATTATTTTGTTAATGAAACTCATCTGTTTTTATGAAAAATATAACTAATTGGTTAAATGTAGCTTTAATAAAGCCGTCATTTTGGAATATACGCCATGAGTAACTTTCGACCAATAATGAGACCCTCTTTCACATAAAATAGTTTGTTTATATTTACCAAAATATAGGTCTAAAACGAATAAACTAGGTTTTTTAAAATAGCCCGAAAAATGAAAACAGACGCCATATAATACCCTATCTTACTCCCATAATTAAGACGAATAGAACGACATTTCATATGTTAAAATCCATCAAGCCGTTGAGGCTACAGATCGTGCCAAAGAAATAGACATACATACATAAATACACTCAAAAAACATGACCCTTCTTCTTCTGAGGCAGTCGGGTAAAAACTGTACATCAATAAATTTTATACAATATGAAATCCAATCAAATTAACATTGTTTTCGAGATGAGAAATAATTGCAAAAAACTAATAATAAAAAAACCATTACCCATTTTGTTTTATAAAATGATGTTGTTTTATTTTTATAGATGAGAGGTGGTTTAATCTACTTTTTCATTTAACAAATATAAATAAAAAAAACATTGAACTTTATGTTTGTATGTTAATAAATAATAACAATAGCGTTAGAACGTAAAATTAAATTTAACTCGTAAATGATTTTTTTCATTTCATGTGTATCTATTAAAAGACTTTCAAGTGTTTTATTGGAAAAATATAATATTATTAATATAAATAAATACATGATATTTTTAGTTCTACGAAAGATTAAGGGATTACATGGGTTTGAAAATTTCAAAAAATCGATTTTTTTTATTATCTTATTAATAGTACAATATGTCTAGAATATTATGCCAAAGTTTCAAGTCAATTAGAATAAAAGTCTAGAAGATAGAGCCTTGGGAATTATATTGTTGCTTAGCTATTTCAATTGAAAAAAAACTTTAATTGCGTTTTTCTCAAAACTCTAATTTTTGAAGTCGGTTGACATGATTTCTCAAAAAATAATGAACCGATCTTGTTAAAATTTTGCACACTTTTTCAAGATAAGGTTGACTACTGCTCGAACGGAGGATTTTTTTTAATCATAACTAATTTTGCAAGGCAATACGTGGTGCAAATTATACCAAAAATAGTAACTTTTTGTACAGAACAACTCTGTCAAAAATTCAAATTTTCATTTTTTTTCTTTGCCCAAGCACGAGCTATATATATATACATATGTATATATATATATATACATATATATATAATTTGGTTTTTTAATTTCAGATGAATCCATCATGAGTTATTCTGACAATGCCAAGGGAACATTATTCTAATGGGTCACAGGAAATGAGGTCCTAATGGTTGAATTTTCAAAATTTTGAAATGAAAATTTCACAAAATATTTTTCAAATGTTTATGTTTGAGATCTTAAAGATTGAATAGAATATTTGATTTATTATATTCGAAAAAAATTAGAAAAAATATGCTTTTTTTAGACTTCGAAACCCATGTAACCCCTGAAAGAGAAAATGCTGCTATCGCTATCAAAATTGACTTACGTCCCGAGGGCATCGGGCATGATCCCGAGGGCATAGGGCAAAAGTCAAATAAGTCTGGAACAGAGACATTCCTCCAGGATTTATTTTTTCCCGCTAGTTCATTATCTAGGGTTCTTTTCCAGGTGTTTCGAAGTCGATCTATCTTTGTTTTTCTAAATGCATTGCACACTGTTAAAATTATTACAATCGATTTGTTCCAAATCCATTAATTTGATTTTCCAAAACATGCTTAATATTTTTATAAGGAATAACTTTTGGTAGAAAAGTTTTTTTCGAAATGGTCGAATTATCGAAATATCGAAATAGTCGACATATCTATACATACAATCCATTGTAGGTGTGAAAGGATTCAACTTAGAAACAATTTGACGGATTTTGATAAAACTTTTAATTAATTTTCTCATATGATTCCAAAAGTGTTAGAGGCTATGTTTTATTTATTATTTTAAGTTAATTAATTCTATTTTTATTGGCTACCCAATACTTGAACCGTCACTAAAACTTATCCCTCTAATGAGTTAAACAAAATATGGACTTTCTGAAAAATTAACTCAGTGAGTTGTTACATTTCTTGAATAATTTCATTATTCCTGGCTTTATTTTTAGTAGCTCAAAAGGAAACAAATGATTTAGACTAAATGTAATCAACACAAATTTTTTGAATTTCTTTTTATTGAATTTCTAGAAAGGGGGTTCTTTTCTATAGTGTTGGAATTAAACCTTACGATATTTTTCGTATTCATATAAAAGAGTAGGGGTAGTCTGTGTTAAAAAGTTAGAAAGGTGTAACATTTTAATAAATTTCCAACTTAACGAAAGTATGATGAAAATGATTTCTTAATTTTACCAGTTGACTGAACTTAGAAAGTCAATCAACTAGAAAGTGATAAATCTGCCACGATGAAGTACTTAACATTTATTGCATTTATTGAAGAATAAAGTTTTCTTAACTTAACGATAATGTTTAAGAAAATATATATCGTTAGATATATACTGACGTATTTCAGTTCAGTTTAGTTTAAATTTTAGACTGATTTAGTTATTTATATTAATTTATTTTACTAGTTATTAGTTTCCATCTAAAAGTACTGACGTCGAACATTGTCAAAAAAACCGGTGAAGTGTGTATCGAACCAGGCGGTTTATAGGGCTCCAAAGGTTTGAATTAACTGTGTAAAAAATTTTTTTTTGCAAACATCATATCG
The DNA here is from genome assembly GCA_963920215.1 of Nineta flava. Taxonomy (NCBI): domain Eukaryota; kingdom Metazoa; phylum Arthropoda; class Insecta; order Neuroptera; family Chrysopidae; genus Nineta; species Nineta flava. The sequence goes on along the minus strand of OY986040.1, from coordinate 106,932,988 downwards.
AAAAGTGTGATAGTTTATTAATATTCATAGGTACTATGACCAACGCAGGTTGGTGTCAGTTTTTAAAACTTTATAATTGATTTGTGTCTTTTTGATTCGGTTTTCGAAAAAATATAAAAGTTGTTCATAATAAATATAGTAACAACTTTTATTAGAAAATTTTTTTCGAAAACCGAATGACGAAGGAACAAATCAATTATAAAATTTTAAAAACTAACATCAACTTTTGATGCCAAGTATACATTACCACAATGTTATACTTCCTATTTAAATAACAAAGGAAACTTTTTTTTTAAATTTGGAATTTTGAGACTCGTTAACGGATTAGTGTAAAGATGTGGCCACAATATATTTTTGTAGGAAAATTAACGCTCTGCAAGAGACGTTTTATAACTTTATGATTAATTTACTTTTCCAAAGTTATTTAAGGTCAACTTAAAACTAAATAGATTCGGAACAATTCGAAGTTAATTTTTTTTAAATGATAAAGTAAACAAGTGAGAATAACAACCAACTGAGTTAATTTCTTAAATATCCTGTATATACCAAGTTCATTATCAGTACATGAACAAAAATGTGATATATACTCGTACGCATGTTTTTTGTAATTTACAGTCGTTACAGATGTTTGAGCTGAAATTGTGGGGAGAACATTTAGTTCATGAAAGTCTCACACAAAAGTTGTTTATTTTATAAAAAGAAACACTGTTTGTGGTTCAACTTTCCTTACATCCCTTATGGTTTTAAAGGTAGAGACTTTCATTTCTAGAGGCAGAACACATGGACCGATTTTGTCTATTCACGGACTCGCCCTCACTTTTTACCTCTATAAGAAAACACGCACAGAATTTTAGCTTGTTATCTATCGGTTTTCGATTTTGAGCTATCAATTGACAGACAAAGATAGACGTACTTGCGCAATTGGACTAATTAGATCATTTTATGAAATGTTCTAAAATTTTTTTTTTAAACCAATATTTTCAACCGCAAAGTCGGGACTAAACTTATATCCTTATATATATATATATATATATATATATATATATATATATATATATATATAATACAGTAGGGCCTCGTTAATCCGGAGAGGCAAAAACAAGACCCATTCCGGGGTCTTCGAGGCGTCCGGAATGTTTTCGAGGCGCCCGGATTATAGTATGCCAAATTTAATGGTAATAAAACACATGTTTAATCTTAGATTTTGTCTTTGTTCTACTTTATGTCGCCTACAGATGACCTGCCTATACTAAACTTCCGAGCAATGACAGGGTAGCTGTCACTTTTATCTTAACATTTTTATAATCCGCATTTTGTCGTTTAATGTTAATGTTGAATGTTTACATGGCGGCGCCATGATGTTAGCGAGCGCGCTAAATTGACACTGTACGTACTACACGAAAGGCGATAACAAAAGACTGACGACAAATTGGCTCATGCCAGACCGCACCTACATCCGCCCGCCTCCCCGGCGAACCCCATTGCCCGGCCGGATTACAGCGATCACCGAACAAGCGGGAGTCCGGATTACCGAGGCCCTACTGTATATATATAAATATATATATATATATATATATATATATATATATATATATATATATTCGCATTTATTATCGAGTGTATTGTGTAACTTCATGTGAATATTATAATACGAAATCTATAATTAATGTAAGTAATATTACGATATTGATTACATATTATTATCAAGTTCATCCAACCGTGTTCACACTTATTAGTGTATTTATAAACTACAACTATTCATTATTATATGTTAGATTCGATGGACATTTAACATTTTGTTGTTATTTAACCGATTTACAATATTTATTTACCTTTACTGAAAATAGCAGGATATTAGTACAATTTTATTTGTGTAAAAACTAATCAATATCGTATCACAATAAATACGAGGACAAATTATATGTAATTGAATTTTGCGTAACACGATTAGTCATTTTGAGAATTTCGTAGTCAAACCAAAAATCCCTAATGTTGTTTTTATGCATTTATGTAAAGAGGGGGGGAGGTTAACTTGGAAAATTGCTTTGTTCGCTTAGCCAATCGTGTAGGGCATTGTATCGAAAACTTTTTTCGATACACAAACAAAAAAAGAATTTTAGAAGTGAATTTTTTCGGAGAAGAAAATCTAAATGTTTGAGTAGCCATGCAATAGTAGTAGCATACTTATTATACTAAAAGTAAAACTTTAACTATTTCTGTTAGAGTTACAGAAAATATGGTATAAAGATAAACTGTAGTAATATGTTTTTTCTATAACTTGACATCATAAATTTTTCTATCCAACAGATCTATTAGAATTCTATTAGAACAGATATTTTATATTTTATGTTTCCCTTTTCTCTAAAGCCCTTCGACCACCTTGATCGATTTTGTCCATTAGCGAGCTTGGCTTTTCAAATACCAAAAGAAAAGAATTGTATAAAAATATACAATTGATAGAAGCTTGTAACAATTGTATATTTTTATGCATGCCTAACCATTCGAATATTGGATGTATGAAATAAGCATATACAATATAATATAGGAACATATATATTTGTGTCTCTTTTTGATAAATTTAATCAAGCTGTATTTTAATTATAAACATAATATTTTCTAATTAAAAACCTACAGATATTAAACTGGTTTTCTATAACAAATATACCATATTGGTCGAAAAATTTTTTTCAGTTTATTGTTAACTCCTGATAAATTTTTCGATTTTTCAAATATTAAGGGAGATAGTCAAATTTTGTGTTTTCCCCTCCCTCTAAACCCCCTTTCCCCTCGTCCGATTTTACCCATTAACTAGACCTTTAGAATATCAAAAACGACTCACATACCTAATTTCATTCCAATCGGAATAAAACAGTGACCGCTAGAGAGTCCACAGACATTTAAAAAAAGTACATATGTATATATATATATATACAAATTTTAGCCATAGTGATTTTTAACATCTAATAGGTAGGATCGATGGACATTTGAAGAAATTTTTACGAAATTCCACATTGGTGCAAAAACAATAGCTGCATTTCCTATGGAGGAAATTCGCTAAAACTAACTTCTTGTTCGAAAATCAAATAATACCAAAAGAATCCGAATGCAAAAACATACTTCCATATAATAGATAGACCTTTGCGTTCGATAAATGGCAAATCGATTTTCGAATAAATTTTTTTAACAAAAGTTGCTACATTTTTTAGTATTGCTTCATCTATTTACTGTTTTCGAATTAAAATTTAGGAATTGGTGTCAATAGGTTGTTTAACTAATTTGAATTTACATTTGAACCCAACAACATGCCTAAAATTTGGGAATCCGCTTACTTAAAATATATTAATTAATTTGAACTTTGTGAAGAAAATTAATTTCGGTATATGTTTTAAAATTTATCGCCTGATTTATTTCCGCGACCATTTACTTCAGCAAAAAAAAAATCTTATAGTTTTCGAGAAATATTTAGATAAAACTATTTTTTGCTAGTTTGGTCACGGTATCTTGAATAAGGTATCTTTTTTCTCTCGATCAGTTCACTTAGTAGTGGCAAAATAATTCGGACTTTGAAAAAAGCCTGACGATTGGTACAAATTTTATGCAAAGATAACTAAATTATAAATTTCGTTAAACCATAGTATCTACAAAAATGTTTTCCTTTATTAAATTTGCCATTGTCAAAATGACAATCGAAGAAAAATTTACATATTTTAAATGAAAAGCATCACCAATATGTCCACTTGAAATAATGTTGTAGTTAGATAAACGTGAGCAATATAATAAAATAACAAATGATTATCCACTTGATATGTTGATAGGTTAGGTTATATATTGTAACATGGCCGACATGGGGTTAAACATCTATCATGATAAACGACTTTTCAAAAAAATAGCTTTATTTTATATTCGCTTATTTTATTCTATAGAATTGAATCATGAAAAGGATTTTTCAAAAAGAATTTTATTTCAATACTGCAAGCATTTTCAAACTTTTTCTAAAAAAATAGTATTTTGTCTGATAAATTGGTTTTAAATAAATTCATGAAATAGCCCTGATGTGGTCGGTAGGAACGATACTTTGACTCAGATAAACAAGGAAATTATTCTTTATCCATTTCAATGATTTGCTTGTTTTTCTACAACTAGCATGAGGTAGAATGGTACCATTGAACTGATTCCATAATGTAATTCAGAAATACGCCACTAAATAGAAGTTTAGCAGCAGCGCTGGGAAACATTTCAATAATTTTTCTAATCTTTGTAAATAATAAATTTGTTTTAAGGTTAGGTTGGGTTACAGTAGCTGTCCGGGTGGGTTACACTTAGGCCATAAGGCTGTGATACCTGAAAAGGGTAACGTCTCTCAGGGAGCCACGATTCCTTTAACCAAGTTCACGAACTGCAAGAGCAATTTGACGTCGACCAAGTTTAGTTCGGAGAGGTTGTTAAAGAATGGCTGACCCAAGTGTGTCAGTCTTTTCCTAGCAAGAGCTGGACAGTGGCAGAGAAGGTGAGTTATCGTTTTTTCTTCCTCCTCATTGTGACAGCTCCTGCAATAGTCCTGGTGCACTGATCAGCATAATCCTAAACCTAACGAACGACCATTTTTATTATACCCGACCAAGTTTGTATATTAGTTCTTTGGTAAGAGTCTCGTACAAGAGAAATGTATCCAAAATTTATATTTAGCATTCACGAACAGCATAAATTGATTGTTACCATTAAAAACGACACAAGAAGAAATAGTTTTAGAAACTCCGGACTACAAACTATAGATAAATAAGCTCAAGCATTTTATGAAATAAAACGGAAAAAAAATATGCTGTGCTTGGATGATAAACTGCTGTGAGAGGGAAATGCAACATCACTACAATAGACATACTGTATTCACTGATAGTGAACTGGTATAGAATACAGACATATGTTCTGGAGATAGTTTATCCCATAAAAACGTTTTTAAAATTCAACAAATTAAAAAATGCATAAATAATTGAATATGTATATGACTTGTTAGGCGTGCGGTTTATTCCAATTGCAAGCACTCATTGTGACTAATCTCTTCTCGCTAATGTTACCGCTTGAAACCTTTCTTAATTTATAGTTAAGTCTTTCCAAGTTGAAGTGGCACATAAATTGTAATCAACAATTTATTTGTTAATTTAAAAGGAGTGAAATGTAATAAATAACTCAGCTAGGTTTTTAAATATCCTGTACATATTGACTTAATTCCCACGCACAGATATATAAAATAGACAGACAGACAGGCGGACGGGCATGCAGGAATGAACTAAATAGGTCATTTTATGAACACCTATACGAAATTTTTTTTCCTCCGATCAATATGATCAATCGTTACATAGTCGGGACTAAATTTATAATACCCTTATACAGTGTATAGAAATGATAGAAAGTTGTAGACATTCTTTCACATTTGTGGGAATTGAAGAATAAAATGTGTAAATTTTTGTCTAAAAAACTGTTTTTAATAGCAAGAAACAAATTTTTATTTAAATATAAACTAATAAACAAATTCTTAGTGACAAATTTCATGCCACCCATTTTTAATACAAAATACGACTAGACTAAACAATGGTTATTGTTTAAATTTTACGAAAAAATGATTGCTTGAACAATTGTGGGCACTTGTTTAAAGACCCTACAACTTTTCAGTCATAAAAAGCAATTTTTTTTTTAAATAAAGAAATTAATTCAATCGTTTATTTTTTGAGTTTTTTGTGGTTTATTAAAGATCTGAGGTGTTTCCATTTGCCTATGAATGAACACACATTTCCATTCTTTATGCTATTGATACTCATTACACGAGTTTATTTTCAAAACATAACATGTCCGGGACCTCAAATCTCTAATAAACCACAAAAATCAGTTTTCAAAAAAAATGAAGACTTTATTTTTTGAAAATAAACGATTCAATTGTTAAAAACAAATTTCGTACCACTCCAACTTGAAAATTTTTTGTACAGGATTTATCGAAAGACTTAAAAGACGTGAAAAAAAATCACCTATCTTTTTATTAAACGTTAAAATAGGGATAAACCACAGGCCTATGTCTACATTAGTCAGTAAAATTACATCTCCCAATTTTTTATCATTTGTGTACACATGATATTCTGATATTTACATAAAAATATTTTTGTCAGTGTTTAGTAGAGTAGCCTTCACCCTTGTTCTCTCATACATCATTTCTCGATATGCATTTTTTTCATACAGTTTGTGAATACTATATATCTAGTAGGTCAATTATGTACTACAGTACAAAATACTAGACAATTTTATGCTTCTAACCATTTGGTCGAATGGTATATACACACAACATATAACGAGTCAACCTCCGAAACGATCAATACTCTTGCATACATACACGCTGTAGATATGTTTTCGAATGCGCTTTATTATGCATTGCACACAACGGGAGATAACATTTTAAAACTATATTACTTTATAGATCAGGAACCAATGGCATAGAAATACCATAACTGCAGGTTTTTTTTTTAAATTTTGTTTTACCTAAATAGGGATTCTATGTAAACTTTACATAGAATCCCTATTTTGTAATGATCTTAGCATCTCTAACGTAACGTTTTGTTGAAAGAGGGGAAAATTATTCAAATAATAAAACTTATAGAAGTATATTAATTTGTAAAGAAGCCTCGAATATCGTCACAGTTTGAGTGGATCAGTCTATTTTCAAAATGAATGGGAGGAAACATATATTTAATACTGATTAAAATATGGTTTAAATAAGTTGCCCTTCTACTTTTAAATAAGTTCCCCTTACGCGCATATAATAGTCAAAACAAAAAAATTCAACTCTACCACAATACTGGAAACATACTGCGTAAACAAAAGTTATGTTCACGCGCAAAGTGAACATAACTGAGTTTTGTTTATTTAAAAAAAAGGGGCATTTTTTTCTTTAAATTTATGTTTAATCTCTTACGGTTTCAAGGATAGAAAATTTTGCCCAAACATGGTCCGATTTTGCCCATTCCGAACTTGACCTTACTTTTTAGCTCGAGAACACACACACAAAATTTCAGTTCGGTAACTCTTTTCGTTTTTGAGTTATCGTAGTCACATGCAGACAACCGTTACAAAGTCGGAACTAAACTTAATATACTCTGGTATATATTATATATACCGGGCGATTACATTATCGCGGGTGCAACGCATATAAAGTTCCTTAACGACAAAATAAAAATCATTTTTAATGAAATTAATCTTGGAAGAATTATATTTTAACATGTTCACTTTATATTCGTTTACAAGAATTTTAATTTGTTATTTATATAGTCAGGAACCTTCCTGGTTCAAACTGGTATCGCGGGTGCAACAAAATTAGCCCTACCTTTCTGGATCATAAGACAAAAACACATAAGTCTGTTAATTGTGAAACGTTTACTATGTTATGCCTTGTTATTTCGTAAAACGTTAAACTAATTAATTAAAAAAACAAAATAGTATAATGGAAAACAAAAATAAACACTGAATTATTCACTTTTGAAGCAATGCAACCTGTCAAATTTAAGTGAATATAAACATCAATAAAAACTTTTATAGGAACAAAATAAGAGATCAAACCATTTTAATTACTAATCAGTACCCCCTTCTCTGTCACTTTTGTTAATTATTTCTTCTCAAATACGTCAATATTAGTCGAAAATGCACATGCGCTAAACAGCTGTTTCGCGCCATTGTTGGCCTGGTGTGATTTTGCAGTTTATACCAAAGGTAAATATTTCAAAGGTAATATTTCAAGGTTCTTCCAAAGGTAATATTTCCAAGCGCGCCAAAAATTTAAATAAAATCGAAAAAAAATATTTTAATATTAAATTTAGACTTTCTTCTTTGCACTGTTATGAAAAAAAGTAAGAAATAATGTGATTTAAAAATTAATTTCGAAAATCGTCTATAGCGGAATTTGCAAAATTAGCGGTTTGCAAAAAAATATGAAAGTGAAAAGTCACTTATTATTTCCTATGTTTGTTTATTTTATTTCTCTAATGTGTTATACGAAGATATAGCTACCGACGATGATTGCGCTGCAATTGCAATACTGATATCTAGATGTAAGTTTTATTATACATATTTTCTAATTATATTTTTTAATATACAATTTGTGTCTAAGCGGTTTTGGAAAACACCCATAAGGGGTGAATATTTGACTTAGGGGTTTCGTTTTTTGTAAGTTTGAAAATTGATATTTTGGCTATTAATAACAAATAAAGAAATACGTGTTTCAGTGTTTTTAGAAAATAAACCCCAAAGAATGTTAAATAGAGACTAAGCGTTTGTGTGGGGATTTCATCTTTTTTGCACATACATGAAACTTGTTATTTAGACTATTAGTTAAAAGAGAAACACTAAGCGTTTTCAGAAAATCAGCCCCTTAGGGTAAGATAGGAGATTGTTTGTATTGAGGTTCCGTTTTGTTTTTGAATAAATAATATAAACGCCATCAATAACAAAGAAATGAATGCGAGTTTCAGAGTAATACAAAATCTTTACAATTGCATTTTTCGCGGATGAAGCTACGACGGATACTGCTAGTTTAGAATAAACTCGATTATATTCGAAAGGGAGCTGCTAGAACGTTAGTTACTTCGCAATGTAATAAACTTACAATTCTCATATATCGTAAAATATATTAAATAATTTAGACATACCTACATTTTATTTTTTTTTAATTCAGTTTTTTTTATCAACTCTATAAAAATAACATATAAAAATTTTTTATTGTACCTATGTTGTAAAATCGTTAAAATTTAATGATACAGTTTAAGGAAGTAAATGAATTATTGTTTTCATATACAAGCTTTCGATAGCATGTTTATTTAAAGTCTTTGTATCCGTACAGACAAGTCCAGTTTGGCAACATTATATTCAATACATGGATAATGTTTATTCATTCCATCACTAACATATCACAAATACATTCTTTTTTTAACGTATATACACGTTGCAATCTTTACGATTATAGACATATATAGTGTATGTCTATCTACTTTTCTCTTTACAAATAAATGTATGTCTATCTCAAAAACTTATTTATTGTACGTATATCATGTTACTACCATTTCGGTAATAATATGGCTATTCTTGAAGATTACACCCTGCATGTTAAAGGTTCGGTTAGTTTGCAGTGGCTATCCGGATGGGACACACTAAGGCCATGAGGTGCATTGTGATACCTCAAAAAGGGAACCATCATACAAGAAGCCACTACACCTTGAACCAATTGGAACTGTTCAAGATTAAAGAATGGCTAACCCAAATGTGTCAGTCTTCTCACAGCAAGATCTGGACATTGACTGAGAAGGTAGGTCATCGTTCCCTCTTCTTCCTCATTGTGACAGCTCCTACAGTAGTCGTGGTGCACTAGTAGGTCCAAGCGTTCGGCATATATGCCATCCAGTCAATGCCCTGTAAATACTGCTACTATATTGCTTATGGATGGCTTTTGAAGGAAGATAATATCTTGGGAACGCTCCCGATTTAACTAGGACCATATCTGTCTTGCACTACCACAAAAAAATTTTTATATATTAAAATTAAACCATTATGAGGTATTTAGTGAAGACACACTGTGTATTTTGTAGTATATTAAATAAAACAGTGCTTGTCTGATCACTAATGTTAAGCAACATTGGACACAGTCAGTACTTGGATGGGTGACCGTCTGAGAACACTGTGCTGTTGTCTTTTTGTTATTTTGAAAACCTTAATTTGTTTGTTTTATTAAAACTTTGTTCCAATTATGAAATGTCAATTTTGATTGTCATTTCCATAGAAAATATTCGTTGTATTTTTAAGAAGTTTCACTTCTATCACATGTACGGTGTTAAATACTATTTTTTTAATACATAAAATTTTTTTCCGAAAGTTAAAATCTTTTGGTCATTTACCCTTACTTTTAACTTCCGCAAATTTGTGAAAAGTTTAATTGTACGGTAAACTTGCAGTAAACAAATTTGCAGAACTAAGTTTTATGAGTTCAATTTCAACTCAAAGTTAACCACTTTACCGCTTCTGGGAGCGGTTGGGTCTCAACCTACATTTCTGGGAACATTTTCTTTCAATTTTTATTATCAATATGTAATACTACACCAATTTTCAGAACTATGTTTGATCGTTTTTTTTATCAAAACTCTACACGTTTGACCCCCACCCAAACTCTCCCGCCTCACCTAAGACTTCTGCAAAATGCGGCTCTTGCTTTGACGATATAATGGGAAACTTATGAGAAAAAATCACGACTATGTTTTATTAGTTCTTTTTTATGTAGTCAGCTCTTAGTTTATACAGAAAAGAGTGTATAATCGGCTTCAAAAGTATTGCTCACATTGTAAAATTAAATAATTGATTTGTGCCTTATTTATTCGGTTTTCCGGAAAATATTTCAAATAAAACTTGTATATTTATAATGAACAACTTTTATCCGAAACCTTTTAAGGCACAAATAAATTATAAAATGAGCTATAAATGTGAAGTTGAGTTGAGTTTACTTACTACGATTGAATATCGTTACAAAATGAATAAAGGTTAAAGCCACCCCAAGTGAGTTTATGATTTACATATCGGACAAACAAGACGTCATTCACATTCTGACAATCATGAACAAATATCCCATAACAAAAACTCAAAATGCATTAAAATCTTAAATAATAGAAAATACATTTTTATATAGCTCAGAATGTTATAAATATATTTACAAAACGATGATAATGTTCAAGGTATCAGAGATACATTATTACATTTAAATTCCATTATCTCCTCACGAAACTAACATCATTCTTCATCACTTAATGTGTTTATGATTTTAGTTTCCATTTTGATTTATTTAACACGCAATGGCATAGTTAAGATTGTAAGGTAAACAGCAAAAGTGGCGTTCCCTATTCAAAATTTTATACCAAATTCATTCGATTTTCGGAAAAACGTTTCGAATAAAAGTTGTTCATTATAAATATACAAACAACTTTTATTCTTTTATACATGCAGCGTAAAAACCGATTCTTTAAAACTACACGTTTTCTTAAAGATTTTTAATAATAATTATTAAGAATGTTCCAGCATGAAACCACTTTTCGACAGATTTTGCTCATGTTTTTTTCACAGGCTAAAAAGTTTTAGCATTTTTGACCGTTTAGAACGCGAGATAATTAATAGCAAAGTTATCATTCTCTCTCATTAGAACACTTCATGCCCTCCCAACTATTTATTATCTGTTGTATTCAAAAAAATACTCGACAGAATTTAAAATAAAAACTAGAATAGTATAGATGAATATTTATTAAATTAATTTTGTTTTTAAATCGCATTTTACCAATTTGTTTTCGAAATATAAGTTTAAAATTTTTTTTTTCAAAATAACAATATTTTGTATATATGAATAGTGAATTTGTCTATGTGCTGCGTATGTGTGTGTATGTATTTGTTCTATAATATAACACAGTGCTGGAACATCCTTAAATAAAACAAATATTTGAGATTTTCTTATGAAGAAACTGTGTTTCGAAACGAAAATCTCTAATTCAGGTTTTATTTAGTAATTATAGTAGATTTTCGTCGAGTAACAACCCATTCCATACGAAATGTAATAAGAAACTCTTGTGTAATTATATGCAGCGGGTTTAAAAAAAATATATTTGCCAACATGCAAAACAATTACAGACTGATTTAAGGCGCTAAAATAGTGGTGTTATTAGTCAGACGATTGGCTGATAACGATTCACTGACTACTTGATAATGTACTACCTAGTATTAGTGTATTCCACAGCTCCATGCACGTAAATAAAATTAAAATAAAACCTATTTTGACAAAATGGAAACCCGACTTCTAAAATCAAATATTCTATAACAAAAGATGCACTAAAAAGTAAAAAAATAATTGCATATTCTTGTGCCAATTTTAGTTCACCAAAGCAAAAATTTTTTAAATATATATGTACAATTATTGTTATTTTTGGAGCCGGTGTCCAAAATTTATGTAAATTTAAATTTTTGTGTATAGACTAGGAAGTGGTCGGATATGCGGCTGCAGCCGACTATGATAGGAACTATGCCGGTATTCATCTAGAGTTCGTGAAGAAAACTGCAGAAACACTTCTCAAGCATAGCCGGTTACATCATTCATGTCCATACGCCGACAGTTTAGTCAATTAACCGTCCCTTTTTTTTCTTAATAATTAACAAACTGTCGATGTCGGGATTCGAACCCATAACCTCCCAGTTTCCAAATAATCATACTGCGCAGACATAACGCCTTAGACCGCTCCGCCATTTGGACTGGTTAAACTGGACTGGACTGAAGTTTTCACTTAAAACAAATCATTAAATTAAAATCATTAACTCATGGTACACGATTTTGAGACAGTTTGTATATTTTCCACACAATGACAACAACACACCATCCACCTACCATTCTTTATTCGAAAACATCAACCTACCACCCAGAATAGTCACATACACGACAAAACAGCAACATATAATGCAAGTTACAAAATATGTGGTAGAGTTGTGTGTCGTGCTATACCATAACAATAGACATATATGGTGCATGTTCATAATATACCTTTATTATAAATTATGCAAGAGTTTTTCTTCTACACCAGAAGCGTTTTCTATTAAATACAAAAATTAACCAGGGAAATATTACAATCATTATGAAAAATTCATATTATCTAAGTGAGGTCTTTGACACTATTTTATTATGTGTGTACCTTTCCTTCGACACTATTTATAGTAATGAATGGAATTTAATGAAATGGAACAAAACTAGACCTGGAATTTAAAAAAAAGTCCTATTCAATTTAAAATGTATTTCATTTCAATGTTTTCTCAACTCAATTAAGACTTCTGCTAAGCAAGTCTAAAATACTCATATTTCCAATCAATTCATAGATCCAATGTGTGGATCAAGGAATCCACACATTAAACATAGGCTTTTGTCTCCAGTCATATCCAATGGGACACTGGATATGACTGGAGACAAAACTGGTATAAAACTGTTGAACTTTAAACAGATGTTTAAATGAAAACAACTTAGGTTCGCGAAGGTCGTTGCAAACCCAGACCTTTGAATATCACCAAGAACTACTTATACATACAAGAAACACGCCACACAGTTTGTACTTGATGGATCCATTGAGTCCTATTGTGTGTAGGTGCTTTCATAGGTAAATGCTTTCAAATAAAAGTTGTTTGCAATGTAATTAACTATAAATTTTGTGCTTTTTTCTCAAATATTTCGAAAACTACAAAGTTCGCACTGATCGCACTGATTAACAAAATGAAAGAAAGTTATGAAAGACAGACTGGCTAGTCCGATTTGTTAGCTAAGATGCTGCTCCACTAATGGTAAAACATTATTTCAAAGAGTTTTTTTTATATGCGGTAAACTTGCATTAAATTAATTTCATTATATGTATAATGATTACATTAACATTATAATAAAATATTAATTGTTGCTTTATATAAATAAATAGCCTGTATACAAAAAAAAATTAAAACGAGAAAAATCGATTGATGGAAGTTCGTTTGTTAAATTAAAACAATTAAAGTCTATATGTATTAATCCACTAATAATCTTGATATCGTTTTATACACACGAACACTCACATGAAGTTTTACAATTCCATTTCAAATATAATAAATGTTACCACTTTTTCATAAAAAGTAATATTAAAATTCATTAATGGAAAAAACTACATTTTCGAAGCTTTTATTGAGTAACACTAAAAAGAGCAAAACTATTTTTTAATATGATCATTAATTTTAATTTTAGAGACCGAGAATCTGATCTCAAAGAGTGCGCAGATATATAACTAATATATATAGCTATTTCCAAAGTAAGACTGAGATAAAAAAATTGATAAAATAAAATTGGAATTAGAGTATTTTGACGAAGTTCTAATGAGAAGTAATTAGAGGTAAGCTTTGAATTGTAATTCGAATTCAGATTTAGAAGATCCTCTAGAAAAAACAAATTCCATAAAAATATATTCTGTAGAAAAATAAAAGATTACTTTTGGACAATTTTGCTACGTGAAAACGTAAGTCTTACGATCTGAAAAATACGGTATATTTTTTGTTGGGGATGATGATAAAACGGTTTTTTATCATCATCCATATGTTTATGAATATATCTGTAGTCGTAACATTTTTTAAATAATTCTAATAAATGTTTTTAAGGTGGTTGGCATAATTAATAATAAGATTGGTGGTCAAGACATAATTAATAATTTTTGATTAAATTTTTCTGATGCAGGTTGCAAGATAATTAATGCGGTACACGCACATTTTTTTAGAATTTAATTCTTGTGTTTCACGACTAATATTTTATTTTGTAAAAATTATTTAAAAAACGTAAGCTCGAATTCTGGGTGTGTTATAGATCTAAAAAGTACTGATCGGTACAAACAACCCCTCCCCACCAGGAGGTAAAATATCGACCCTTAAAACTATGAGAGATAGGAAAAAAGTACTAAATACAAACAACTTTTGTTTGAAACTATTTTTCATAAACTGAACAGTTTAGCCCCCATTTCAACGAACATCTGAAATTTCTGTAGATTACAACAGAATGTGTTTACAACAAATTTTGGCATACACACCAGTCATATTTGTATACATACATGGGTACAAAGTTAAATAAACAGCTTACGCACTGACAATAAAGTCATTATATTCAATACAGTATTTAAACAAATTACTCAGTTAATTGTTACTTTTTCATTGTTTTAATTACAAATATAGATTATTTTATTAATTATAAAATATGTTTCTTCAATAATAATAATAATTAGAAAGAGAAGTACTGCAAATGGGTCCCTAGCAAGTAGGCCAAGGGGTCCTCTGTGCCCTCCTTGAAAACAACCTGTCACCCAAAGGCGTGAAGTCTCCGGGTAAGAGGTGCTTTTTTAAGCAGATGAAGAAGCTATAGGATACTGTCGAGGCCAGACACCACACAGAAGGCCCACAATTTCTCCGCCAGGATTGCTCCCAGGATTGATGGATCCAAGGTTTCGGACCCAAACATTCTATACCTGACACCCTACAGATTTCTGCAGGTGCATATAACATGTGTGAAGTTTTCATCGTCCTCCATACAGGCTCTTAAGTGGGATCACCAGAGATCCCCAAGTTATGAAGGTGGTAGTTCAATCGTGTCCTGTCAAGAGCCCCACCACCCTTCTCAACTACATTCTATTGAGTTTCAATCGAGCACAGTCGAATGGCCTAGATGTGCTTATGCACAACTTTGCCCGTCGCATGCTCCTGTTTCTTCAATAAATTTTTAATTAAAATAATGGATTTTATTATTTTTTGACAAAAGTTAATCGATTTTCTTTTGAATTTTGTGAATCTACTATATTATTATACACCAACTGCTTTATAATTCAAGATGGAATACAATACTATATATTACATAAGTAAATATTTTTATTAAGAATATTATACACACAAATACATATAAACATAAATTGACAAACAACTTTTCAAAAGGATTTGTTTTGAATAGTTTATATAATTTATAAGATATTTCGTTTCTATTCAGAAGTTGGTATTTAACTTAGAAATGTTTTTCTTCTATATAGCACAGAAACTTCGTAATATAATTTTGTACAAACAACATAATTAAGTTTATCACGATAAAATTTTTGTAGAATATCTTTAATTAAAGGTTTGTATTATTTGTACTCTTGTAGTCTTTACAATCTTTACATGACAACAACACAAACATCATCTGGAAATGGATCGTGGTTTTTTATAATGAGGTAATCTTATAAACAGTTAAAGTTCCATATAGTTTAACCTGTCGATCGGTTTTTACTATGACGTTTTCAAGATATTGGATTTCAAAAATAATTTAAATAAAGAGGGTGGATGCGACAGGTCTACCCATACTACCAAGAGCATGTTAATTATAACAAACTTTACAAAAACAAAGTATATACAAAGTTTGATATTTATTGCTTAAAACGAGACGAAGACAGTGAAAGTTAAAAAAATAACCAATAAATGTGGTTCGATTATAATTAATTTATATTTTATTCTATTATATTTGATTTTACTAATATTATTTTCTTGGTATGAAGTCTGACAATGTTGTAACATCAACATACAGTTGGTACAACTGTTAATTTATAAACTAACAACCTGAAAAGTGTGTTAAATGTACACTCCCGTTCAAAAAAAATGAACAGACCTGAACCTAATCAGTCTCTCACAATTTTGATTATTCTTGTAGTAAATGTTTTTTTATAGATACAACATTTTATTTTATTTTTATACGTAAGAGGAAGATATAACAATTAACTTATATTAACATTACATATATTTTGTTTTGCTTACTCTGTCACTGACACCGCATATATAAATAAAAAATATAACTTCAGTTTACACACTTAAAAAATATACTACTTATCTTTGTTTATAAATAAATAAAATTATACATTATACAGAGAGTTACAAAAGTGAGGAGTTTTATGAAACGTAAGAAAATTAACATTTCAGGTCTGTTCATTTTTTTTGAACGGGAGTGTATATATATTTTACCTGATCGCGTTAATTTGAATGTCATAAATGTTATGCACAGTGCACATTTTAAAAACATTGTTTATACTAAAATGGCTGCAGTCACATGATTGTGCATACTCTTACATTTAAATATTAATTTATAAAAAAACTGTATACGTGATTTTGATGGCGTTTAGCACATGTCACCACTAACGTTACGTCTATATGTAAGTAAAATTTTATAATTTTTTGATCACTGTATCAATAATAAAAAATAATTATTCATTACTATTTGATATATCACCATTTAAACCAATGTAAAAAAAAAGGGTAAATTTGTTAATTTTTTCCGAATGTATACACAAGTGTATTACTAAAGTGTTTATATCCATCATGTATATTTTTCGAAATTTTCTGATCGTAAACAAATTACGCACCAACTCCCTTAAGACGCCTCGACAATTCGGATGCAACTATACATTGATACAGTATTGAAATATCATGATTTCAACAATTCATTAATCAATTGAAATTATTTCTTTGTTATAAAAAAAAACCACCAATTCACATTTATTACAAATCTTAACAGGTGTTCATGGTGCAATAGGGAATATGCATGAAAAATTTTTTTCACATTTATTTTCAGAATATGAAAATACTGTTAATACTGAAATATTTAAAAACGAAATTAAAATCCGACAAATATCAAGGTAGCTATAAAAAATATTTAAAGATTATTATCTGTCTCTTTCTTGCAAAAATACTAAAAACGGAGTTTTACGTGTATTTTAAATGGTGAAAGTGTAATATGACGTCACATAACATATCAAGAGGGCTATCACCCTCTTTGTCTAATCGGGAATTTCAATCATTCATATCTCGCTTATTTTTAAAGTTATTTAAAAAGTAATTTTACCTTGATATTTGTCAAGTAAACATGCTTCAATTCAAGTGGAAAAAAAATTTTCATGCATGTTCCCTATTATACGTCGAATGATAGATACCTTGTTTTAAAATAAAATGTAATATTCAATGATCGATAAATTAATATTTTCAAAGAAAATACTAAACAAACTATTAGGATAAATTACACGTGTCATTGGTACCATCCCAAATGACCAACAACGTAAAAGAGGAAACTAATTAAGATATATTCAAAGTATATTAAATTTTATATCCCTCGAATGACTAAACTCGGATGTTTTTTTTTCAAATTAAATAACGTTCTACATTTCAAATTAATAATTCAGTAAGCCTCACAACATACTTGAAGGTTATAAATTAATTATTTTTTCAAATAGAAAAAAAAACCAAACCATACCTCAGGGGAAAATGATATTCTTTATCTAAGTCTACTAATATTTTACCTGACAATTTACTTAAATAAATAAAAAATAAATTCTCAGATAATACTCATTTCCTTCCGTTAATATAAAAAAAAAACACGAATAGAAAAATTTACATTTTTTCAGACGTATAAATTTTCTATATCGAGTAATTTAATAAGTAGTTAAATAAAAAGTCGTATATGAGCTGTTGGTGGTAGTTGAATGAACTTAGACGATGTTAGTCGTAAATAAGGGTAGTAAATAAATAAGGGTGTAGTTAGAAAAATATCCACTATTTAAAGTACCCGTGTTTGTAGATGATAACTGCTAATATCAATGAAAATTAATTAATCGGTATTATTCAATTTAATTTTCTAGAATATGATTTAAATCGTATATATAGGGTTGTAATTAATTTCCGAAATCAATTAAATATAGACGAATTCATCCAATGTTTAGGTGTGGTATTTTTAATTGTAGAAAGCTAATTATTATCTATTTGAAATGATTATACACTGCTTAGCAAAAAAAAGTAGCGCATTTTGAAAAATTAGTTTAAATTATTTCCTGAGAAATTATTTTACCTTTGCACTACACATTTATAAATTTGTGCTAGTCGTGTCCCCTATGGGATTTCCCATCGGCAACATCTCAGAGAAACCACCCGACATTTCTCAAATGTAAAAAACCAAAATACCAACTTCCCCAAGTTTCTAACTTCAAAAATAACTCACTTACCATGCAAACTTTTCCCCCTTATTTTACTCCTTAGGGGATGAATTTCTAAAAACACTGGTACAACTGACTTTTAATTATGAACAGAAGGCTTAACACCAATTTCTATATTTCTAACTTTAAAAAATTATGAACTTCCAGACAAATCTATTTGACTCCCCTTAGGGGATGCATCTTCAAAAATCCTTTCGTAGTGCTCACCTACGTTATATAGGGAACTTCTGTGCAAAATTGCATACTGCTAGTCTGTCAGTCTGTCTGAAGATTTTTATAAAGATATATTTTTGTGGATACGGGTATAAAATTGACAAAAATAAACATAATTTTCTTGAAAAAAATTTGTTTTAATAAAAAAAATAAAGACAAAAAAAGTATTTTTTTCTGGTTTTTAAAAAGAAGTTAACTTGTAATAGTGCATATTATCTCCTTTTGCTCTAATGAATACCTCAACCTTTCTAGATACTCAACCTCAACCGTTAACCCTAGATACTTTTAATAACGTTCACTACGACTAAGTTATTAGGAGGATTAATTCCTCCTAATACCTTCTTATACGCCTTACAAGTTTATCCCAGAGATTTTCTATTATATTTTCTATTCTTCACTCTAGACTACGTGCTGACCATCTGAAAATCTGAATTTCGATCATTTTATTTAAATGTATATCCTTTGAAATCATTTTTCTAATGATACTGAGACTGCCCAAAAGCCCGTATGTGTCGTAGTGTTATAATTAGCGCAGAAACTGTTGGAAGAAGACTTGCTGAAATGAACTTACGACCCAAAAACCCAGACGTAGCCCCATAACTCATTGAAAATCATCAACTTGCCAGACGTATAAGATGTTGAAAGAAGGCTTGTTGAAATGAACTTACGACCCAAAAACCCAGACGTAGTCCCAGAGCTCACTGCAAATCATCAACTTGTCAGACGTATAAGAATATTAATCAATCGACCTGATTTCCTCCGATTCATGCACTAAACCTAATATGAGCTCCGATAAGTTGCTCATAATAGGTTTAGTGCAGATATTGGAGGAAATCTCGCCAAATATCGTACCAAACTTTATACACAGTGTGCATCTAATGAAGTAAGTCTAACATCTTGGGTTAAACATTATTTGTTTCTCTATATGTCTATATTATGAGTTCTTCTAAATGGAACTTCCCAGGCCATTGAAAATGAAGAAAATAGCTACAGATTTTTTGGAAAAAAAGACTGTGGAACATATCCTAATAGAAAACAGCATCCTTATACATTTTAGAGACAGTTCTAA
Source organism: Nineta flava (assembly GCA_963920215.1). Taxonomy (NCBI): domain Eukaryota; kingdom Metazoa; phylum Arthropoda; class Insecta; order Neuroptera; family Chrysopidae; genus Nineta; species Nineta flava. The sequence goes on along the minus strand of OY986040.1, from coordinate 106,913,113 downwards.
GTTTCTTACTCTTCTAGAAAAATGCGAGTGATTACTGGGCAATTTATTTAAATTTGGCTGATGAAGTAATTGTGTTTCCGAAACTAGTAACAAATAATGAGTATTTCTAAAAAAATTTTATATTATTTCAATAGTTTTTTAGTCCTCTCTGAATTAAAACTTCACGGAAGATTCCAGAAAAAGAAACAGAAAATACATTTTTGGGCAGTGTATTAGCTTGCCCCTAAACAATTTATTCATTCTCGCGAAAATATTAACGTGTTTACGATAAGAAATCCAATCACGTTCCAATTTGAAATTTTTTCGAATATTGCATATAAATATGAATTCTTTAATAATAAATTTTGTTGATGAAAGACAAGATTGAGTAACGTCATGTAACGAAACTTACATTGAAGCAGCACTATCTATTTAGGTAGAGCTATATAAGAACTGTATATTTTAATTCAATTTTACATCAGCTTTTATGAACAACAACATTGATTGAAATATTGATATTACTCAAAATAATTACCAAAGAATATATTTTATATAAAGTAAAAAGGTTCAGTAATATTCAGTATCAGACACGAAAATATAATTTATTATTAAATTCAATAACGTTTTTAGGTTACAAACAAACAAACTTGTAGAATAAAAACATCTTTAACAATACGTCAGTGTATAGAAGCGTAAAGTTAATTAATTTATGTGCACTCAAAACATTATTAATTATATTTGTACAAAGTTTCCTACAATGCTAATAGTTTTGGACAAGATGTAAAAAATATGTGGCACAGATATACTTAGAAAATACAAATTAACGATTTAAATATTAATTTGTTTTTTTGTAACTTGAGTCTATCCATCTATTATTAGAATGGTTGCCTTTAAGTTATATTATACTGACGGAGATGACAAGCATTTACATACATTGACATTTCAGTTATGTGTCTGTTCTTTGACATCAAAATGCTTGACATGAAAAATCAACATCTAGATTGGGAATCGAATCGTTGAGGTTCAGATTGTTTAGATACATCACTTCAGTATCAAAGTATGTAAATGCAGGTCACCTCCGTTAATATAATATAACCGAAAGGCAACCATGTTGATATTGAAAGGATAGACGCGAGTTATAAAAAAATAAATAAATATGTAAACAGAATTATATGCGTTCCATCAACATAGCATCTGGTAGCATAGAGGCAGAACACAGGTCTAGAATGGTAGGGGTCGTGGGTTCGATTCTCCTAGATGTGTATAATTTTTCATATAAAAGTGTTAGGTTTCGTGTTAGGCGACAATTTTGAACTTAAATTCAAATTTTCAAACCTCATTTTCTATGTCCGTTTTGGAGAAAACTTATTTATAGACACACGTAAATGCATACACACAGACCACCAATGGCCTACAGAGGATTTCCTGGTATCAGAGGACCTCAAAATGTAAAGTTTCGGTAAAATGCCAATATGGATTTCCGGCATCGAAAACAATACTTCTATAATCTACGTGTATACACAGTCAAAAAAATTGGGGTTAATTTATGAGTCATTTATACCGCCAAATGAATCATTTTTCGGAACTATGCGGCGTTGTTCGATAGAATTATATTCTACTAGCATTACCCGTCGCGGCTTCGCCCGCAAAAATTTTGTAACGTCCTTATAACCAAGTAACATAATATTTTCTCCCGTCAAGGACTGATAAATTATACACTTATACGTCAACATATGAACAATGGACTGTATTAATATATGATCACTGTTACATTTCAATCACTTTATGCAGACTGCTGTCTGTTGCATGCTATAAATAATATTCAAAATGCCTACATCCCCACTCCTGGCAGACAATGTATAACACACAGCACCTAAGCAACGAACATCTGTTACTGTGCACTGATAAATTATACACCTATACATCAATAAATTATACAACTATACCTTTTTTAACCCGACTTCAAAAAGGATGATGGTTCTCAATTCGCCTGTGTGTTGCTTTTTTATTTTTATTTTTTATAATATGTAAGGAACAATTTATACAAAAACTTGACATATATACTAAAACCTTCCTCGAGAACCACTCTATCCATTGGTGAAAACAGCATCGGTGCAGTAGTTTTTGAGTAAATCGCGAACAGACAGACAGACACGGTTGGGGGACTTTATTTTATACTATGTAAGGATATTATATAAGAATTTAAGTTTTACTCAAATTTATAAATTTATTGATTTAAAGTGATTATCAATATTGAAATTAAAAGAAAAAGTTGCATTTGATGTATTTAATCATCGTTTTATTAAGCATCCCTTGTACCAAATTACGAACATTTCCCTTATCAGTTAGGTTGCGACCTGAACAAGTCAACATCTCTCTAGACTATCTCTGTCTACGTATTTATTCTGAATACATGATGCCTACCACATACATACACTCACTATACATATTTACAATATCACAACTGCATGTTTTGGTTTGATAACAATATATACCTGTCACAATAGAACATGTCACAAGTGGGAGATTATTTTATACCGATTACTAATAGTTTCATAATATTTTAAAACTATTTATTATTTATAAATAAACCTGCAATTTATCAAAATTTATTAGTTTTGACAACTCGAATTACGATTACGATTGTGGGTTTATTTATAAATAACAAGTAAATAGTCAAAATATTATTAGTAATCGGTATAAAATATTTCACTTGTGACATGTTCTATTGTTATCAAACTAAAACATGCATACCGGGTGTAGTTGGCTTCACTATTTTATTTTTTTAACAGTGTAGAGGTAAATAAAAAATATTTTGACAAAATGGAAACCCGACTTCAAAAACCCGAAACCCGAATTTTAGGTGAACTAAAATTAATACAAAAATATGCAATTATTTTTTACTTTTTAGTGCATTTTTTGTTTTAGAATATTTGATTTTTGAAGTCGAGTTTCTATTTTGTCAAAATAATTTTTATTTTTTTTTATTTTTAGTGCATTTTTTCATAACAGATTTTCAGTTTTTTTTACATGCATTTTGTTTTTTTTTGTAAAAATTATTTTTTTGGGGTCGGTTTTTTTTTGTAAAAACTTTTTTTGAAGTAGGTTTTTAAAAAAAATTTCATATTTTCTCATTATGAATGAGTATACCCTTTCAAAAAAAAAAAATTAGCAAAAATCGGTGATCACATACAAAATGAGGATTTTCCTCGATTTCCAGGGGATCCCCTCTCACCAGAATGCGATTTGGTGACAATGGGACCAATCTGAAATCAAACCCTTTAAAACAAAATTCAAAATCGGTTCATAAATGACGGAGTTCTGAGGTGACAAGCATTAAAAAAAAAATACAGACGAATTGAGAACCACCCTCCTTTTTGAAGTCGGGTTAAAAAGTAGATATTTTTAGTGGAGTGATGTCATATGTAGATTTTGTTCGTGACTATTTGTAAATAATGTATTAAATCAATTTCATATAACTATTATATAATTATTAGGATTGTGTTTAATTAAAATGCAAATATTCAGCATCACGTACGGTTAAATTGTTAAGTTGTTTAAAAGCACATTATTTAAATTATTCCTTGAATATAAAAAAAGAGGTACATAATTTTTCTCTTTAGTTTGTTTTTAGTGAAATCAACTTTGACTATTCATGCAAGAAGCTGATAAATAAAAAACTGAAAATGTGATATACGGATAAGGTAACTACTAGTATGATCGTTTATTGGTTGCTATGACAACCGAGAACGATACGTATCTAGAGGGTTGATAACGGGAAATACGAGCTAGCCAATAACGAATTTAACGTGAATGGCATACCTGAACATGAAGTTGATGAATACTTCTACATAATATATTGACGTCGTGTCTAGTTTTATATTCGTGTGCAAATAATCAACTCATAAAGTGACGACCCTTTTTAACCCGACTGCAAAAAAGGAGGATGGTTCTCAATTCGTCTGTATTTTTTTTTTTTTTTTTTTTTTTTTTAAATTTTACAGCCAATTTGTGCCGAATCCATTTATATTTTGTAAAAGTAACGCCACTTTTGGAATAGATAGTATTCCTTTAGCAGAAGAAAAAATTTCAATTGTGGACTTATATTCTCTGGATTAGTACGATAAGTATATTAGAATCTAAATAAATCGACTTTATATTTATTTTTATTTGTGCTATTATATACAATTAACTACTGGAGTATATTAACAAAGTAAACAATTAGCCAGCCACTGATATCACGCAGAGGATACTAAAACGGTTTGTTAATACATCATGAGCACAGAAGGTATGTCAGGAGACATGGTAAAACTGTTCCAAATGATGAAAACGGAACTAGACAAACAAACTGTTACGATTACAGAAAGTATAACTGCGAATATTATGCGTAGTATAGACGATAAAATTCAGCCGATAATAGAAGAAAACAAAAATTTAAAAACTGAGGTAGAAACATTGAATAAAAAAATTAAATACTTAGAAGATACTAATAGGAAAAATAACATTATACTACATGGAATACATGAGATAGAGAATAACTATCAAGAATTGTTTACTATAATAATAGATGTTATGAAAAACATAAATATCAACCTAGAAAGTTACGAAATAGACAAATATCATAGGTTAGGACGTAAGAATGATGGAAATAAAATTAGGCCCATATTAATAACTTTTACGTCATATCGAAAAAAAGTTGAAATATTGAAAAACAAGAAGAAAATGGCTCCACAAACCTACATAACTGAAGATTTCTCTAAAGAAACACTAGAAATACGTAAAAACCTACAACTTCAGTTGAAAGAAGAAAAAGAAAAAGGTAATGAGGTATTCATCAAGAATAATAAACTTATAATAAAGGAAAAAGAAAAAACAGAGGTTGAGAAGAGAAAAAGAGAACCGTCAACATCACCAAACAACATACAGATACCACCTGGATCTGCAGAAGGAAAGAATCTATTAGCTCCTTCCAAATTTCCTAAAACGGATGCATTTGCATATCTGAAGGCTAGATCTCTTTCCTTGTCGGATAAGTCCAACCAGCAGCACAAGGCATAGGATACACTAGACACCGGTAACAGGAAAATTATAAAAAACACAAATATAACGCAAAAAGTATACAAAAAAATCCCCAACCCGGCTGGTCACCGTGGGGTTATAGACCAAACCCCCCAAAATCTCACATTAACAATGAATAGTAAAAAAAATAAGGAAAACGGAGGAAAAAAAACTATACATAGCAACACTAAATACAAGATCATTAAAGTCAAATGAATGTTTAACAGAACTAGAACAAGCATTGAGTAGTATTAATTGGGATATTCTTGGTATAAGTGACGTAAGGAGATCGACGGAAAAAGTTGAAGAACATGAAGAACACATTTTATACTATAAAAATGAAATACCAGGAATATACGGCGTGGGCTTCTTAGTTAAAAAGTATCTGAGAAATAACATAATTGAATTTAAAGGAGTTTCAGACAGAATAGCCGTCTTAAACATCATACTTCCTGATCACAAATATCCGACCTCAATAGTTCAAGTATATGCTCCTACCGAGGTAGCAAAAAAGGAAATTAAAAATAACTTTTACGAAAATTTGAACAAAACAATGGAAACCCTGTATAACACCATTATTGTGATGGGAGACTTTAACAGCCAAATTGGCCAAAGGGAAAAGAACGAAGAAAAGATACTTGGATCCTATACAACTGGTAAACGGAATGATAACGGACAAAGATTGATAAACTACGCGTTACAACACAACTTACATATTATGAATACTTTCTATAAAAAGAAACCTAAAAGAAAATGGACGTGGGAATCTCCTAACGGCCAAATAAGAAATGAGATAGATTTCATTACCACGAATAAACCAAAACTTTTCTTAAACGTGGAAGTTCTTAATAACTTTAACTATTTTACTGATCACAGATTACTCCGAGGTCACTTACACATACTTGAGCTAAAGAAATCAAGAAAACATATACAAAATACAAAACAACCGATTACACTACCATTACCAAGTCAAGTTTTAGAATCCCTAAAAACTAAGCTGATACCAATGAAAATACTTAAAACGGTCCAGGAAAAGTATGATACCTTAGAAGAAGAAATAAAAGAAACCAATAAAAAACTTGAAAGAGACAAACCAATAAAAGATAGATTAGGAGCTGAAGCAAGGAAATTAATAAAACAAAGAACACTCTTATTTAAAAACCGAAAAAACAATAAACAAAAGATAACCAAAATAAGCAAAGAAATAAGTTTAGAAATAAGAAAACACAAGCATACAATGAGAACAGAATCAATACAATTCCACATAACAAAATCAGGTGGAATCAAGAATGCTTGGAAAGAACTTCAAGAAAATACAGATTGGATTATTAACATAGCACATCATAAAACTAAAAAATTTAAATCTAAAAGGAACGAAATACTAAATACAGCGACGGATTTCTATCGTGATCTTTATCATGACGACCAAATCACACCAACTACAAGCAACAAGACAATTATAATTACCGAAGAAGAACCAATCCCAAATATACTAAGAGACGAAGTTGTCAAAGCCATAATATCACAAAAGAGAGGAAAAACACCAGGTGAAGATAACATTTCTAATGAACTTTTAATTGGAATATCCGAAACTATTTTAAACACAATAACAGACCTTTTTAATGAAATTTTGACAACGGAATATATACCTCTTCAATGGACCACGTCCACTATAATCTTACTTCACAAAAAAGGGAGAACGGATGACGTCTCAAACTACAGACCTATCTCTCTAATGTCTAATGTATACAAACTTTTCTCCAAGATAATACTACAGCGCCTAACGAAGACCTTAGACGAAAACCAGCCAAAAGAACAGGCAGGGTTTAGAAGTGGATTTTCAACCATCGACCATATTCATACCATCAAACAAATTATCCAGAAATGCAATGAATACGGAATAAACTATTACTTAGCGTTCATAGACTACAATAAAGCATTTGACTCGCTTAAACATGAGAAAATATGGGAAGCCCTTGCTTTACAAGGGGTCCACAATAAATACCTTCGTATAATAAAGAACATATATGGAAATATGAAAGCAAAAATACGAACAGAAAAATCAGGAGAATATTTCCCCATTAGACGAGGAGTTAGACAGGGAGACCCTCTTTCGCCCAAACTCTTCTCGGCAACCCTAGAACATGTATTTCGACAGCTTGAATGGAATGAATATGGTATAAATGTTAATGGAATACTACTGAACCACCTAAGATTTGCCGACGACCTTATACTAATAGGTGAAGATCCAAAGACCCTACAGATTATGATTGAACAGTTGGTATACGAAAGCGAAAAGGTAGGACTATCGATGAACACCAATAAAACAAAACTGATGACAAATTACGTTAAAACTCCTATTAAACCTAACAACGTTTTTGAACTGGAATATGTTAACGAGTATATATACCTGGGCCAAATAATATCTCCTACAGACCTCACAACAAAAGAAATTCAAAATAGAATAAACATAGGATGGAAGAGATACTGGGCTATAAAAAATATCATGAAAAACCTGGATATACCAATCGAAGGAAAAAAGAAAATATTCAATACATGCATCCTACCTAGCATGACCTACGGATGTCAGACGTGGAGTTGTACAAAAAAAAATATGAAATCACTAGAAACTTGTCAACACAGAATGGAAAGAAGTATACTCAACATAAAACTAAAAGATAAAATACGATTAAAAACAATAAGAAAACAAACTAAGATTATAGATATAAAATACAGAATCAAACAACTGAAATGGAAATGGTCAGGACATCTGATAAGAAGTAAGACAGAAAAGTGGGTCAAAGAAGTGACGGAATGGTGTCCTAATTATAAGAAGAGAAATAAAGGCAGACAATATCAAAGATGGGAAGATGATATTAAAAAGGTGGCAGGAACATGTTGGGCGAGGTTAGCAAGGGACAGATCGTTGTGGAGAACACTTGGGGAGGCCTATGCTGGGGAGCAAGACAATCAAAAAACCGGTGTCTAATACATTACCTATTATATACATTTACTTTCTAAAAACAAAAATTTCTTTATAGTAATCTCAGCAGAAATAAGATGAAATGTAATTTATAAGATTGTTAATAAAGGCTATATTATTATTATTATTATTATTATTCTCTGGATTGTGGTTATGTTCTCTGGATTTGAGATATGGTATAGTTCTTCATGACTTCATAATGAAAAGTTACGACTCAAAATTACTTCTTCAGTTATTTTGATTTCGTGGAAAGATCAAATCTGATGGTAATTTTTAATGGGGAGTAATCTGAAGTTGTTGGCGTCAAAGAGTCATTCGAAGGCAACTTAGGTTTTTCATATGGTAATTCGTAAATTATTAAATTAGATACCGTTGCGCAACAGTGTGTTTGTGAACACTTAATTGTTTGTTCCAACAAGTTATTCAAACTTAATTTCAAGGTCACTCGGTCAAAATCTCAAAAACTGTCACACACATTCCAACACTTTGTCAAACGTGTTACATAATAATATTAGGTCCCCATACTAGACCAAACAATTTCCTCAACAAGCCTGTTTGTGCAAATCTCATTTAATTTTGTGGTTTTTGGTCAAATAGTGCTATAAACGTTCAAATTGCTTCGAAACGATTTGCTTCAAACAATTGTGTAACAAGTCAACCCAGGCCATGCATCATCAAATTATTTGTGCAACAACAGTTGTTTCGTAAATTGCTTGATCGTGTATGAGGGCCTCAATACATATACAAGACATTAATAATATGAGGTCAAAACAGGAGGTTCTATTAGAAAAACACAAGTTTAAAATTCTCAAATAACCTTGAAGGTCCATATCAATGCCCCATAATATATCACAAAAACCAAATTTTACTTTTTCAAAAACGTTTCTTCCTCGAATAAATATTCAGATGCATTGTTTAAAAGTCATTTTCGATTAGGTTTGAGCCCTTTGGTGAAAAAAGATGTGATGTTAATGATCCTATATGAATAAAATAAATTGCACTTGAATTAAAATAAATTTAATTACATTGAATTTTTTTTTTTATATAAAATAATTAAATTTCGCATACGAATTACGAAGACACGCAATGGATATTAAAATAAATTGGTAAAGATACAATTGCTAAACCAGATGTTTTCAATCTGTTGAAACATTATAATATTTTCATGTTTAAGATAGTTGTCGTGTGAAACGCGTTGTCGACGAAATTGGCTATATTTTTGATAAATTATTCAAAATATAAATATCTAACTTATTTCAAAATTATTTATCGTTTAGTTTTTACTTTTCCAGTTGGTAATATAGAAATATAAAATTGATATCTGATTGATTGGGTTAGATTCAATTTTATTAAATAACTATTCATTTCAAATTGTCAGAAGTAAGATTTCAGCAAATCATAGAAAACGACCTGGAAGATTGAATACTCAAACTTCATAGAAATGTGAAACTTCGATTTTCGACAACCATTGGGTTTAATAGAATAAATATTCCAAATGTATCATATTTCGGATTGAAAAGTGATATACTTTCTTTATTGATCAAAATAGTATAGGATTACATTGATCGTATATCAAACTAAAAAACTAACTGACATAAATGTTCGAGTAAGTATACACATGATCACAAAAGTGGCGATCTTTTTTCAAAATTTCATATTTGATTTGTGTCCAATTCATTTGGTTTGCGACAAATGTCTCGAATATAAGATGTTCGTCATAAAAATATTAACAACTTTTGTGCTAAACATTTCTTTTTACAACAGAATTGATTCGCCATAAATCAACTATGAAATTTTGAAAAAAGAACGCCACATGTATACAACAGTAAGACTCCTTTTTGTTTTCCAATTTACAGAAAATTAAAAATTATTAAAAGCTCTTTCTAAAAACTTTTCTGATATATTGCCTAAAATATGACTGGTACTGATAAAATCATGGAAGATCGACAATGGTTGTTCTGAACCTATTTTGTTTATCATAAAATTTCCTTTAACAAAATATAAAAATTGTGCCCATTGCCACCCCCCGTCTACTTTATTCTGGAGAAGATCGCTTATACTAAATCTTGGCAATAGCCAGGAGCTTGCTTATCAGGTTTTCCTGATGCTGAATATATTCGGGTTGAGATGCACCGAATGAATACTATCTTCTGTAATTGAGAAATTCGCAGCTAAAGATGATGTGGCTGGATGTTTCTTTCTCCTCGTCGCACATGGACATAGTGGATCCATTATGGAGACCTTTTGTTTGTAGGTGTTTTCGTAGTTGATAATGTCCAGTACTGAACTTTTCGAAGTTGTATACTGTTCAGGTTGAGTGCATTGAGAGATATCTTCTTGGATGCATTCCGAAACCGCATTTTTCCGAGTTTTAAAGTTACGCAAAGGCTGTACTAGCCCTATTTTGTTTATCATAACATTTTCTCTAACGGAATATCTTTATTTTTTTTGTTTGAGACATTTCGAGTTTGATAGAATAAAATACGTGAAAAATATCATTCCACGTCCTTACTATGGATGTACCATCAGCATTTTTAAATGATAGTTCTACATTTGATGCTGAGTATACTTAGGCTTCATAAATACGGTCCATTTCCAAAGTTTTGCTTTCTACTTTGTATCGAATTTATTTTCGGTTTTTGAAAAAATGTCACGAATAAAAATTTTTTTGGATAAAGATATCAACAATTTTTGTTTTATTTTTTCGAAAAAAAGTATCAACACAAAATAACATTGAAATTTTAATCAATTGTGTCTAATTCATTTGTATTTTGGAGAAATGTTCCAAATAAAAGTCAATTATAAATTTATAAATTATAAAAAAAGGACTATAAAATCTAGGTATTATTATAATACAGATATCTTTCCAAGATACTTAAAAATATTTAATGAATTTTCAAAATTAAAATTTAATTGGAAAAGATAAAGCTTTTACAGATTTGTATTAATAGTTTCGTGATAAAATAATTTACACTTTTTAATAACATTAATAACGCCAGATTGACTGATCCCTAATTTCACTGATAAAAGCAAAACAAATATTGATAGTAAAATACCAACAAATAATTTTCTAAGAATTACCATTTGAATTACTGTTTTCGAACAACGAAAAATAAATTCAAGTAGAAACAAGTGAATAACAACTGAGTTAATTGCTTAAATACCTGGTATATATTGAATTTATGTAAATAACAAAAGTATATAACAAAAGTTGTTTATATAAAAAAAAGGAACACTGATTGTTTTTACAATTTTGTTCTATCTCTTACGGTTTTTCAAAGATGGGCAGTTTTATCCATTTTTCTCAAACATGATCCGATTTTGGCCATTTACGAACTTGTCCTTTAGCTCTAGACCACACATAAAAGTATAGCTCCTTATCTCTTTTCGTGTTGAAAGACAGACAGCCGTTACAAAGTCTGAATTACACTCAATATACCCTTGTACGTATATTTCATATATACCGGGTATAAAAATTTGAAATACACCCTGATAAAAAAATGATCAAAACTATTTAAAAAAAAAAGAAGTTAGTAATACTTACACTCGATAAGCGTTAATAGTTTTCGACATTTTGTATAATTATTAAATATTTCATATATCATCAGGCTGAAATAGTAGCAGAAATCAAACTCAAAAAATTGAGCGTAGCAACAACAGAAACTCTGTATAAAAAATTTCTTTTATTGATAAAAAAAAAAGTATAAAATATCAGCACGTCGCGTACAACACTTCTTTCTCTTCAGCAAAACAATCCCAATTGGCTGGAGGAAATCACTATATATATTATATTATATATATCGAATACCGTGTATTTGTATCGTAAACAACGTTAGTTCCAAAGCCTTAAAAAGCGCACAGTTATATAATCACAACAATTTATTTATTAAATGTTTCAAAAGCACATTTTATCAGACATTATTGGTTTATCGATTTTTTTTTTATTTTAAGAAAATATTTAGCAAAAATATTTTAGTTTAAAGCTTTTTTTTATTATTTTTATTCTTAACCATCAATTACGTGAAAAAATATAGAGTTAAGCTAACAATTAACAGTTAAAAGCTATAAAATTTATCAGTTTACATTTATTTACAAAATCAAACAAAAACAGAGAACATTATTTGATTTGATTGCCTTTTGTTTTATTTGTCTTTTAAGTGGAAAAAATGAGCAAAATACTTTTTATTTTTGGTTCAAACAAAACTAAACTACTTTATTGGAATGTGTGTGCATTTTTATGAAAAAAAAAATAACAATAAAACGGAGGACACACAACGCGAACCAAAGGCCCTACTACACGACGTCTAGCTTTGCGCAGACTACCCGTATCAACATCAACATATTATATAGAAGCTTATTACAAGAAGGACGCCAATGACGCCATTAATATAACAAAAGCGCCGCGACGCTACGTATGTATGACACCGCCCCCTTACCAACAATATCACATGCGCGTAGGATATCGCAATAATGTTTTTAAATATACAGGATGGTTTACTAAAAATAAAACGAATTATACAATTTTTGTCGTAGAGAATATATAATTTTCTTAGTTTTTCTGGAATTCTTGTTATGACACGTTATTTAAATTATGCCTAATCTTTTTGTATTTACCATAGGATAATCAAATATCCAGATAAACAATGTCTGTCTAGAGGCCATTATAAAAAAACAAAGCTAATTTATGTAAACTGATGAGGAGTGAAGGCAATCTTAAATACACGGCCGTTTGGACGTGAAAACTTCTAAAGATTATTAAAATAATCAATGAAAAGTCTAGGGTTTTTGAAATTACATTTCAAAATTTGCCCCTATTCCAAGAACATTTGTTCGTATTTTATAAATACGTATTTCGACTACAATGTAGTCATCATCAGTATGAATTAGCTAATCTTAACTATCTCTGGGATATGGATTCAGAGATATGTTGCTTGTTGCTAATTTGGTGCGTGTCTCACAATGACATTAAAAAAGTTCTGTCCTTTTATACGATTTGACTGAGGGTATAATCTGACCTGAGGATTATTTGAGATGACTGATTAACGGAGTAGGTGTGTGAAGATCCCCACCTATTTATTTACAATATCCTTTGGTGCTTATGCGGCGTTTGTTTTGTCACTAAAGTGAGGGTATCGAAGCTAACCTTGATATTCGGGTATTAGATTTTTTTTAAAACGGTTTAATTTTATTAAATCAGAATTTGGAATTGGGCCATTGTCTAAATTCATTCTCTGTTTTATCAATTTGTATATGTAGATACTTTCATATGCATCTAATTCTGTGGGGTTTTGTACCGATTTCAGTAGTTTTAGATTCGATTTATCAATTTTGTGGTTGTACTTAATAACGTGCGCAGCAATACACGATTTTTCGGTTCTCCCAAATTTCACATGAGCCAGATGATCTTTGATTCGAATTGGCATTTGGCGACGACTTTGACCAACATAAATTTTCGAACAGTTTTGACAACTGATACCATATATGCTCGATTGTTTTTCATTAATAATTTTATCCTTAGGGTTGCCCAGTAACTGTTAGATTTTATTTTTACTAACAAGCGCTGTTTTTAGGTTGTGGTCCCTTGGACCTAAAACAGCGCTTGTCAACTCAGTCAACTCAAATAATCCTCAGGTTAAATTATACCCTCAGTCAAATCGTACCAAATTAGCAACAAGCAACATATCTATGAATCCATATCCCAGAGATAGTTACGATTAGCTAATTCATACTGATGATGACTATATTGTAGTCGAAATACGTATTTATAAAATACAAACAAATGTTTTAGGAATTGTGACAAAATTTGAAATGTAAGTGAAAACTTCTATTCGCTCGTTACACTGGTGGTCACTTCGTGACTAATAATGTGTTTACAATGTTCGAGCCCACAACAGATAGATCATATCTCTACGTAACTATCGCGGTGTATTTGTTTTACCTGTAACGTCATCGTACCAGTATAGGTGGATGCGCGAGAATGGTTACGAATTAGCTTTGTGTAAAGTTATAAGTTGATGTTGCGTGGAAACGAGTTTCGCTAGGACATTGATCCAATTAAGACCTTGCGGAGCACTACTAAGAGGCAAAGTGAGGCAGTAAAAATATTCGCCAAAATTTAAGTGAAAATTACAAAAACATTGAAGGGATCCAAAGAGACTAAAAAGTCCAGTGCCGAACATATGCGAGGGCAGGAAGTTTTACATGCTTCTAATGAGACAGAGTGAGAGAGAATGCTTAATTTGCTATTATCTCGCGTTCTAAACGGTCAAAAATTCTGAAACATCGGGATTTATTAGAAAACGTTATTTTTATCATGTGAAAAAAAAATGAGCAAAATCTTTCGAAAAGTGGTTTCATGCTGGAACATCCTTAAGCATGCATAATCCGCTCCCAGATAATCACGATTACACTGTATTCTACTATTTTAACGTTTGAAGTTGTTTATATCTATTTAAACAAACATTGCCTCTTAAAATCTACATTTCGACACTATTAAATCTTCAAAATTTTAAATCAGAGAAATTTTATACGTAGGAGTATAAAACCTTTTTATTGAATAAAAAACCAATATATTTTTGACATGATTCCATCTGTTAATTTCTAGAGGGGCCACCCTGTAAACTGTGTGATTGTTCGGTGTTTCTACTTAATTAAAACTAAAAATATAGCCAAATTTTTTTATGAATCAAATGATTTTTCTGTGCTACCGTGTAGAATATTTCCCCTTAATTAAATCGAATAATCCAGATGATTTAAATTAATACTTTAAACGGTATGTAATTATTGTGTATTTTACTGTTGAAATCAATTTTTTCTGAATTCTTTTATCAAGGACATTCTAATCATTAATATAATCATTTGATTTATACTAGTAATTTGTTTACAACATGTATTACCGGTAAATACTACGTCTATTTTCAATATGATTTGTTTACTTTTATTTTAGGTTTGGAGTTATAGATTTTTCCGATCGATTCCATAGAAATTCGTATTGTCTCAAATCGTATAGCTACCATGGGGATTCTCAAATATTCCTAACTTGGAAAGCAGTCAGAGGCAAAGTCAAAATATATCCAGAACGGTATCAGATATATAAAAAAATCGCACACTCCTGGAAAGTGCTTCTCTTCAAACAAATCGATAAAAAAATAAACAAATACTCTACAATAGAAAAATTTCGGAAAAAATGTACTGATTAAAATAGAGAATAAAAATTCCTACGATTTATTGCAAAAAGTTTCAATGGATAACAACTGCAATAATTACAATACCTATAGATTTATAGATTACCAGGTATAGATTTTTTGGGATCCAACTTTGACGCATTCTGTTAATAAGCAATCTATTAAGGTCATTGAATACTTCGGGAAAATAATAAAATTTATATTGATTTGAAAAGAAGTATAAAAAAAACTTTTCGAATATTCGGTTTTCGAAGAGTATTCTCCATCTCTATTCAAAAACGGGAATTTAAATGTCATTATGTTAATTTATTGTAACGTAACTCTAATTATACCACCCCCTTTTTATTTTTTACTAGAAAAACTTTTCGATTTTTGGGATATTTCTTCATTTTTGCGATTTGTTTAGCAAGAAATATTTTCCAGGCTTGATACTTTTTTTTCAGACGTTATATCTGACATGACATATGCGTTAAGAATTTGTGTACCAGTCCAAGTGGCCGAGCGGTCTAAGGCGTTATGACTGCGCAGTATGTCTACTTGGAAACAGGGAGGTTATGGGTTTGAATCCCGACATCGGCAGTTTGTCAATTATTAAGAAAAAAAAAAGTTTCCTCAACGAATTCCAGATGAATATCGGCATAGTTCCTACGTAGTCGCCGGCAGCCGCATATCCTACTAATTCCTAGTCTATACACAAAAATTCCTTCCACTCCACTCACATCCTCAGGCATCACCATGGACCTTCTGGTCGAAGTGTAGCCCGTCCAGGGCAGCCTCTACAATCTATCTATCTAGGAATTTGTGGAGTTCTTCTTTGTCCTTGGCACGGTCTAATTACATGTACATATAAAAATTTCTAAATCATTTTGAGTTTTCAAAACAAACTTGAAAAACCAGCGATAAAAAAGAAGTGAAAACAACAACTAACTGAGTTAGCTTAAATACCCGTTATGAGTATTGACTGATCTTTGAATTGACATTGCGGCAAAATTGATCAGCTTATAAAAAAAAGTTTCAAACAAGTTTATTTAAAAAAAAAATTTTTTTTCTTCAATTTTATGTTCTACCTCTTACTGTTATTCTCACAAAGATGAATATTTTCCTCGTCTGGCGGGAGATGTTCTTACTTATTAGCTCTAAAACACACACACACAAGATTTCAACTCGTTATCTCTTTTCGGTTTTAAGTTATCGTGTCTGATAGACGAACAGGCAAATAATTATGTCATTTTATAAACACCTATACCAAAACTTTTTTCTACGATCAAATTTTCAACCGTTACAAAGTCGGGACTAAAGTTAATATAACCTTTTATATATCGGGTATAAAAAAATAAAAGCTTCAGTAATTTAAACGTTGTATGTTTAAACCCATAAGTCTGTCATCAATTTTAACAGAATATTCGAAAGATTTTTATTATGTAAAATCTCAGATAGAAACTTTTATGAAAAATCTATTTATGGTCTTATGTTAACTCACAAAAACTGAAAATCTAATCCAAATAAAACGATGCTAGAGATAGATCATAAAGTAACAATTTCTAATGTTATTTGACCTTGTCTTCTATTAAAAAAATGGCCTGATAACCAAGGTGTAATTTAATTTTTAAAAAGTAAATAAAAAAATTATTATTTTTTAATTTTAATACATTTTTTTACTTAAAATATTAAATTTAAAAAGTGTATTAAAAATAATCTTACACAATTCATTTGTAATTTGTATAATGTTGACCTTCAAATGACCTTTGTGCCATATGAAAGAATGTTTATTTTATCAGTTAAAATACGTTAATTATTAAGATAAATTAAATTTTTGCGATTGATAGACACTATAACAAATTTTGTGGATCAACAGATAATAACTTTACGGATAAGTGATAGATATACTGTTGGACTTATCAACTTTGATTCAACAATTAACTCAACTGAATGCATCAATTTTCCATGAATAGTTAATTGTTTTTCTTTATTATTCCACGAAGAATTAGGTAGCATTCTGGGACTTAATTTATAATTTAGACTATATTTTTAATCAACATTATATGCAAACCTTTATCAAAAAAATTAGTACAAAACGGATCAAAGTCTTCAAACAAAATCAATTAATTTTGGTAAATTGACTCCTTTACGCTACAGGTCATATGATGTAACTAACAATAAAAAAAATTTTGACAAAATGGAAACCCGACATCAAAATCAAATATTCTAAAACCAAAAATGCACTAAAAAGTAGAAAAATAATTGCATATTCTTGTGTCAATTTTAGTTCACCTAAGCAGAAATTTTTAAATATATATGTACAATTATTGTTATTTTTGGGATCCAAAAATAACAAATAAAAAACCAAAATGTAAAATAAATTATACATGTAAATTTAATAGGGAATATGCATGAAAATTTTTTTTCACATTTATTTTCAGAATATGAAAATACTGTTAATACTGTAATAGTATTTAAAAACGAAATTAAAATCCGACAAATATCAAGGAAGCTACAAGCTTTTAAAGATTATTATCTGACTCTTTCTTGCAAAAATACTAAAAACGGAGTTTTACGTGTATTTTAAATGGTGAAAGTGTAATATGACGTCACATAACATATCAAGAGGGCTATCACCCTCTTTGTCTAATCGGGAATTTCAATCATTCATATCTCGCTTATTTTTAAAGTTATTTAAAAAGTAATTTTACCTTGATATTGGTCAAGTAAACATGCTTCAATTCAAGTGACTAAACGCGTTTTTTAGCTAATTTTATAAATTAATAATGTCTCCGTATGTTCAGCGCCTTTGTGTTCATCTAATAAAAACAGAAACCCCGAATATTTCGTTTAGGTAGGTAAAGAAAAAATATTAATTGTAAATAAGTTGGGGTGTAAATCTCTAAAGCACTTTGAAAATTGATAAACCCATTCGCAAACATAAGTAATATTTAATAAATTATTAATGTTTACTATTGTAATAATTTAATACGTTTTGCCACAAAATTAAATATCAAAAGTATTGTATCAAGTACAAAAATTTAATAAAATCGCTACAAAATTATAAAATATTTTTAAAGACAAAGTCACATGCTATATTTGTAAACATTGGCTCTAGATATTGTTTGTTTGTTGGTCACGCGACGCTAACATCTAAAACAGTTTCGAGTATTCAAAATTTTTCGGCTTGTTATACTATAGGCCAGCCTGCAGGGTGCAGGGTGCCTCGACAGAATCCTAGAGCTTCATCGACTTAAAATAGCACCTCTTACCCGGAGACATCTCGCCTTCGGGTGACAGGTTGTTCTCAAGGAGGGCACAGAGGACCCCTTGGTCCTCTAGGTGCTAGGGACCCGTTTGCGGGTCCCTAAAAACTGTTTCGAATAAAAGTAACTAATAAATTTTACTAACATATATTATTCTAAATATTTTTTCGAAAACCCGAAAAAGAAGTCAATTCATTATCGGGCAGTTCAACAGCAACTTGGGCGCAACGATTTGACCACGGATTTTTTATAGTACTCGACGAGACAAATCGAAAATAAGGAATAAAATCTTTTGATATCTCGTTTAGTTTTCAAGATATCGAATGTGTCCCATCAAGTGGACCCGTAGTACAATGTAATTATAACGATAATAGAATGCCAGCAGCTATCAAAAACGTCAGAACTTCCACAAGACATTTTCACCAACTCGACCCTTTTAACTACGTATGATTAATACTTTACAGTTAAAATTCGACACCTCAAAAGCTAAACGAGATATCGCAAAATTGTATTCTTCACTTTCGATATGTCTCGTTCATTTCTATTAACATATGCAGTCAAATATTGACGTCCCAGTAACCGTAGTATCTTCCATTAAAATGCAAATAATTTCAAGCAATAATATAAATAAATAAATTATAGATTTCACACAATCAATATACCGTCTATGTTTACGAATACCGGCAATTGACGATTACACTTGCGATAAGAACTATTGTTTTGTTTATCACAAACATTTGTGTTTACATTAAATAAAAACACAAATTTTAAAATAAAATTATTTTACATGAATTTAATTACACACAATTTAAAAACATTCCAAATAATGCGTCATTGAAATAATAAAACACAAACTTTAAAAATCTCTAATTATAAATTTAGTTTCACAATATAAACAAGAAAAAAAAAACAGCTTATTTTATTTAAAATCATGATCAAACGCATCACTTTTTTTTCTAAATAGTTGAATTATATTATAATTATATTATACACACAAAATTAAGAGCACTTTAATGAAAAACTGAACTAACATAGTAAGGAATACTATAAGGAATGTTACTGTGAAAATCTATATGAATAATACTAAAAAAAATTTATTTTAAAATATTGTAATGTTCACATGATTCATTTAATTATTTGTACAGAATGTGTAAAGGATAAATAATAAACGGCGACACATTTGGTCTTAAAAATCACTTTAAAAAAAACTAAAAAAAGACACTTTTTTTATTATGTAGATCGATGCTGTCCTGAACGGGAAACACTTCGACCATAAGGTCCATTGATGCCTAAGGAATTGAGGATGTGAGTGGAGGACAAGAAATTCTGTGTATAGGTTAGGAATTAGTATGTTGTGCCACTGCAGCCGACTTTGGTAGGAACTATTCTGATATTCATCTGGAGTTCGCGAAGGGAAACTGCAGAAAAACACTTCACAAGCATAGCCGGTTACTTCGTACTTGTCCATACGCTGACAGTTTAGTCAATTAACCGGTCCCCCGATTTCTTTTTTTTATAATTGACAAACTGCCGATGTCGGGATTCGAACCCATAACCTCCCAGTTCCAAATACACACAACGCCTTTACAAGCGCGGCTATTTGGCTGGTAGCCAAGTAGCCGCTAAAAAAACTAAAAAAAAGGCGCCTTTTTAGTATGTTACGCGCTCTATACCCCACAATTTGAGTCTATTCGAAATGAAATACACTCTCCTTGGAACTGGAAGGTTTGTCAATTATAATTAATGGGGCTAATGGACTAAATTGTCGGCGTATGGACAAGCACGAAGTACCCGGCTATGCTTGTGAAGTGTTTTTCCGCAGTTTCCCTTAGCGAACTCCAGATTAATATCGGAATAGTTCCTACCAAAGTCGGCTGCAGTCGCACAACCTACTAATTCCTAGCCTGCATACAAGTTTCTTGTCCTCCATCTACATCAGGAATGTTTGGTTACCAATTAATACAGGTTAAAAAAAATTATGTGGCTGGCCTGTTATAAACCGTGGAGTCTCAGAAAAAGAGGTAAAATCCCATTATTATTATCTGACCATACCAAAATACTCGCTTTCGTTGTATGTAACGCGCTCTATAGGCCACAATTTTAAACTGTTTTGAATGATAATACATATCATAAGTACAGTTGAAGAAAATAATAGTTATTATAATTTATTATCTGATCATATTTTCTGTATAAAGCGCCCAACGTGAGGCCAATTGTTGGAATATACCAAGATATCTTGGTATATTCGAACTAAAACTTAATTTAATAAAATTATTAATTAAATTAAATCAATGTTTATTTTTAGCCTCAATATTTAATAACCAATTACAGTTTGTTGATGGTTACGTGGTGTTATCACCAACATTATTGAAATTAAAAGAAACAAGTAATGTAACAAACACACACACAAACACACTTTATCTCTTTTCGTTCTTGAGTTATCGTGTTCACAGGTAGGCAGACAGACGGACATGCGAAAATGGACTAATTAGGTAATTTTATGAACATCTATAACAAAAAATTTTTTTCTGTGATCAATATTTTCAAGCGGTACAAAGTTGGAACTAAACTTAATATACCTTGTATATTTACAATATACTGGGTATACCAATTTTATTTCATGTATTAACATCGTTTTATTAAACAATTTTGCATCATCCCTTGTACCTTTGGTTTAATAATAATATAAAGCGAGAGTTTAACAGTGTGGGAAAAAGATATTCCTATAAAAAAAGTTTACGAGTACAAATGGTTTGAGTACAAATTATTTCTTCGAAAGAAATCGATAAGAAACTTTTGTAACAAAAAATTATTTAATACTAAGTAAAATGGATTACGAAAAAGTTTTGGAACATTCTGTAAAAGAATTTGTTATCTATCAGACTGTGCAAAATATATCGCATATGATAGCACAAACAATTGCTTTCAGCTATATATAGGTGTGATAATGATACTATCCCATATACGAGTACTAACATATTATTGATGAAAGATCAAATTTCAATGAGATTTATAAAAAATGAAAGTTTGTTATTATCTCAGAGTAACCTCGAAATTAGTGCATGTTCCAATTCATTATTTAAACATGATATAGCCTCGAAAATACAAGAGTAGGTTCCGAATTGGGATTATATCGACTGCACTGCAGCAAAAGTTATAATATAAACAAACAGAATTCAAGGTACTTCAAACATATTATATCTTTCTTCAACGACAGACACTATAAAGCGGGAATTATCATCATTTCGACGTTAGGTTTCAATAATTTTTGTATTACTATAATATTTCGACATGTTCTACATTTTATAATTCACTTACACAGGACTTGCGCATCGAAACTGTTCAATGAGTACCTGTTACCCACTGACCTAGTGTAAGCCAATGGTTAGTTCACCATTCACATCCAATTTCTAATACAGAAATTTAAAAAAATATAAAATATCATAGTAGAGTTTATCATGATGGACCTAGAGAGTCACGTGACCGAAAAAATACAAACTGGTTCGATTTAGCTTCTAACGTATGGAAAAATTTCAAAGGTATAAATTTCAAACTGTAAAAAAGTTAAGTCTCCAAGATTGTTAATATTTCTGAAATATTGATGGTATTATGACAAAATTGCACTGTCATTTGCTAGAAAAAAAGGCAGTAACAAGATATTTGCCTTTTTTTTTATTTTCGAAATATTTCGAACGAAGAGAAAAACACTGAAGGGAAGAAAAAGGCGTGATAAATGTTGTCTTTAATACACTCGTAAATAGGGACTATTCTTTTCATGGATAAAATTTCCAAAGTAAATTGGTTTCAAAACTGACCGTCTGTCTGATTCCCGACTCATGTTAAAACAGCAAAAATCTATTTTTGTGAGATTTTCACCAGAATTGCGGAATTCTGCGTGGCACCCAGGGCCGTGCCTGGGTATATGGCCGCCTGCGTGCCAGTCTGTATGGCCGCCCCCAGGATAACATTAAAAAAAACTACTTTAATTTTTAATGTTTATTATTTTACACAGGGCATCAAACCGGGAAAAAAATCAGTTTTTGGTTAACCGAAATCGAGAACGAAAAAAAATATTGGTTTTGTTCCCAAAACCGGTTTCTGAAAAGAAAAACCGGTTTTATGAGATTTATATGTTTGGATGAAATTTAAGAAAAAAAAATGCACAAAATAAACATTTTTTTATTTAAAATTTAAACAAAAATAATAACATGAAAAAAATTATGGTATTGGTTTTATAATCACAGACAAAATTATCAAACATAAAGAACAAGGAATAACCCTTAAATTTATTAAATTTCACCACACGAACACACAACTAAAAGTTTTCAGGAATTAAGCAATTTATTTTTATTCGTTAAATTAAAGACTTTAATAATATCGGATCACACACAGGACACAAATAACGATTTATCCTCGCTAGTCTATAGACTAATACGACTAATAAGACGAATAAGACCGCTTACGCGACGCCGGTCAATTGAAAAAACTATTTCGGCTCGTCGCTCGTGCAATGTTCGAAAAAATTCGGATTCGCTGCATGACTAGGTATATAAATACTACAACGACCTAATCAGTTTTTATACATTTCTTATTTCTGAGAAACTCTTTTTAGATAGATTAGATTAGAGAAACTGTTTTTACTTCGTATCTTAATGAAAACAAACCGATTGTATTTTTGCCCAGTAAACAACTTGTAACGATTTGGCCGCCTCTTAATTTCGGCCGCCTGCGTGCGGTGCACGCAATGAACGCCCGTCAGGCACGGCCCTGGTGGCACCTGTATCCAAAAATTATGTATGTTTTAAACGGGTTAGAGAAAATCTTAAAAAAAAAATATTTACATCATAAGAACAAAAAACTTTTGTTTGAAACATTTTTTCATACACACAATACTTTTGGCACGATAGGTCGTATAGTAAATAAAATAGTACTTCATAGGAATTGAAATATCAAAAAAGGACGGTCGTTAGAAGTTACACTTCTTTAGTCATTTTAAAGAATCAGTTTCAATAACATATTTAAATTTGTTTGTAGCAATTTCATATTTGTATACATGTATGTTATTAACTATTATTCGTACGTGTAATAACAGTAGATTTGACTTTAATATAAAGTATACTACCTTTTTAATTCTATTAACTTCATAGTGTCGACCTATTCCGCGTGTATATTTAATTTACACTCTGAACAAAAATGTAAAATGCACCTAAATAAGTTGAAAAACAAAAAGAATGAACACAATTTTCACTTACACAACAATTTTTGCAAAATCTATTTACCACACAGTTGTTCGTTATACATTTTTTTGTATATAATACAATTTCATTTTTGGATTTTCACCTTTTTACGCAGTTTTTGGAGCAAATTTATTTATTTATCTAATGTAGACACGTTAAGTATTTCTGATACTTTTTATACGTCTTTAAAAGCAATTTAGAAGATAGGTATTTTGTTTTTCTTGGCAAAATACCTAGAAACATTTTTCTTCATTATTTTTGAAAAAAATGTGTTATGAAAGGATTTTGCTAAATTAAAATCGATATTGAAAACGATTGTAATATGAAATTTTGTAATGCGTCCGGTGGACATATCTTATACACCGAAGGGTTAACATATAACATATATGCATGAGATTATAAAAAAATAAACTTATTTGTTTTCCAATTTCTGTGTAATAAATAATAACTTTCTGGAAATATAATATTGTCTGAAGTATTAAATGTCATTAAAAAAGTCGCAAAACAGAATTACAAAATATCTTTTGAATCATATTTCTAATATTATAATAGAAACTTTTTAACTTTCTGAACATATATTTTAAATATCTTAAATTTGATTTTAGAATTAAATTTATTCCTATTGTAAAATGAAGACTGAAATTGATTCCAAGTAATAGATATATCAATGATATGAATATTATTACGGATGTTATTACTTGGAGAAATGACAACAAGTCATAACAAACACTTTTTAAAAGGTGGTTTTTTTATGCTAAAATATGTGTACAATATTGATATCTGACTTCCACAAATTAACGCTCGCCAATTTAATTTGACCCAACTATATACACAAAGCAACATCTATAATTCCAGATAAAATGATTGTTATACAATGTTTGCCATATTTGAAAACTATTTGAAATAGTAGCATAAAGTGACACCAGTATATTTGTTACAAAACAGACATAAATCAGTAAGTACACTAATTATGTATGCAATATGTTAATATATGTGCACTTGTTACTATGTATCAATTACTATCAAGCACTATCGATCGAGTGCGAAAGATCAAACTAATTCAATGTCCCTTAAAAATGATGTGTGTAAAGCGTCCAAAAGCTCTTTATGTGAATGACAATTAATAGTTTAGCCAACTTTGACATGAATCAGATAGTTTTTAAATTATGGATAATATCAATTTACAGTTAGTATAGAACGGAACCCAGTTTTGTGAAGGACAGCCGATCAAAATGTCCATAGGGTGTTTTCACACATGAAACTTTTGATGCAAGTATTCAATCGATTGCTTTGGAGAGTTGATACCTGTTTTCTTGTGATTAGTATACTTTGATCATGTGACTGACGCGGTTGACAAAGAAAGAAATATTAAACAAGACGATAATTATAGCTGTTAAAAAACAATCGATTGATATTTTTCAAGTGAATCGTGTACACAGTAATGTAATTTTTGTTATATCAACTATTTTTATTTCGATTCAAAACTTGCATGTGTAAAAAACACTCGTAGATGCAGAAGTTGTAGACAGCAATACACACACTGTATCAAGTAGTAGAATAAATTTATGTACAATTTTCCTAAAGAATGATCATGAAAAATATCAGAAATTTAATATTTATATCGAAACTTGGCAATGGTAGGTACTAAATTTATAGAACGATCTGTATAAATATATATTCAGAATTGATTTTTTATAAAAAGTATTATGGGAAAACAAAGCTTTGTTTTGAATAAA
The DNA here is from genome assembly GCA_963920215.1 of Nineta flava. Classification (NCBI taxonomy): domain Eukaryota; kingdom Metazoa; phylum Arthropoda; class Insecta; order Neuroptera; family Chrysopidae; genus Nineta; species Nineta flava. The sequence goes on along the minus strand of OY986040.1, from coordinate 106,887,691 downwards.
TTTTAAATTTGTAATTAATAGTCAGTATTTTAATTAGCTACTGTTATCGAGATATTTGTAATTTATATTTATATTAATATCAATAATAAGCTTTTAATGATTAATAAAATTATTCATTGAAAAAAACCACTCCCGTAAAATGAGATGATTAAATCAATAGATGATCTAAGTTGGTCCTATTATTTTAAAATTATGGCGATTCCAATATTAATATTAAATGATAATTTATTATCTAATATTAAAATAAGTTCTTCGTTTAGTCCACGAATTTTTTTTCCTAGAAAACATATTTTTGTAAATGCATATTAGAGTTACAGAAAAAATGGCCAAAAAATAAACTGAGTTTAAGTTCCTACAACTTAACTCATGTTGAATTTTTCCATTTTGCCAATAATAAGAGAGATATTCCAAATTTTGAATTTCTAGTTCTAAATTCCCCTATTACGACAAATTTTGTCCATTTATAAACTTTTTTCCAAATAATAAAAGCACTCACGCATATCAATTTTATTCTGATCGGACTAAAATTGTGACCTATAGAGCTCACACAGTCAAATATATTGAAATATTGAAACTATTTTTGTTGAATCAACTACGTGATGTAGTTGAGATCCCATGTTATTGTTATCAAAACAAATAAATTTTGCTAAATTATGTCTTCGGTTCGTGGCATTTCTACCCGGTGCGTAGTTGAATCAACTACGTTTACTTTTAATTTTCCCCTTTTTTTAACTGTGTATAGAAAAATTATGAAACCGTATTTTAAGTCAATTATTTCTGATAAACTCATGTAATTTTACTATTATGGGAAATATTGATTATATCAAGTAATTTTATTTTCATATAGTGTAGAAATTTAATAAAGTAATTAGATCAATATATTTTGAAACACACGATAGATAACATGGTATGTGCACACAATCGATGATATCGGTTATTATTAATAAGCCGAAGAGTTTCTATAATTAATCAATAAAATAATTAATTATCACGCAACTATAAAAATTTTATACACTACGTAAATTAAAATAGAGACCCAATCTGGAAACAATGTATCTATCATATCATCTATATCATCGCACTATGATATGGTGCACTCTGTTACACCCAAAATCACAGACATTTGTAGAGTGCAGTTTTGGTGTAACAAAGCAGTCCACATCATGGCACACTGTGTACGGGCAATGATATGTATACAGTGATATGCATACAGACAGTGATATGTACATCACTGTCTGTGCACAGTGTGCCATGATGTGGACTGCTTTGTTACACCCAAACATCACTCTACAAATGTCTGTGAGTTTGGGTGTAACCGAATGCACCGTATCATGGTGCGCTGTATATGGACAGCGAGAGATACATACATTGATTCCAGATTGGGTGTTGTTTAGAAAAAAAGCTGTATAGTTTACCCATCTAAACTTTTCGTAAAAAATGAAAACCAATTTACTAGAAATCGAGTCTATTACAACTTCACATGAAAACATGTTAAAGACACCGACACTGAACATATTAAATAGAAGCTAATGAATTAGGTCTTGAATACACTAGCTAAATTATAGTTCAGCTAACTAAATAAAAGTTATTTTCTTAACAAATTTGCCTTTCCTCCCAAAGGAAAGGAATGTCACACCAAGTTTGTTTTATCGTAATTTTGAAATATTTTTAACTACCGACACAAAAAAGGAGTGTTATAAGTTTATAGCCTATGTGTGTCTGCCTGTGGCGTTGTACTTCTCAAACGCGTGGACCGATTTTGATTTTTTTTTATTAGATAGGTTTCGTGTCGGAGGTTCTTAACTATGCTTGGTAAAAATCTATTCAATCGTTTGACGATTATCAGCTCTTTTCCAAGATGATGTATAATACTCGTAAGCATATTATTAACATTATCATTCTACATATAAATTTGGCGGAGGTAACGGGAAGTTTTTATAATGTTTCATATTATTTGCGTTGGAGGTATTTTAAATTTTCTTTGTTTATACTACCAAAATACAAAACACAAAAGAGGAAAGGATCCTATATATACTGAATTCATCTCATATTCTATATCTACATATCAATGCGTAATTAAATGTGTTTCCTTTATTTTTTATGCATGCACAGATGTATAAAAATACAAAATCCTTACATAGTATAAAATAGAGTCCCCCAGCCGCGTCTGTCTGTCTGTTCGCGATTTACTCAAAAACTACTGCACCGATTTTCAAGGTTTTTTCACCAATGGATAGAGTGGTTCTCGAGGAAGGTTTTAGTATATAATTTGTCAAGTTTTTGTAAAAAATTGGTTCTTAAATATTATAAAAATGATTCATAAGAAAATGATGTAATAATAGCCTTTGATTTTCATTGATAGATGGCAGTGAAACTATATTCCTACACATTAGTTCATTAAACTTACAATAGATGGCAAGATATCAGTGGTATATAAATGTGGTGTAGAAAATATTATGTTACTTGGTTATAAGGGCGTTACAAAATTTTTGCGGGCGAAGCCGCAATCTATCGAAGATTTAGTTTTATTTTTTTTGTACCCATTAATCAGTAAATCAAGATTCTTTGACGGCACGTCATGGCCTCATTAAAAATTTATTTAGAAAAATTAGCACGTAGATCAATAAAGGTTCATCACCTCTGACCTACACCAACAATTGTTCTATCCGATCAATATTTTCAACCTCTACAAAGTCGGAACTAAACTTGTAATAACCTTGTATATACTACATATATACAGGATATAATAATACATGAAATAGTGTATTTAAACTGTATAAAAATAAACATAAGTCGGCTGAATTAATCAAATATAATAATTTTACTACCTCCGTTGCTATTAAAAATTACATCATCACTGTATTTAAGTATGATACTATGAGTACAATCATTGTTTAAAAACATCATCATTAATTTAGTCTATTCAACAAAATTATTATTTCTTCATAACAATTCTAAGTATAAACACCTGTTTAGAAGTTTTGTACCAGAAACGAAAATAATCACAACATACAGTAAAACCTCGTTAAGTCCCAAAACCAATTTTCAAAATTTGAAGTTATAAAGGGACAATTAACTCCAAGACCTGACTAAACTAATCTGATCAACTCGGGTTAAATACAAAACTTTGAAATAAGTAAAAAAGAAAAATCTATGGGCCTGATCAAATCAAACCGCCCAATTTCGATTGAATACCAAATTTTAAATAATTAACCAAAATACCCGTAAACAAGTCCAAAGCAGCGATATTTCTGCCCAAATAATTTATACGCTGATATTGTAAGTATTACACAGACTACTAAGGCTTGTTCACACCAACCTGATAATCGAGTAAACGACACCGGGTTACACGTCACAAGGATCTTAAAAGTAATGAGACGTTCCACATACAGCCGACATCGTGTCGTAATCCTTTAACCGACGACAGTCGGACAACCGCTTGGGGACCCGACAACTCTCAATTCTGTGACCGGCTGTCGTGTAGTTTGAGTCTAGCCGGGCCAGTGTAATGAATGTTTAAACAAATGGAGCGCTTCAAATTTACCCGCCTCCAGTACGTTCGTACACTAGTCTGCATTTTGTCTTCACCCAGTTTAACATATGTTTAGGCAGGATACATTCCCTGAATAAAATGTTCTGGCGTTGAATAGTGTTTTCGATCCATGTGAGAAGATCGTCGAAACTTGCAACACTCATACGAAAATAGTTAAAAAATTTAATTTCATATTTTCTCAACTGCTCAAAAAGAACATTGAATGCCCCCAACTCATCTATTTTCATAAGCAATGGATGAATTCATTGCATCCTATTTTTTCTTCTTTTCTACAAGCTAGTAACTGATCCCCCTCCATGTTCGTAAGCGACTAAGGAAAAATTGACAAAATGTGGAAATGGTCGAGGTTGCCCATCTTGCCGGTCTGCTAGCTGGGTATATGTGAATAGATCTAAGTTTAGTGTCGTGATAATGTCGTTTATACGACTATCGGGTTGGTGTGAAATAACTCTAAGGGCCAACGCACACCAAAAGACCAAAACTGCTTTAAACAGTGTTCAGTGTCAGCCTAACACTGTTTTGTTAAAAATAGATCATAGGAAATTACATTGCATACGCACACTGATAAGACATTGTCAAAAACGTTTTTGCGTAACGTCTTATCAGTGTGCGTATGCAATGTAATTTCCTATGTTCTATTTTTAACAAAACAGTGTTAGGCTGACTAACACTGTTTAAAGCAGTTTTGCTCTTTTGGTGTGCGTTGTCCCTAATACTTACGGAATGCGATTGACATGCGTGATATTTTGCAAATACTTTCCTTACATTTACCACAAATTGTTGTGCATTATTAATAATCACCGGTTTATGTGATAAATTCTTACAAATTATTCACTTTGCTCTTTTAATTTGAATGGTATTAATAATATTTATTATATATATATATATATATATATATATATATATATATATATATATATATATCGTCATGAAATACAACAATAATCAGGTGAATGAATATCATAAAAATTCTATAAATAATCACTGATAAAACTTATTTTATTTTTGTAGAAACTTTTATTTTACTGCTGTTGATAAATTAAATTATCAGCTCCATATTGTCTGAGAGCGAAAAACAAAACTATTAATTAATTTGATCACTAGTAAAGTGAACACGAACAGGATAAGAACTGTCTGTCAATTCACTAAAATAGTGTTAATAGATCGAATGTTTTAGAAGAAAATTTATTGTGGTTAGATTGAAATGAACAAAGAATCCAATTTATTCAATTTCTTTCATCATTCGTAAATGAGTACAATTTATTAAATCGATTTCGCTATTCTGTATAAAAATCTCATTATTAACTCAAATTGTCTTCCTTTGACACTTCAAACACAGAAACGAACTTGTTTATGTTGAAAATCACTATAGTACTTGTTATACCCGGTATGTCAATATACCAGGGTTATTAAGTTTAGTCTCGACTTTGTCGTAACGCCTGAATAGGTATTGTTCATAAAATTTCCGCATGTCCGTTCATCTGTGGACACGATAACTCAAAAACAAAAAGAGATAACTAGCTGAAATTTTGTGTGTGTGTTCTAGAGCTAAAAAAGTAAAGTCAAGTTCGTGAATGGGCAAAATTAGACCATGTTTGGGCAAAATGGGAAGACTGTCCATCTTTGAAACCGTAAAAGATGTAAAGAGAAAAAATGTTCCTTTGCTAAAAGGAAACAACTTTTGTAAGAAACTTTGTTACATAAATCCAGGATATACCGGGTATTTCAGCAATTAACTCAGTTAGTTGTTATTTTCACTTGCTTTTTGTATAACCTTCATCTTCATGAAATACATATTCTCTCCCAAAACAATCATTTAATCTTTGTGTGAAACTTTGTGAAAACACTAAATTCAAGGCAAAGTGTATAATATTTATATTATTTACTAACGTATACCCGCGGCTTCGCTCGCGTTTTATTGTCATACCTCCAGCTCCGTCATTGTAGCGAGAGTTTCATCAAAATCGGTCCAGTAGTTTTTGCATGATGCTCGAACAAATAAACGGACAATTAGTTTTATAATGTTAGACAAGATTTGCAACTGAAAATAAGATCGCAGCGCTAAAAAAACACTAGATTTTGGGAGCTCTTGGGTTCTTGTATCAACACTTTCGGCGTTTACAATATATTATTCACTTTCGGCGTTTACAATTTATTATTCAGTTGAATATAAAATTTAATAACGAGTTTTTTTTACAGATTTAGTAATTTTATGGTTATTTTTTATGTAAACATACAACTTGAATTTTGAACTAAAATGTCAAGGCTTGAGTATTGCTAAGTCTTTGGGTTGCCCTTAAAATTCTCTCATCTCTTCCGACCTTTCTATTTTTAGTTAAAGAAATTGTTACTATAAAAATAAAAATTTAAAAACTATCAACCCTTTTTGGAAATAACAGGTCACGTAAATTATTGATAAGGTATCGATTGCTTTCCTATACAACCATGTCGAATAATAAGACAACAAAATCTAATGATAATTCTAAAAACGATTGTAATCATATTTACTTTCTTTATCATAATATTTGATAAGAAATAAACACATATACAGCAGATTGATATCATTCTTTATTGATGAATTAACAAAACATAACCTACCTTTTTTATATAAATAAATTCGCCATACTAGTAAAACCTTTCTATACACAGATAGCCTACACTCACATAACATACACTAACAACATTTTAACAACGTTTTAAACCCCTTTTTTTAATGAAAATCGTAAGTATTCTTTCGTATTAAATATCGTTGATGAGTTTTCAATGCAGCATACATAGAAATATTGAATAAATTCATTTGAAAAATATGAGTCATGCTACAGACCACATTAAGTCAGTTGCTCTGATGTTAAAAAAAGAGTAACTAAGTAAGTATTGTCTTTGTTAAGTATCAAATTCTCTCAACCAATCAGTTAGTTAATCAAATAATACATACACATATGCGTTGTTATATTACATATGTTGTTGGATTTGCAGACATAGCAGTAATAATCAATGGAACAGAGATTGGTATCTGTGTTTTAACTTGTGGATAAATCAGTTTTTTTTGTTGTACTTCCTATGTCGAGGTTATCATTTTTATTATGACATTTTTTTTCTAATTAAGAATTAAAGTGTATACGACAAAAAAAAACTTCAGACTATTAATTGTTATTAAAATCCGGCATTCTTAAATCGCGACAGAATGGTAGTATATTAAAATTAAATGCAGAAACGCGAAGAGTACCTTCACACAGCAGACTTTACGGTATAGGGCCACAATATATTGCATGTAGTAATTTTTAATCGGCAGGTGTGTGAGTTCTCATATAAACTGTATGCCTATTTAATAAAATCGATTCAACTATTGGCCAATAAAAAGTCTATTGCATGCGGTTAACTTAACTGTTGTTTTGCGCTATTAAAAGCATCATAAGCTCCATGCACACGAGGACAGTTGTGGCGGCCAGGAGTACTACTCAGTAATTATTCCTCTACAATCCTCGTGTGTAGGGATACGACCGCTTCATCGTGTAGTAGGCTACTGGCGGCCACCAAACTCAAGAAATTTTAAGTTTAGTGGACGCCAGGGGGCCAATAATAGGGCCACATGACCAAATGGCAGCCATTATTGGACGTGCTTTAAAAGGTCCTGGCAGCAAATAGAGCGCTAGACTCATGTTCTCACATATCATCTACTGGCTGCTAAGTACCGGAGCCATTACTGTCCTCGTGTGGAATCCTACCATATATTTGTAGTAATAAATATATAAATCCTACTGCCCGGCCATTTCACTGTCTACCACTACTGTCTTTGTGTGCAGGGGGCTATAGATAAGTAGACAAAATAATTAATCTTTCTGGGAGTCCACCCAGGAATAATGAGATAAGAATTACTCTTATTTGGACAGTCTCAGTTCGCAGATCTTCAATAAATGTTTAATAAAACATTAAGAATACAAAATTTGGAGTACCACCTAGTTGTAACAGGTGAATGAACAGTAAAGGCGCTTTAAACAAACTGGCAAAACAGGGAAAAGTTATGGCGCCAGCCAATTAACTTTGATTTACTTTCCATAAATTTATTTTCACAATAAAAAAAATTCGTTACGCAGGAGCTGCTTCAACTTAGCGAATTTCCTTAGAATACATAAATCAATTTCTTGCGGTCACAATTTTAGTCTGATCAAAATGAATTGTTGAATATGATTTTAGTATTTGCAAGGCCAATTTTATTTAGAAATGACATATGCCAAGAAGAAAATATAAAATATCTCTCTTAATATTAGAACAATCAAAAAATGCGTTAGGAATAAAGTTGTAGAAAATCAAGTTTGCTACAATTCATCACCTAATCATTTTTGCTCAAACTCGAATGTGTACAGAGATAGTGAGGAATTTAATTTTCAATCTTAAACCGTCAATATTTCTATAAATATTAGGGTAACAGAAAAAATGATAAGAAATAAAATTGCAGTAAAACTTAGTACCTACAACTTCTTATAAATGTTTCGATTTTTCGAATATTAAGGCAGATATATCAAATTTTGTGTTTCCCCCTCCTTCTAAACCCCCCATTCCCCTTGTTCGATTTTACCCATTAACGAACTTGACCTTACCAAACTTACCTGAATACCAAAAGCGCCTCAAATACCAAATTTCATTCCGATAAAATGAAAACTGTGACCGCTAGAGTGATTACAGACACATATATATATATATATATATATATATATGTCCATAGATATATATATATATATAAATTTTACAGATGGTGATTTTTGATATCTACTAGGTACTAGGTAGAAGGTAGATATCGATGGATACTAGGTACTAGGTAGTAGGTACTAGGTAGATATCGATGGACATTTGAAGAAATTTTTGCGAAATTTTGACTTCGGTACGGGACCAATAGCTCTATTTGCTTTCAGGAAATTCGCTAAAAGAGGCGATTAATGAAAATATTAAAAATGTTTATAAAATAGTGTAATATTTATAAAACAATGTAATATTGTTAACAAGAAATGAAACAACTAATCAAGTTAATATTTAAACATCCTGTATATACTGATTTTTGTACAAGTGTATATGTATGTATGTTTCTGTAACCTACATAAATTACAGATGTTTGAGCTTAAATTGTGACAAAACTATTCAGTATAGGAAAAAAAGTTTCCTACAAACGTTATTTGTCTTTAAAATCGAGATATCTTTAACGGGGGAAGACATGCACTGATTTTACCCATTCAGAAACAGAAAGCCACTTTTTAGGCCTAGAAAACACAATATTTCAGCTTGTTATCTCTTTTTGTTTTAGAGATATCGTATTGACGAATGGACAGAGAAGAGACGCATGCAGAAATGGAGTAATTAGAACATTCAGCGAATACGGTTTCAAAGATAAATATTTTCCTGGCGGGGCCGGTCTGTTTTTGCCCATTAACGAACTAAGTCTTACTTTTTAGCCCTAAAACACACACAAAACTTCAGCTCGTTATCGTATTTCGTTTTTGAGTTATTGTGTTGATGGCCAGAAGTTTACGCAGAAATGGACTAATTAGGCCATTTTATGAACACCTATACCAAATTTTTTTTCCTACGATCAATATTTTCAAACGTAACAGTCCGGACTAAACTTAATATATCCTGGTATATGTAATATATACCGGGAATAAAAATTAATTTCATTGATTTTTCTAGAAGCTATATATATAAGTAATTACCAAAATAAACCATCAATCTTTTTATAATTACATAATTAATTTTTTTTGCTTGGATTTAAAAATTCTATTTATCTAAAACGAATACAAAGAATGAATGTCTTAACATGATTGCATAGAAAGTAAAGTAATTCTACACATAGTTAATTTTTTTTCATGCTTTTGTTAATTAGCGGCCATGACCGTACTATTACGTTTCGCTTAGTGGATCTGACAAGTCATTTCTTCTCAATCATAATTTATAATACATATAATATTATAAATTATTGAATAAAAACCTTTCCATTAACCATGGATTTTTATATTAACACTTTAATTTTTTAGATTACACATTTTTTTGTAATTTTTCGAACAATAGTTTTGGATAATCTAGGGGAAAAATCAGGATACTCTGCTTAATTTTCAGTTAAAAGAAGAAGAAAATGAAATATTAAGGAACATAATAAGAAGGAGAACGTCAACGTCTTTTGTTGGATCAGTGTTCTTCTGTAACTTAGGATACCATTTCTACCGCGAAGAGGCAATGGAAGAAAAAAGTCTCTCTGGGGAAAGAGACAAACAACACTAGTATATTCAATCGAAAAAGACATCAGGCGTACGTTCCCCTACAATATAATATACGAGACAGTAAGTCATGTTCTAATTCTAAGCGTAAATATTACTGAAATATTAAATACGATAACATTTAGAATATTTCAACTGATTAAAATTTTTTGCGGGAGATTTTTTATTTGTAATTTTACTAAGAATGGTAGTCGACAGTATACCATCGTCTCTGGACATTCAAGCCTTTAAAGGAAAGGGGCATCAATTCAACGTCTTTGCAAGACTAGGACTCTTTTACTACTCCAGAAATAATTTCTGCCAGAAGAGGTATAGAGGAAGGCCTCTTTTAATACTCAAATAAGCAAAAAATCGCCACGATAGCTTCAATCGAATAAGATATCAAACATGCTTCAGGTAATGATAGAATTTCTTGAGAGGAGGAAACCAGTCTAGAAAATACCAGACTACTGCTGTTAATTCCTTTAGTTTACACATTTATTTGGAATTTTACAAGTATTGGAACTCATCAAGAAAAAATAATCAGATCACTCACTTTTGGACATTTAATAGAAAGAAATTAAATAACAAAGAACTCGACGAAGAGGCGGGCATCAGTGTTTTTAATACTTAGTACATTTCTGCAACTTGGGAAATCATTTCGACCACGAAATATTACTCTGATATAGACATAAAACATGCGTCAGTCACAAAATCAGGCTTTAGAATTTCTTGTAGAAAATTAGAAACTCAATAGATACCTTATTTAGCCAAGCCAGGACAATGAGGGTGACTATAGATTCCGTCGAAAGAAGGTGGATTCTCTCTCATAATTGAATGTCGTGTCTCTTTAAATGAGAAAAACCGATGTTTGGAAGCATACTACTAAGGTAATGCTCACCAAAACAAAAAAGTGCATATTAATAAGGGGACATCTATTAATTACGTGAGCTCAAAATAGGGGGGAGGGGTCCAGTAAAATCTCATCAAATCTCATTTAAACGGGGGGGGGGGTGGGTTCATAATTAAAAATCTAACGTCAACTTTTGAAAAACATAAATTATTATACGCATTTTTTAAAAAATTAAAAAATTGCTTTCACTTTTCTTAGAATATCCGTTTGTTTTTACTTAAAATTTTTTGAAATTTAACTAAATTCATTTTAAGACACCTTAATGTTGATGATTTTTCTGCTTTCTGAAAATAAATTTAGTCTTTTAACAATTAGAGTGTAAATCTCACGTATTAAGGGGAGCGGGGCGTCCCTCCAAATCTCATCAAGGGGGAGGGAGGAGTCCAAATTAAAAGAAAAACAGCTCACGTAATTAATGGATGCCCCCTAAGGATTCACAAATCATTTGTTCTCGAGATACAGCCATACTAAGCTTGACGAGAAATAACTTTTTCTTGAGTAAAATGGAATTAAATTTCTAGATAGTAAATGTATTACAAAATGACTCTGTATTAATCGTTTTACAGATATTTAATTGAAACCTATGATACAAAAATTATGTATGCGCAAAACTTGTATTCTGAATATTTGTGTATTAAAACATTAGCCTAATTCTTTTGAAACAGAATCTTAAGTGAATAGCATCAGATATTTACTTGAAATAAGTATTATGTATTACTAGGGTTGCCAAAAATACGGGTTTGATCGCCAAAAATAAGGGTTACGGCAATAGAGAACGATGTGTTAATGATGCATCGGAACATTAATAATACGATTCATTGGAAGTATTTGGTAATCATTCTTGAATTTTAACGTCATATGAAGTATTTTGCATAAAATTCGAAAATATTATTTATCTATTTATAAGTATGTTCAGCGGTAAAACTATACAATTATGAAAAATTATAGATTTGCATGTCTCACGTGAGACACGCACCAAATTAGCAACAAACAACATATCTCTGAATCCATATCCCAGAGATAGTTACGATTAGCTAATTCATACTGATGATGACTACATTGTAGTCGAAATACGTATTTATAAAATACAAATAAATGTTCTAGGAATAGGGGCAAAATTTGAAATGTAATTTCAAAAAACCTAGAGTTCTCTTTGATTAATTTAATAATCTTTATACAATTATGATTTTTATTCAGAAGGTAGAAAATTAAAGAACTCCAACCATCTTTCTCCGATGATGCAATGTTCATCAAGTCGAAAATGCTTAGATTATTGCAAATCACGTTTTGACACTTCGTATTGTCTTATTTTGAATTTGGTAATCTGCGCTAAAATTAAGTAAATAATTCAAAATTGTTTACTTAATTTAGTAATACTAAAATAACTTGATTAAAAAGATGGCAACACCTGCAAATAATGTACAACGTTTAAAAAAACTTAACAGAAACTGGTTATCGCAAAAAAGTTGAGTGATATAAATAAAAATTAACTATTTCTGTATGTCCGTCTTTACTGGTCCTTCAAAAATGAACAATGGATGTATCGCATTTGTACACATTGAGTCAGTTCTTGCAATGTATGGTTTTATTGTACACTAGCTTATACACGCGGCTTCGCTTGCGTTTTAATGTTATATCTCAGGCACCTGTCATTTTAAGACTAAAAACCCCAAATTAAATATTTATCGACACTTCTACCCAATTTCTATTCTAGATAATATTTTTGAATTTTATCTCTCGTAGCGAGATAAAATACATACCAATTTTTAATTCTAATCATAAGTTTTAAAACAAACAAAAGTTTCAACAAAATCTTCCCAGTAGTTTTTGGGTGACGCTCGAACAAACAAACAGATGTTTACAAGTTCATAATAGTAATAGATACATAATAGTCTAAGGCCATGGACACATGAGCGTTAAAAAAACGTCCGTCACAACGCATGTTTATACAAATATATTGTTCAAGACAGGCTTGTTCACATTACGTATACGTTAAAAATAACGCTCGAAGAGAACAGTCCCAGTTTTGCTATTGATTGCTATCTGCCAAGCTTTTGTACAGAGTAGCATAGGGGCCTTGTTGGCTTCTTTCACTATTATCAGATGCACCCACAATCTTGTTCTTTTCTCCTTTAAATATGACTAGTTTTTTATTATAATTAATGGCAATTAAATTAATAGGAACTTTTAGTTCAAGCGACTTCATACAACTGATTGAAAACGTTTCGTGTGTCCTAAAATCGCCGCACGTTAACGTTTCAACGTACGTTTTAGCGTTAAATAACGTCCGTGATTTTTAACGCTATTGTGTCCCCTGTCTAAGAACTATTTTTGCCAAACGAAGACGGCTGGCAAACCAAGAACATATTTTTTAAATAGTTTTTGTAAACTAGCTTCTCATTATATGCATTATTAGTATGGTTGCTTTCGGTTATATTATACCAACGGAAACGACTAGCGTTTTTGCCTACTTTGACATTTAAGTAATATGTCTGAACACTGATAACATTCTTTGACATAAAATGCTTGATATGAAAAATCATACACACCTAGGATAGAGATCTGGTATTCTAGACCAATGCTCTACGGCTGGCAAACCTAGTAAGAATATATATTATACATATTATGTTAGGCAAACTTATTTTATTTATACAACAATTTATAATATTATAATTAATAATAATTTAAATATGATTCATAAACATATGGGCCTGAATTCATTCAATGTTAGACACCCAGGCAAATATATACAATATAGATATGTAAATTTTAAATGTTTTGGTACTGAATATAATATACCTGTTAAATATAATATACTGTAGGTTAAGGACGTACGAGCGCTGATGTATGGTCCATTTATAAAATTCTTCAAAATCATATATAACATTCATAAAAGTCCACAATAATGTTTATTATTTTTTGTCGTAACGTAAAATTAAAATTTAATTTAGGCCCGTCATACCGGGCCTAACAAAAAAGATATTTAAGAAAAAAAACCTGAGATTTCGGGTAATTAAGCTACCGCCGACAGAAATAAAATATATCCGAATTCTCAGTTGTTTTCTTTCTTCAATATCTTTTTTATTAGGCCCATCATACCTGAGTTTTATTGGATCAATCTCTTTATTATTATTTTTATTTTCTATTGCGCAGTTTTTTATTTATTTATCTTATTTTATTCCAAGTGAAAATTATTAAAATATGTGTAAAAATATGGGTTTCTTCATAAGATCAATGCATTAAAACTTTAACTTTAATATCAAATAATTAATTCAAAACCCCCGCAACCCCCCCTTGAAACTTTTATATTTGATTTATATGCACTTCAACTACATGTAAACAAAAGATCAATCTTTTTGAAGCTTCAGTGCTCGTACATCACTTTTCAGTTTATTGCGTGGTTTTAGAAATTGCTGTATTCCATGTAATTAACATATATTATATAATGCCTGAATGAAACAGTTGAAACTATCGTCTTAGTCAGTTTTGCAAGTAATATACAACTGCTAATAATATCATAAAACTATTTAACAATGAGAATACCAGTCCAAGTAGCCGAGCGGTCTAAGGCGTTATGTTTGCGAAGTATGCATACTTTGAAACTGGGAGATTATGACTCGATTCCCGACATCGGCAGTTTGTCAATTATAAAAGAAAAAAAAGGCGGTTAATTGACTAAACTGTCGGCGTATGGACAAGAATGAAGTAACCGGCTATGCTTGAAAATGTTTTTTGCAGTTTCCTTCACGAACTCCAGATGAATACGCCATAGTTCCTATCACAGTCGGCTGCAGCCGAATATCCTACCAATTCCTAGTCTACTCACAAATTCCTTTCACTCCACTTACATCCTCACATCCTTAGGCTTCACAATGGACCTTATGGTCGAAGTGTAGCCCGTCCAGGGCAGCCTGTACAATCTATCTATATAACAATGAGAATGAAAATTGTACAATGACAATCTTATTTAATTTCACAATCTGTATATAAGTGTAACATAAGTTTAGCTTCCAGTTTGTAACGGTTGGAATTTACATCGTTAAAAAAATGGTACACATGTTCACAAAATGTTCTAATGACTCTGTTTCCAGATTTCCATCTGTCCGTCAACACCATAACTCAAAAAAAGAAGAAATAACGAACTGAACTTTCTTGAACGTTTTTAAGCTGAAATCGGACTTCGAGTTCGTACGGATATCAAGTGTGCTTCAAACAATTATATAAAGGCGAGAACTTCAACAAAGCCACGCTATGAAAGAATCGTTTATTGTTCAGACAAGCAAAAAAATCTCTAGAATCAAGAGCATCAATTGAAGATACAAAACATATATCGGCTTGATAAAATACACGTTTTCTAATAAAAAGTATCCCACGTCTGCTGATCCTAAATACGAAAATTACACTACTAGGCATCCTAAGTGCAATTGTAATAATAAAATTAATTTCAATTTAACAATTAAACTGATTTTGAATCACATTTTCAACAATATTACATCTCATATTTAAATATTCTACGCTATTAATCCAAGCGGGGGCCGTTAAAAACCATTTAATTAGGGGATGGAACTTTCAGAAAAGATAATACACATAGTGACTTAAATCACTTGCCTAGGCAACCCTGCGAGAACCTGAACCGACACCTGGACAATCACCACCAAATCTTTTGTCGCACTTTTATCTATAATAAGCACGAAAAAAACACATCAAAACTTTTTTCATAAAATTATATTTCCAACAACTTTTGTATGACTATTTTTTAAATATCCATTATAGTTTGAGGCTTGACACAAATAATATGAAATTTGAATAAACATTCAAAGGCGTTATCGTAATTCAATATCAAAATCAAGGTTTTTATTGCTTTTATGACGTTGTCGCAATTATTCAGCAACCTACGCAACGTAATGATTTCGGTAAACTGAACTAACAAATTTTTCCAATAAAAATTAAATTACTTTTCTGTATGTAAAAATAAATTTAACTTGTCATACATAAATATGTTTCGAGCTGAAATTATGGCAAAACAAATTCAATAAACGTTAATCATCTCCGTTAGTATAATATACATGATAGTCACACACAAAAACAAGTAATAAAAACAAATATACACTCCCGTTCATAAAAATGGAACCAGTTGAAACAATCTAAGTGTTACTGTAAGTAATATTATACATATATTTAGAAATATATACGCTTAGAACATGACTTACTGGTTCAATTTTTATGAATGGGAGTGTACATCATAGAGTGAATATGGCTTCTACTATAGCACCTGGTAGCTTAGTTGGTAGAGCACTTCTCCGGAATGTCAGTGATTTTTCATATAAAATATTGATGCAAAAGATTCGTCAAATAACTATGTTGTCAAATGAAATTGTAGTTTTAAGCAAATGAGTAGAGCGTACGAGTGTATGCAACGTTTGAATAACCGATCTGAACCATCAATCGGTTGGTCTAGACATAGCTTTATATAATATATGTTTCAACAGCCAATTCATCTTCTCGATAAGATGTCAATTCTGATTAAAACGTAAAGCTATTTTAAATTTTGTAAAATACTATGGTCCTAAATGTAAGTTAGATGACACCGGAATAGAAAAAATACTGTATCTAAAATCATTAGCATATTATAAATAAACACCCGTACTCAAAGCATAACAGGAACTGAATAAAAAAACAGTACCATATATAGATCTCATTTCCTTTTCAATGTCAATCAAAATAATTATTAACAGTTGACCACATTTACAATCGTTTACATTTAACTAGTTCTTAACCCTTCGAGTACACTTCACCGTACTTGGGAGTACACAAGCAGTCATCAAACTGGTGTCAGATCATTTTTAAATTGCTATATCTCGCGATCTATGTTTTTTTTTATAGAATTTTGAAATAGAAAATAATCAAATAATACTGCCCGTTCGACTTGAATCATTTAAGTATTATTTTAAATACAATACAGCTTTCTTTCTTATGTGGCACAATTAAGAATGCATATATTAAATATGCAACAAAAGAAAGCATAAATTTACTTATTAGGAACAATATTTGTATTTATAGAAATATTTTGCATAAAACGGTTAATTCATAGTCTTATTAAAACAGACCAATATATTACATACAGCTAGTAGACTTAAAGACAAAACAAATTTTTGCATTTTCGTTAAAACATTTCAAATTTCGTTATTTACAACCACCAATGCCACCTATTGGCCAAATAATGAGAACACTCAAAGTAGTGTTACAAAATTTGTAGACAGCTATTAATGCAAAATCAATTTAAATTATTTATATATTAAGTTTTTCTAAAATACGATGAAATTACATACATTTCACGTGTGGTAGTTTTAATATACGGTACTCCACATTTCCAAAATTGTATAGTTTTAGATAACTTAATGAATGCCATTTGTAATTGAAATACCTCAATAGTTTCGTTATTAAACTGCATACATTTAAAAATAAACTAACCAACGACAATCACGTTAAATTAGAAACCATTCTATAGACTAAACTAAAATTTAACTGTAGCCAGTGACAGAAGAATTAGTGATTTATCCCCTTTCAAATCTTTGGATTATTTAAAAACCTTTTTTTTTTTTGAAAACGGACAATCACCTTGAAAATTTAAAACAATCAAAAATGAATATTCATTTATAACTATTTAAATTGTCCTAAAAAATAAACACTATTTCATAAACAGAAAAATTAGTCATCAAAATAGATGCATATCATCGAATTGACTATACTTATTTCACATATTGCATGTAATTGTACAAGAAAAACAGTAAAACTTATTTAAATTAGAATATTCTGTTTTTCAAATTTGGTGGTCAATTGATGTACGTATGCGTACAAAAACAATTAAAAATAGCAACCTATTTATGGTTGCTATATTATTTTTAAGTATACGTCAAAACTGACATATCAATAAAATACTCATTGTTTACTTAAATTCAGTTATTTCACTGGATACAATTTGTTAAAAATAAATCGTCTTAAAACTTACGGTGTGCGGTCATCCATAGCTTTTTCAACAGCCACCATAAGGAATTATTGCAATAGCCTTTTTAATGAACCATTGCAAGCCTAAAAATACAAAATATTTTTACTATTTAAAAATCATTGCAAAATAATATATACCAATTTGGTATGTTTGTTCAATAATATACCATAAAAAAAATGTGAACTTACTTTTATCGAAAAAATGGCGAAACTATATTAATAGTAATTGAAACCTTCACGAAATTCTTCACACATATGAAGAAATGAGAGATTTAAGATAATTTGTAATTATAATTTAATTTGTAAACACTGTTTTTAAATTAATTAGTCTTTTTTTATATTTTTTTATTCTTCAAAAGATAGATTTGACAGAGCACTAAACCATTTTAACACAACCACTACAATACGATAGCCCACGAGGTGCACGAATTCAAACGAACTTCAGACACAAACCTGCACAATGGTTTACGGGTTTTATGCATATGTACGAAGCGGCAAATTCAATTTTGTTCTGTTTCTGAATTTAAAACTTTTCTGCTTGTTTTGGATTAAACATGGAATAAAAGTTTTCCACTAATTGCCATTTAATTACTCTTAAATAAATTCGTCTTAATTTACTATTTTCAATCATTTATATACCCATCGTGGTTTCAATGCTAAATCAAAATTAACTATATACAAAGAAATTTCAATCGATTCAAGCGGAATCTCGAACTTCTATTACTTGAAAAAACATATCAACCCGTAGTTTCTGAAAGTTCAGCTGATGATAATCCTAAACGAATTATTATACGGAGTGGGATAATCCACTTAAATTTATTACTCATTCTATCAATCTGTTACAAATTAAATGAGATATAATTACCGTTTTAACAGTAATTCCAACCCTTAATTAAGTCACAGGTAGCCTCACGTAATCGAATTATACTAAACAAAATTTTGATGTTTGTATATCAGCAGGAGCACAAATTATTTATTATACTTTTTTCGCTGCCTTTTAGCGAATTTCCTCCAAAGGAAATGCAGCTATTGTTTTTGTACTAATGTTGGAATTTCGTAAAAATTTCTTCAAATGTCCATCGATCCTACCTATTAGATGTTAAAATCACTATCTCTAAAATTTGTATGTATGTATGTATATATATATATATATATATATATATATATTACAACATATGTACTTTTTTTAAATGTCTGTGGACTCTCTAGCGGTCACAGTTTTATTCCGATTTAAATGAAATTGGGTATTTGGGTCGCTTTTGGTATTTTAAAGTCAAGTTCATTAACGGGTAAAATCGGACAAGGGGAAATGGGGTTTAGAGGGAGGGGAAAAACAAAATTTGACTATCTCCCTTAATATTTGAAAAATCGAAAAATTTATCAGGAGTTAAGTTATAGGTACTAAGTTTTACTGCAATTTTGTTTCTTATCATTTTTCTGTTACACTAATATTTACAATTAAAGATTGAAAGTTAAAATTCTAAATATCTCTGTTCACATTAGAGTTTGAGAAAAATGATCAAGTAATGAATTGTAGCAAACTTGATTTTCTACAACTTTACTCATACATTTTTCATTTTTTCTAATATTAAGAGATATTAAATATTTTGTTTTTTTTTTTTTCACACAAATACATGAAATATATTTTATTGTAAAAAATTTTGATTGTCGTTTCCATAGTAACTATAAACTATAATCGTTTAATTTAATAATTTAATTTTTAGCGAATTTCCTCCAAAGGAAATGCAGCTATTGTTGCAAATACTAAAGTCATATCAGATATTATATTTCATTTTGATCACACTAAAATTATGACCGCAAGAGAGTGATTTATGTATTCTAAGGAGAATTCGCTAAGTTGACGCTGCTCCTACGTAACGAATTTTTTAATATAAACTAATTAAATATTCTAATGAAAATACGTCAATATTTTAATGGGAAGCTATTCTATTACAATAGATCAATCATTTGACTTCTTGTTCCTTATAAACCATAATCAAATATTTATCGTTGTACAATCAAAATACACTCCTACTTCCAACTAAGAAGGCAGGAAGATGAGTGCTCATTATTTTTAATAGACTTTATTAAATTTATCGGTCTCCGCCTCACCGTTTTCCATTTTAACTTATGATGAGACTCATACTTATATGAAATGTTTCTTCGTTTGGTTGACTACATCTTATGGTAAAGAAATTTGCGGTTCTTCGCAAAAGTTCAAAGTGTATTTAAAATATGATTTAAGTTTTAAAATGTTTATCATAAAACTAAACAACTTGAGAAATGTTTCGTATTACCCAATAAATTTGACAAAAATAGAATTCAAAACTATTTGCAGCGGATTTTGTAAAGGACTTCTCATAAAATGAATGAAAAATAAGTTTCAAATATGTTGATTACTACATATGAACTTCTGAAAATAAACAGTTTTCGGCTATTTTTTAAACGAATTTGTCGATTTGAAGGAACAAAATATTCGTAGCAGAAACTCAAATCGAGCAATTCTAACTAAAACCTCCTTTACATTTGTTTTGTCTTATGATCTTGCAAATAAGAACATCTTAGAATAATAAACTATCGAAACAAGTGGTGTAGATTTAATTTTCATTGAATTCGTTACACCACTTCGCGATAATTGGACAGGAATAACATTGAGATTCAGGAGAAAAAATAAAAATTAACAAAAATTTATAATGCAAGCAGTAATATTTTCTTTAATTGTAAATTCAAGAAACCATAATATTAATAATTACAATTACCAGTCGTTGAAAACTAATAATCTTAATTATATAAACATCTACTTATTCAAAAAATAATAAATCAAACAATCATAAAATACTTTTTTTAAATCAAATTTAGCGTAGGGACTTTTGTTTTTAATGTACATAAGTAATTATATTTAAATATATATTTATAATTATACTGATAATATAACTTGGACGTTAATATAAATCTATTATAACTTCATTCAGAGTGACAAAAATAATAAACACAAAAATAAAAGCAATCAGACTTTTAAAAAACGAAGAAGTGGTTGGTTTTGTTTATAGTGAACAATATTGTAATTAATTAGTTCTTTACTACTAGAGGAAAAGAATAAAGGAGTATAGAAATTATTTTTAAAAAAAATTATAAAATGGGAATTGTGTTAGCTTTGATTTGTGTTTTAACTGTCGGTGGTGTAGGTGTGTGCAAAGTGATTGAATGATCTTTAAGGATCAGATTCATTATTTTTCTTTTTTAAATTGCATCTATATCGAAATCATCAGCTTCTTCATCTTCTGGATCCTTTGGTTTAGTAAGTGATTTTGTAACCGGTTTTGGTATTTCTTTCAATGGAGTTCCTTTAGCACGATCATCATATTCGATCTAAAATAAAAATAAAAAACATTAGCGTTCTCTCGATAAACGAAGCCAAGACAGTGGTGGCCGAATTAAATGACTAAAGCAAGAGTTCTTTTAAAATACTTTCTAATTATTACGTTTGTATCTGTGACTTTATGTAAAATTTTCAAAAAGTAGTTAGTCAAATTTTTGTTGACACCTTCGACAGGAAAAAAATTTCACACAAAGTGGGTTTTTGCGAACATCTCGCTTCCTATGACTCGGGAGAGGTCAATGGGGTTATTATAAAAATTATAGATAATCAAATTATCTACAAAAGGGTTCTATTCAGATGTCAGTTACCTCAAGGTCATCATCACTTTCTTCTTCACTATCGGATTCCTCTTCTTCAGCTTCTTTTAACCATTTAATAAATGGTTCAGCACGATTATGAATTTCTTGATTTAATTCCTTTGATACATACTTTTTGCTGATTTTGCTGGCCCAATCCAGTAACACTTTTTCTTCTAAATAATCCTCATCATAAAATAACTGAAAAATGAAGATGAATATGATAAGTTTGCATTTATAAACACAAAATTAAATCATTACCTTCAAAATTCCAGGAACTTTCGGTAGAAGGACATCTTTATGCATGCTAACAATTTGCTCTATTCCTCCAAGTAAATATTTTTGTGCTTTTGGATCTTCATGGACAAAGCGTAAGAAAAGTAAACGATACTTTTTTACTTCGTTGGGTATATTTTGACTGAATAACAATTCAGCAAGAACCAATGGAGCTTTAGATTTAATATCTAAACGATCAGCTTCAGTGTATAATTCTTTTGCCGCTCCATTCAATTGTCCAGCATCACGACGTAATTTTACTAATTCATAAAAAATGTCCATCCTTTCTTTTTCAGTCTTGTCGAGATCATCGCTAATTGTCATGCCTTTGGCACCATCAGTTAAATCTTTTAAGCGTTCACGCACTGCCTGTTCAGATACATCGACAGCCCATTCATCATCTTTCTAAAAATGGAAAAACCTTTTAAACGTATTCTTTTTAGAATTGAATTCTTGCCTTACGTTATTAGTTGCTACTACTTCTGGAATATCTACAGCGGGATCAGTTGACTCATCGGGTGATCCGTCTCCATTATTTGCTTCATCGCCAGATTTCTTGCTGCGTTTTGCACGTTTGCCTGCTGTAAGTGAAGAGCCTTGTACAGCTGGATTTAGGTCTAAAATTATAAAAATGGTTATTAATTTCTTTCCGAATACAGAAATTATATATAATTTTATATATTTTAGTACTTACTAGGTGGATTTTTTAATATGAATGTATTGAGTTTATGATTGAACTCTAGAGGCCCATGAAACCCACAAGCTTTACATCCTTGGGATATTGTTCCTTTCTTAGCACTAACCAACAAATCAGTTTCTGGATTGTCACATTCAGGGCACAGGACAAATTTTCTGATGAAGCCATCTAATAAATCCTGTAATTTTGCTGCATCGTGTGATCCGTTCACAATGAAACGGTCATTTTTAAAATCAAACTGAGTTTGGGCACCCAATTCACATCCAAAGTATTTTGTGGGATCTAAAAAAAAAATTCAAATATTTTTCAGTTATTTTTATTTAAAGCAAAAAAAAAAAGAAACTTACAGGTTGCTGGACGCCCAATGGCTTTTGCAACATCAACCATGTTCACAATGACTGTTTTAATTCCATTTCCTTTACCTTCAACTTTAGCCATTATGCGGGGCATTTTATAACGATAAAATGCATCGCTAACGTTACGGTTGACGTTGACGCTACCCATGTTGGCGACGTAGGCGGCAGCGGTGATTAAAAGGTGATTATTTGGAGGTAAAAATAATTCTTATTGAGGACAGGTATGGTTATTTTGTGATGATAATATGGGATCCAATGTATTCTACGTAAGGAGCTAGATGACTAGAAAGGCTCGGAACCAGAGGCAGGTGGTGTCAGCAAGTTTCGTGGCGGTGCTGCAACAGGGTGATGTTTGTACAACTGATGATAGTGAATGTTAGCAATAGTGCGCAAATTAGCGACCAGTCACGTTTCTCTGAAGGGTTGTAACTTCCGATGCCTATTAGTTGAAAATTTTGATATCCTGAAATGTTTATACACGCCGTCAAATAATTTTTTTTAAACAAATTTGTTTTTTTGACTTCATGTATTCGAAATCCATTTAAAATAAAATATTTACGGTAATTTTTTTTTAACAAAACGAAAAGAAAATTATGAACGATTTGATCTGTTATTGTCGAACAACACTGTTTTAATAAATGTTTACAAAATGTAAAAAAATATTTTCAAAATGATAACATTAAGTAAATAAGATATTTTGCATTATTTGCTAGTTATTTAGTAGATAAAATTATTTCTACAATTAAATAACCTGATTGATTTAAATTTATACTACTTTTGTATGAAAAATATTTATTTATGGAAGTTGTAAGAAATCGAAAATCGTTATGTCTGTCAGCAAAAATATTTTTTTTAAATTTTTACCTATAACTGATAGGTTCTTGACGCTTCGATGAATTCATACACCCTGTTTCTATGCCAAGGGCTGGTTCTAGCACTGAATACCGGGTACTCCCAGACTTTCTTCTGGATAATGATGTCTCTGTAAAAGAAAGAATTCGAAATTAATATAAAATAGTATAAACTGCACAGATCACGATATGACAACAACATTCAACTCTCTTTTCATATTTATTAGTAGGGTTGTGAATACCACACATGATTGACAGGTATATCATCTGTCAACTGTCGTAAAATAAAGAACTCCAAATAGAACATACCAACCACGAATTTACAGTCAGGATAATGGAAATATTCAGAAAGAATCACCATCAGTTATATCTATTTGCAATTAAAAATTCATAAATTTTATACGAACTATGTTTGTTGGTCACTCATATTTGACATTCATGGCAATGTAAACAAAACAGACCACAGCCCGAATACAACAAAATTATTATTTATTATTACGGTTTATTTTAAAGACCGTACCCAACCGTAACTTGGAATACTTTTAGAATCTTACCCGATGAGTACAGCTTGAACTCATCAAAAATTCACAATGATGAGCATCTACAAAATCTATATCTTGAATAAAATTTTAACAGGCCCAAATTTTGTGCATAGATGTCTGTTTGTTCCTGCATCAAGTTAGAAACTGTACTAGAAAATCTAGCTTTTTAAACGGTCCCAGCTAGAGAAAACATTATTATATAAAAATAAACAAATTTTGTTTAAAAAATTTTTCATACAACCAATAATTTTGGCTTAATTACATATAAATTGGCCTACCACGACTATTGTAGGAGCTGTAACAATGAGAAGGGAGAATAACGATGACCCACCTTATCTTCCAAGCTCCAAAAGAAGACTGACACACTTGGGTCAGCCATTCTTTGAAAACCTCTACGAACTGAAATCAGTCCGTAAAATCTCTATTGCTGTTTGTGAACAGCTACAAATGGTTCAAGGAATAGTGGTGGCTCCCTGCCAGACGTTCCCTTTTCCGGTATCATAATGGACCTTATGACTAACCTGACCTACGTAAAAAAACCACAGAGCCGTGTATTAATTTCTCCCTTACCAATAGTAAGAACGGTTCTATTAGGCCCTTGGTTTTAACAATCCTGTGCATCTCTTATAATAGTCATCTAGATTATTTCAAAAATTAGTAATTTATGGGTTAAAAGTTCTACGTTTTGAACCATACCCGAAAATGGTCACCCTTCTTACCCAAAAATCAATAAGTTATGGATTATGAGGTAATCGAATTACAGCGACGATGTGTTATGATTTACAATTGATGTGTTTCAATTACAGAAATTGAATCGCTTCTCTTACGTTTCAGAGAGCCAATAAAGGAAGTAAGTAATAAATGTTTAAATTGATTTAAGTAATTGATAATGAATTAAGTAAGAAATGATAAAGATAAGAGAATGATTACCTGTTTTAAACATGTATCTATATAATTATAAATAATATTCATGTACAAATATTGTTTCGTAATCATAAGTGACTACTTATGAAGTGAACAACGTTTAAAAATAAATCCATTACAGAAAATGCTTGCTTGCATTTAGCTTGAAATATTCAGTAAAAATAAACAATAGAAATAATGAACCACATGAGGATGATGGGATAATTTTGAAATCAAATTTAAAAAAAAATGAAATTAAATATTTTTGAAAAAAGTTATAAGCAATTATTTTGAATTATTTTTTCATGAAGACTTTATTAATCATTACTACTTCTCCCAAACGCTTCGTTGGACCATCCCAATAATAGATCGCTGTTCCACCATAACTTGTGTTTATAGTCAAGAATTTCAACATTGGATATAATGAATTATTTTGCACTATTGAAATACGAATATTTTGAACGAATTATTTATTTCTAGAAGATGAATGACAAAAACTAGTTTTGACTATTACATTTTCCTATTTATTTAATATAAAAACAAATATTTTATTTAATTGTGTCAACAATTCTATAGTCCATAGCAACCCTACACAATCATGGCATTCTATTATGTAGTTTTAATAATGCAGTATCAAGTTCATACCCTCATTTGTTTTTTTAAGTTTATTATCTATACAATTTTTAGGGTTCCGCATCCAAAGGACCCGAATGGAATTCTTATGAAAACCGAGTTCATCCTTCACTTTTCAAAAACTTGTAAACCCAAATACGATGGTTATTTTAAACTTACAGGTAAGTAAATCCTTGACCCAAAATAGAGCATAAAATAAACACGGGGGGGGGGGGGGGGGGGGAAGGCATAGAGCACGAATATATTTTTTAATTTTAAGGTGCGTGTTTTGAAAGCTTTTATGCTCACAACATTTTGTTTCTTCAACACTTTCGAGCGCTGTAGAAATGTTAATAACTAATAATAATCTGAAAATATGTGTGTTTCTGAAATGTGTATTCCAAGCATTATTCATCGTTCTATATTTAAATACTTCGCTCGAAAGCATCAAGATGCATTTAGAAAATGACAAGAACAAGGTAGATAATTTTAAATCTCACTCCGAAGTTAAGATTTATCCGACTGACTTGTGGTATGTTTTAAATGGGCATTTTCGTCAATACCAATGACTTACCTCTTGTCCAGTTAACAATATAGGATATCCAGAGCATTTGCAAGTGAACCACTCTGATAGGGATCCCACACATATTTTAGCTACGGATGGTTTATCGAAACCACAAATTTTCACTGTTTTGACCGAAATAAGGCTAGGCATTTAAAGCTAAGGCTAGGCGTGTTACAAATCATCATCGCCAGTAAGTAGTAAAATTATGGATTACATTTATAGATCAGTCTAGACATTTCCAATGTTCGTGTAATAAAATATGCATATTATACATAATACGGAACCATGGACGTGGTAGTAACGCCACACACTTCAATTTGTTAAAAAAAACTTTAACAAGATCACTGACTGATTTCATGACTTACGGTTCTATGATTTTATCCAAAAAAAAATCCGAATACCAAGTAGTTCACAAATTATGTAGATAACAAAAAAATTATTTTTATCGTAAGAAATGGATGGTGTTATGCAAAAACCGTTTAACCCACAAAACATGAAAATTAGAATTATCCCACCCAAGTGGGAGAAAACGTTGTTCCCTACAATTTGCAAAAATGAAGCCCAATCAGCTATTCAAAACTTAATAAAATAAAAAGTCAAAGGTAGTTTTACATTTATCAGCTATCATATTACTGATTTTGCTTACACCTCGTATATAACCGTCTGGTTTTTGGGAAATTTTTAGTTCATTTGTACCTTTTCATTCAGCCGTCCAAGTGGCCGAGCGGTCTAAGGCGTTATGTCTGCACAGTATGCCTACTTGGAAATTGGGAGGTTATGGGTTCGAATCCCGACATCGTCAGTTTGTCAATTAAGAAAAAAAAAAGGGGCGGTTAATTGACTTGTCGGCGTATGGCCAAGAACGAAGTAAGCGGAAGTAACCCATGTTTGAGAAGGTTTTCTGCAGTTTCCTTCACAAACTCCAGATGAAATATGGGCATAGTTCCTATCATAGTCGGCTGTAGCCCATATCGTACCAATTCCTAGCCTATACATAAAAATTCCTTTCATTCCACTCACATCCTTGGGCATCACAATGGACCTTATGGTCGAAGTGTAGCTCGTCCAGGGCAGCCTCTATAATCTATCTATCTATTTATTCGGTTTTTGGGAAAATATTTGAATAAAACTTGTTAGTAGATTTATAATGAACAACTTTTACTCGAAGTATTTTTTCGAAAGCCGAATGATTAAGGCAAAAAGCAACTAAAATATTTTGAAACATGAGCGCTACTTTTGTGATCATGTGTAAAATATTCTATATGTGGTACATACTAAGGATGTTTTGTGTTGACAGTGATAATTCATTATTTTTGTGTATCGTATAAAATAAGGTATATGCGAACCATTTACATTTACTGAGCAAGTTAAAAATTTCAACTTTACGAATTTATTGCAAAAAACGAATTTATATTATATTTCAATTTCATCAAATTGCTACGAAAAATGAGTTTTTCCCAAGAATTTCAAGGTTCAAATTCAAGAAACTATTTTAATAATTGTTCATGCATTCTCCAAAAATATTTCGGGGGTTTACTTTGCTTATTCAGAGTGTATTAAGAGCGGTATGAACTCGAAAATTTTGAAATTGAGTTTCGAATGTACCGATAATTTTGAACCTTAATTGCAGCAGCTCCATTAATTTCATTTCAAAATAATAACAAGTTTGAGAGAATTACTCGATTAAGTTTATTAAGTATTTCCTTCTGATTTGCAAATGATATTTTTGAGGTGGCTATATGAGAAATTTCAAGTATTCGATTTCTTTTTTTGACTTTTCTAATCTCTAAAATTGATAATAAATTAGTATTCTAATCACTTTTTTGTCACATGTTAAGTCAACAAGTGTTTAGTCTATCAAGGTAGTTCACTCGTTACAAAGTATGAAATACAATTTTTGAAGAAATTTTTTACGTGTTCCCATATTGATACCTACAAGTACACTCCCGTTCAATAAAATTGAACCAACCTGAAATGTTAATTTTCTTACATTTCATAAATCTCCTCACTTTTGTAACTCTCTGTATATTATTTATAAACAAAGATAAGTAGTATATTTTTTTAAATGTGAAAAAAGAAATGCAAGTTTTACATTTTTTTTGTGTAAACAAGTCAGTGAAAGAGTAAGAATATGTAATTGTAAATACATGTTAGGTGTTATATCTTTCCTTTACGTATAAAGATTAAATAAAATGTTGTATCTGTCAAAAACATTTACTACAAGAATAATCAAAATTGTGAGAGGCTGATTCGGTTCAATTTTATTGAACGGGAGTGTACCTATCGATACATGTATATGAAGTCATGGTTTGGATTCGGCACAAATCGAAACTAATTGTAATTATATTTATCGATTTGTGTCGGAACATAATCATCGGTGGATGTTTCGAATAAAATTATTATTTTTACTACAAAAGACAACGTTGCAAAATGTTTCATCCTATCTCTCTCATCGTCTTCAAACTTAAATTTAGGAATGTGGAATGATAATATATAATTAAACTAATTAAGTAAGTTGAAACCTTATTGTAGCCCAACAACGCACTCATAAATATTTCACCCCCATATCTCCGTTCATTTTAGAACTAAACACGTGAAAAAATTCTATATATTTTTTAAATATAAAAAAATGAAAAGAAATTATTAAAAGTAAAACTAATTTTTATCCCCTAAATTTTGAGGGGAAATCTTATACGTGTTCCCATATCGATATCGATTTTTAAATTTACTTTCCTTATATTTTATTTTAAGGTGGTTCACTCGTTACAGTCAATGCAAAAATAACACATGATTAATTTACTTATTACAACTATCTCAATTGAACATATCTAGTATAACATATAAGTGTTTTAACATTTAGCCTCACAGTCGGTCAAAACATATTTTTTTTAGATAAATGCTAAACATTTATATAATATCATATTTCAATTTAATCAAATTCTAAAGAAAAAGTGGATTTACGAGTGAACTACCTTAATCGAATTTTTTATTCTCATTCCAAGAGTGTGGTAAATCTGCACAACCATGTGGGTTAAGATCGAAATAGTGTAGAATAAAATACCTTGTTACGTGCCTGAAAAGAATCATCGTATCGTCTTACATTCATTTGATAAGCGTCAACATTTCATTAAAACGTATTTAATAATTGTTCCAGAAGAAATCGAACAAAGTATTTCGTGTTGTTCGAGATTATTCGGAAATCAATGACGTCAATTTACCGGGATTTATAAGAATGGTCTCTGGTATATACATAAAAAAAAATGTACTATGTATTAAAATTAAATTTTAAAACTTCATCATAATAATTAGTAAACAATGCGAAACAAATAGAACTGACTATATTCAAATCAGAATTGTATTATCAATTTGCATAATTAAATCTTTTTTATATTATGAGTCATAAAAAAGATTTTTTTTAAATCATATGCGTAGTTAAATATTTAAAAGACCTATTTTGTATCGATTATTTATGGTAATGAAATATGTTTCTTATCAGACGATTTCTTACAGATTTTTAATTTGTAAAACATTATTAAATTTATATGAATCAAGATGTTAAAAAAAAATGTCTGGTATTGGCGAGACATCCGATAAAATCATCAGCATTGCATAGAACAAGTTTCATTTTTTTTATTGCCACTATTGACCTATTATATTTCAAGTGTGAATTCATTCTTCCTCCTATGCGCAAATGTTAAAAATATAGAAGCTATACAACCAGCTGTTTTTAGAGCAGAATACCAGAAAACCGGTAAAGAAATTTTTTTTAAGGATAATGAAAAAACACATTTAATAATTTGTAAAACATATTTTTAATGAACACATAAAACATTGAACAATTAGGTAAACAAAAAGGGCTCACCTGGAGAGGGGCCTAGAAACACCATATGTTTGCACCAGTCTGAGAGAAATACTCGCCGGTTGCAACAATTAAAATGTCGATTAGTATAATAAATAGTTCGTTGATTAAATTGATTTAGAAACAATAAAAGAAAATTATTTATTAATTCACTAGAATCTGTTAACTTTATTTTAAATTTGACACCTTTTAAAAATTTATAGCAATGATCAACTAAGAGACCAGCAATTTTGAATTGTTTTGCAATAGCAATATTGCTATATTGAATTAGTATGGACACCAGTTTTTCAATTTACACGGAAACTGTCCAAAGGAAATCTAAATAATTATAGGTCCAATTGACCGGGTTTGTTGAATACAAATATAATATATATTAAAACCAGTGAGGAGTAGTAATATATCTATATATAACGTGGTGACGCGCGTTATGTAGACTGCAGACCTAGCCCGGACTATTGCAGGTGCTGATTCCGGGATTGATTCAACGCGAAAGCTCCTTTTGCCGCGACTGCGTGTCGAATATTTAAGCGCACGCCCAATTCATATATATGTATACTATAAATTTTATACCGTTTATGTATATTATTCATATATACATATACTTCATTGTAGAATGTAGTTCTTCGTTTCCCTTTGTGTGAGGGTATTATTAAATTGTTTTTTTGCCTTGCGTGACAAATCAAGTAGTACAATAAATCGGTGTCAACTATTTGTTCGTGCTTATTGCTAGAATACGGTAATCCAAAATATTATGACATGCTAATTTTTTACTTCCAACGTTATATTCATAATAAAATTTGGTAATCGGATAAAAAACATTCTTCAGTATACTGTGAATACCGTCCCTATTTTTCGAAAATTAAACATTCTATTTGACTGAACAAATAAAGGAATTACAGGTTCTTGAATGTTATTCAAGCTTTAACTTTTTTTCTAAAAAACGGAAATTTAAATGTAATTAGAATGGGTATACTAATGGGTTGTAATGTCACAATTGCCCTCTTTAAATTGTAATCTTTAAAGCTGCATATTTCTGTTGACCTTGTACATATTAAACAAATTTTTTCAGTCTAAAAATATTAATATTTTGGCCAATACACTTGAAAATTGATTGCTAGCAATAATCACCAGGTAGAATATTAAAATTGAGTTTAATTTCTATAAGTGTTATTTAAGGACTAAATAACTAAAAGCTCTTCATTTGAAAATTTTAAAGTCATGAGGCTCACGTTTTTATTTAGATAAGGTTGAAACATAACGAAAACTAAGATTTTAGGTTTTTATAATGCTTTTAAATTATGTACGCCATTCGCATTTTGCGCGCGTACAGCTCTCATAGATACAAAAAAAACTTTCCTGATTTTCCATAACTATAAAAGCAAATTCCCAGGTTTATAAAGTTATATCACACCGTGATTTTAAAGGCTATTTATGTGTCGCCGCGTGTTATTTTGATCATGTATACTAATGAAACGAACTTCCAACTCTTTTAATCAAACTTTTCTCTTGAATTGAATTTGGTGTCTTTACCAGATTTAATTGTTTAACTAACACAGCTAAATTTTGTCCAATTTTAATAAAACTTTTTTTGAAACCCACTATTTTTGGGGGCACTTTCCATTTCTTTAATAAAGAATTGCACGTACAGACCATCTCAAAAACTGATAGAGATATCACGGCTTGCTTTTCTTTTACAATTGAATTTCTTGACTAATATTAAAGAATTTGAAAAAAACTCATTAAAGTCGGATAAAATATGCCTGAGATGAACCGCAAACCATTTCTTAGATTTGGGTAACATCACCAGATTAAAATTATAGATATTTGCCATTGGTGTCTGATTAGGCAATATATGATGCGCACGCATTGTAATTTTAGTTGATTTTTTACAAACCCAATTTTTTCTCTTTCAAAACAATTTTTTGGTTTGGCTAAATTACATTTTCCCTGACCTAAATTACCTTACGAAATCTCATGATATTCGATAATAGTAAGACCGCTTCTGTACTAGACTTGCTACAAATGTGACTCGAGCAATATTTTAATAATTACATTGGAAGTAATGTAAAATTGAGTCACGCCAATATACGCAGACCAATATGATAATAGAAAAGGACGACGTAAAATTTATTATGATAGTAAAATATTTTCTATAAACTGTATTTATTTGCATACTATGGCACGGCAGTATGTGATGGCTGATAACATTTTTTTTAATTTGCAAGTACACACAACTTTTTGATATACTAAACATAAAACAAATGACCTTTATAAAGAACTTTAATATGCAAAATAACTTTCTCTTATTATGTTATAATTATGAGCAGGTACAACACGTCAGCAGATCATTCAATAAATCATATACGTCTAAGATTATAAACTTTTTTAACCTCTATATACAGAGTAAAATGTAATATCTATACCATTAAGAACAAAAAAGTTCTCAAGTTTTCTTTGGAGATATAGATATATCTATATATACATATATACTAGCTTATATCCGCGACTTCTCTCACGTTTATTGTTATATCTCCGGCTCAGTTTTTAAGTTTATAAGCTTTGAAACAAAAAAAGTTACATCAAAATCGGTCCAGTAGTTTTTGCGTGATGCTCGAACAAACAAACAAATGAACAGCACATTTTAAACATTGCACCTGAATATTTCTTCAAGGAAGCGTTTTTGGAAAAAATTAACCGAATGAAATACCCTGCACCTCAGAAACTTACACAATAAATTTATACCAAACATTTGATAAATAACTTTATCTTCATTAAATACATACCAAGGACTATCTTTCACAATAAATTTATATCATTTTCTTACTTTTGGTAAACAACTTGGCCATTACATAGATTTTACTAATTTTGTAGGCGAACTTTTTTGTTTTTGCTGGGATATCAATACTTTTTGTATGCGAAAACTTTTTCCCCTGTCACATTTTTGTTTTTGGTGGAATTCAATACTATGGCAAAACTTGCAATATCTCAGCCCTAGAGTAGATAACACTATCTTGGCGAAATATTTAAGAACAACGAAACCTTGTCCTTTTTACATTTTTATTTTGATATCAATTCTTGATATGAAAAATCCAAACACATCGTGGGGAACTAGTCACCATCGCTAGTTTAACATATCCGTACAGGCAAACATACAAACAAAAGATAGATTAACGTAAAGTTTACAAAAACAATTGAAAATTATATTGTCTATGTATTAGTCCACTAACGTCACTCAAAAAGATAAAAACCTACCATACACCTGTATTACAGATGGGCACTATACATAGAAGTTATGCAGGTGTTCTCACCAGATTTTTAAATATAGGTTTGGTCATAGAACTATAGTTATGTGTTAAGTCACGGTCACCAAAGTCGACTAGTTTTTTTGTCCTGCTATAATATTCTGTCAGGTCATCAACACCTCGGGTCTTTCTTTGCCACGGACTACTCACAAACCGTATGGTTATTGGTTATCATTCCATATCACGGGGTAGCAATTGGTGTGGTTTTACAAAACAAGATGTTTGCAAAAAAAAATATTTTCGCTACGTTGGTCCTTTAATATCTTGAATCGCGGATTACACGGAGACTATATGAGACTTTATTGTCTATAGAATGTCAAAACAAAGGTTTTTTATGCAAAAATTAAATATGTTTACTTTCTTTTTTTATATTGAATGGGTCGAAATTCCATAATAATTATTAAACTAATCAGTTACTTGAAATTTCGTAAAAAATATTTTGATTTTTGATTATAGTTTCAGAAACACAGTTCCTTCTTCAGAGAAAATATAATAATTGCCTACTATCATTCCAACGTTGAACCTTGGAATGAAAGGTTCAATTACTATTCTTACCTTCGGAGTAATTTAGATAGATTGTAGGCTGCCCTAGCTAGATAGGCTACACTTCGACCATACGGTCCATTGTGATGCCTAAGGATGTGAGATGTGAGGCTGCAACCGACTATGATAGGAACTATGCCGATATTCATCAGGAGTTCGTGAAGGAAACCTTCTCAAGTATAGTCAATTAACTGCCTTTATTTTTTTCCTAATAATTGACAAACTGCCGATGTCGGGATTCGAACCCATAACCTTCCAGTTTCCAAGTAGGCATACTGCGCAGACATAACGCTCTAGACCGTTCGGCCACTTGAACTGGTAATCGGAGTAATTTACTTGGAGAAATTAAAATAGACTACCTGTATGTGATAATTTATGAGAGTAAACAAAATGATTCTTTATCTTAGTCAGTGCTGTAACTCTGGCTTACCAGATTGTATATTACAAAAACGATTATTTAATAAAACAATGACCCCATTTTGACAGTTTAATTGTATCTTATTGAACGAAGGAGTCAGTACCTTGAAAGGTTAATAGTTTAATCTGATCAAATGTCATAAGGAGTGTTGATTCATTATTTTACAACTTTGCCCACTAAAATTTAAGCCATACAACAGTCCATAGACATAGGAATATAGGGACAGAAGGTAAAGCGCCTTTTTAGGCGAAAAGAAGCCGTTCAAAGGCGTAAATTCTCAGGAGGAGGAAAAGAAGTCGTGCGATCAGTGATTCGCCTTTTTAGACGAGAAGAAGCCGTTTAAAGGCGTTAATTATCAGTGATTGGCTACTGACGTATATTTATTAACGTCAATTATCTATGTAATTATATAAATGTCTATATGCATAGTCATCGTATATTCCCGTTCATAAAAATTGAACCAGAAATTTACATTTTAAGCGTATATATTACTAAAATATATGTATAATATTACATACAGTAAAACTTTCAATGGTTTAACTGTTTCAATTTTTATGAACGAGAGTGTGTATATATGCCCATATGTATATGAACATATGCACATATGTTAACAGCTGACAATAAAAAAACTTGCCGATTTTTACTTCGTTCCCTCCTCCCGAAGGTTTTCTACATACTTGCTCACCTTCCGTCCCTATATTCCTATGTCTATAGATTCATCACCGAACATTATCACCTACGAAAGCATGTGCACACAATAGAACTTCATAATGGATCCATTATGTGCAGACTGTGCGGCGAGGAGGAAGGAACATCCAACCACATCATCTTTAATACGAATATTTCGGTTAAAGCTAATACAAGATATTCAGTGCATCTCACCCCGAATATATGACTTCAGGAAAACCTGATACGCAAGCTCTTGGCCATTTCCAAGATATGGGAGAAGCAAATCCCGTCAGATTGAAGTAGAAGGGGGTGAGGGCATAAGGTCGAAGAGCCGTACTTTTTATACCCTAAGATATTTCTATCTATCCATGAAGTGTCAACTTTTATAATTTGTAGAAGTAATTTTTTAAATGCGCCAATGTAATATACGTCCGTCTCAACAGTTACCGAACAACATAAATGTTTATGCTAACACGTGTAGTAGATATATCAACAACCTTGGACATGTTATTAAAAAGTTACCTATTACAGTTTATTTATGTGTACAATTTTATTATTTTCCACTTATAATAACACTATGATTTGGTTTTTCACTTTGCTAATCGATGTTTTCAATTAAATTCCAATTAAAATTTGAATCAATTCGAAGAACGAAGTGTATTTTCATACACATCGGCAAATCCGCGATATTTTTAGTATTGTTGTTCTATTTAGCGTATTTCCTTTCGTAAGAAAATTTATCTATTACGATTGTACTGATGGAATATACAATTTCACTTATGATGATTATCGCTCCTACTTCGTATCTATATACATGTATAGAAGATTTATGCATATATGTCTAAATGCGCTTTAGAAGCCAAAATTTTAGTCCTACCAGAAATTAAATTTGATAATATGCATACTTTCGATACTTGAAAAGCCAAATTCGTGAATAGGTAAAATCTGTCTAGGCGGAAGAGGTAGGGGAACATTTCGATTTTAGTGTTCTTATCTATCTATAATCTATATATATCAAATGCAATGTCCTGACTGACATATCATCGCACTGGCCTAAACACCAAGGATAGAAACTTGAAATTTGTAGAGGGTGTTGATTTTATATTGTAGGTATCGTTTAAATATTTTGGGAAATGTCGATTTTAAGAGCGACATGGTGGCCCCTCAATCGTCAACTTCGTCTTATCTGAAGTGTCATTCTGTCCAGCTAGCCAAGACGATTAAATATGGTAATAGATGTTCTTAGGATTAGACAAACGTTACGCGGTAAAAAAATAACTATGATATTCTCCCTTTCACTAACAATATGACGAAAATATAAGTATATATATATACGTAGAATGTGACTATTTTTTGCACTTTTGGGACTAAAATGAGAACTTCACTCTCTCCAAATAGGTACTAAAGTAGTACTTTTTCTACCATGGGCGAAAAAGTAAAAAATATTAAATTGTTAAATAGAAATGTCATTTTGATTTTGTTGCTAGGATACGTATTAAATTTACTTTTTCCAAAAAATCTACTTTTTCTCCAATGGGAGAAAAAATACTACTTTAGTACCTATTTGGAGGGAGTAAAGTTGTAATTTTAGTCCCGAAAGTGCAGAAAATAGTATATTTACCGTGGGACTAAAGTGCCTTTAATCCCTTGAGTGCTTGTTCAAACTCCACTCGCGGGATTAAAAGAGCCATTTTAGTCCCATGGTTAATAATATTCTAGTTTATATCTTTTGTTTCAAATATATTGAATTTGAGTGTAGATATCTCAAGTCAAATTTTATATAAAACCATCCAAGTCTAGCTTGAGAAAATTTGTTAGTCTATGTAGCTCCTACACGTATCTAATTATTTATGTGCTTATTACAGACGTATAATTATTTTAATTCATCCAACATCACTAGAAAACAGAGATGAAAGTAGATATCTCAAGTCAAGTTTTATTTATATAAAACCACCCAACCGGAAGTATTTCATTTTATATTCAAGTCGATTACAAAGTCAGATATACTTAACAATAGTATAATAGTATAATAAATAGAGTGGCGTGAATTTTTCATATAATTTGTTCATTATACAGGTTATTATTAATGATGGGTTTTAAGGTTGTACGAGCAGTTAGCTTCGAGTAAGATAGAGAACGAATTAATATATATCAGGCAAAGATAACTATATATTACCTATTACATAAAAAGAGATAACATATGCTTAAAACTACACGTCAGAAGTCTTTGTTTATTTTTTAACATTTACGATACTTTAAACTTTTGTAAATTTTTTTCTTCGACACTTACAGTTCAATTTCATAATAAATGTGCGAATGACCAGATATTTCAAATCTATTCTAATTTTTGAAAATCAATTCCTAACAAAGTCACATCAGATCTCTATCAAAAAATTAATTTAAGTGTATTTACTATTGATTAATAACATATTAAAAATTCAGCTCGTTAACTTTACTTTAGTGCGCGTAAAGCTTTAATACATATCGAAGTAAAAAATGTTTTACACAATAATGGTTATGTTCAGAATATTTAAGTCCTTAGTAAACTAAGTAAGTTAACCACTCTAACAAAAACTTACTCCTGAGCACCTAGGTTCAACGTGTTTCTCTCAGGACATACTAACTTGTCAGCACTGTTGCCAAATTGAGGCATTTTTCTCTAATTTACTGGATTTAATAATATGAAATAAGGTATGCCATCATGTATCCTGTATAAATAAACGTTTTGTATTTTGATTCCTTATATTCAACTTAAAATACGACAATCCCAAGATTAAATCACCTAGATTTTCTACTAGACTAGGTAAGGTTCAAGTGGATTTCCGGGTGGGACACACTTAAGCCATGAGGCCAATTGAGATACCTGAAAAAGAGGTTCGCCCTAAAATGAGCCACTACTCAACCATTTGGAACTGTTCAAGAACAGCAGAAAAGATTTGTCGTCAACCGATTTTAGTTCGGAAAAGTCGTCAAAGAATGTCTGACCCAAGTTTGTCAATCTTCCAATAGCAAGAGCTCAAGAGCTGGGAAATGACAGAGAAGGTGGGTCATCTTTTCCTTTTCCTTCTCATTGTGGTGCATTGGTAGACTCATGTGTTCAGCATGTTTGCCTTCCAGTAAGTGTCCCGTAATGGTTGCTACTATATTGCTAATGAAGGGAGATAATATTTTCGTAACGCCTCGGATTTACACCTGGATGTTTAGTGATACTTGTGTCCGATAGTTTTGTGCCATTATTGGCGAGTTTATCAGCTTTGCAATTTCTGAAATGTCCGTATGGCCCGCACCCCAAATAGGTTTTCATTGACATTTGTCAATAGCTCGTTCAGAGAAAATCGGAAGTACTGTGCCACCTTAGTAGTAGTAGTAAAGGAGAGGTCGAAACCTGGGAAGTAGGCCTCTTTTACCGACTCTTAAGTAACTCATCCACTCGTACTCTTCTATCCTCCACCCCATCTCTAGCTCTGTGCTCGTTGTCGAACCTACCTGCCATCTTTGCATATCAGCCACTTAAGTCGTTTTAACTCAGATTCTCCCAGTTGGGTTGAGCCGAAGGCTAGCTCTGACAGGACATTCTGCCAGAAGGTGGAAGTCCGTATCCCTGTGCCACCTTAGATGATATGTGTAAATATTCAATTACTTAGTGCTGTTTTATAAAAACTGAATGTATATCCAGCGGCATAAACCACTGGATTACTAAGAGGTAGATTGTAAAGGCTGCCCTGGACGGGCTACACTTCGACCATAAGGTCCATTGTGATGCCTTAGGATGTGAGTGGAGTGGAAGGAATTTGTGAGTAAACTAGGAATTAGTAGGATATGCGGCTGCAGCCGACTATGATAAGAACTATGCCGATATTCATCTGGAGTTCCTGAAGGAAACTGCAGAAAACCTTCTCAAGCATAGCCGGTTACTTCGTTCTTGTCCATACGCCGACAGTTTAGTCAATCAACCGCCCTTTTTTTTTTATATAATTGACAAACTGCCGATGTCGGGATTCGAACCCATAATCTCTTAGTTTCCAAATACTGAATACAGCGCAGACATGACGCCTTAGACCGCTCGGCTACTTGGCTGGTACTGGATTACTAAGCATGACGTTTTGACTCATTATTGATATAAAAAATTTTTTTTTAAATTTCTTTATATAAATCGTTTTACGACGTTTGGTACATGCTTTCACTTTCACCCTATGTATAGAGAAGATAAAAATGTGTATTAATTAAAATGTTTTAATTAATAAGCTCGTTTTTGGACATCCTTTATTTAATTTGATCTTTACATCTTATAAATCAATTACGTCTATAAATATACGTAATTAATTTATAATTTTTAAGAATAAAAATAAATATTGAATATTAATATGATCCGGACAAGGTAAGAATTATTGCTGATTCAACTGTTTTTTTTTTTTTTTAATATTTTCAATATCAATAAACACCGACAAAATATTATTTACATTAACTATACATATAAACAATTATTCGGAATTTGATAACACATATTTAAAATACCAACTTCACAATAACTAGTTGCAACCCGTTGATCATATGTAGGATTATTAGGTTCGGAATGGGAGCTGGAATATTCGAGAAACTCTTTTTTAGTGCTTTTCTGCGTAATAAAAGGGGCCTACTGTCCAAATTGCACGCTTTTATTATCTGCAGTTTCGCAATTTAAAACATTTTATGTAACAATTATTAACATTGCAGAATTAGATAACAGTCATGTGAAATAGATACAAAAATTAGCATCAGCTTCTCAGCTAACAGACCTGACTAGAAGACAGATCCGATTATAAGTTTAGTTATGACTGTAACGGTTAAAAATATTAATCGCAGAATAAAATGTTTGGAATTGATAACTACCCATTTTGGTCACGACGTCTGGTGGAAAAAGAAGAAACCAAATATTGTGCAATATTATCTTTAAACATTATATTATCGAATGATAATTAATGAGAATTCTAGGTTTTTGAATAAAATTTCAAATTCACCCCCTTTACCTAGATCAGTTTTTTTGTATTATAAATACGTATTTCGACTACAAAGTAGTCTTCATCAGTATAAATTAGCTAGTCGTAGTTTATTCTTTGACAATTAGAAATAGATAGAAAGTCGAGATCAATAGACAAAAATAAAAATAAATAGAAAATTAACTAAATTAAAATATACTAAATTTTAAAAATATAATAAATTTTAAATTAAGTATATTGAAATTACTCTTGTTAAAATTTCCTTCATTCGAACTTTAACATTAAATAATTAATACACCACCCCCCCTCGAAATTTTTATAATTGATTTATATGCACTTCAACTACATGTAAACAAAAAATCAAGCTTTAATCTTTTTGAAGCTTCAGTGCTCGTACATCCTTAAACTTGGCTGGACGCACTACCGTGCTATGTGATTATTTTCAAGATAAGACCTAAGTGCAGCAAAATTTCAATGTGTTACGCTTTTTCATATTATTCTTAAAATAGTTACTTTAGTGTGGACACAGGATATTGAACAGAGTACACGAATGTTAATTACATATTTGTAATTCCCCTACTGTTTTTGTTAATTTAGTTGGTGAAGTATATTATTATTTTATTTACATTTAAAATAATAAGTTGTTACTAATTTATTAAATAACACTTTCAATTCAGAAAGGAATGAAGAACTGCTTCTATGTGATGAACTTAACTTGCATGTGAAATAAATTTATAATATAATTGCCAATTCCGCTATATTCGTTTATATGATAAATTAGTCCAATCACTATTACAAGTATTTACCATTTTACCCTTAACTGAAAAGTACATGTATCATTAGAAGTATGAAACAATAATTATATTGACGAGAAAAAAATTCTTGTTAATCAGTAATTGTTAATTATATTGCATATTTCAATTAGTTGTAAATGTTCAATACAGATTGATTAATATTATAGGCCACAAAAGTAATTTTCATTTTCAAAAATTATATAATTGATTTGTGGCATATCCATTCGGTTTTGGAAAAAATGCTTCGCTCAAAATTTGTTCATTATAAATATACTAACAAAGTTTATTCGAAACAAGTTTGAAAAAACCGAATGAATAAAGCACAAATCAACAAGTAAATTTTGAAAAAAGAACGCTACCTTTGTGACCATGTGTACATATTTTATCAAAGAATTCAAAATGTTTTGTTTTAAGGTAGTACAAGAATTTGAAAAAGTGAACAGTGACGCTAGACTTGGTGTTCTTTATTGATAGATAACTAACCATTTTAGTCACGACATTTGGTCGCAAAAAACAAAACCAAATTTAGTATGCAATATGATATTATTTTCTTTATAAAAAAGAAAATGTGTGAATTTTTTGGAGAAAACTATAAGAAATAGCGGGAAAAGACCCTAAGTAAATTTTCTTAACGACTCCAAAAAGTTATCAGAAGTTCCAAGTACCAAACCGTTCCAAAGTTATAGCTCTTTTCGGCCGTTTCAAAATTATAGTTGGCCCATATATCTAATATGTAGTTTCTATAGAAATAATATTTGACGGGAAGTATGGTCTGATATTAACCATTCACGAACTTGACCTGACTATAGTTATAGAACACACAAATTTTTGGTATAGGTGTTCATAAAATAACCTAATTAATTCATTTTTACATGACGATTCGTCTGTCCGTAGACACTATAACTAAAAAACGAGCCAAAATTTTGTATGTGTTTTAGAATCGAACAGCGCATACTTCAACTACCGAAGAAAATATTGAGAAGATACACAAGATGGTTCAAGATGATTGACAATTAAGGTGTATAAGATAGCTAAGGCTGTAAGCATCTCAGAACAAAAGGCACGGTACATTTTACACGAAGAACTCAGGAGAAAGCTTTGTGCAAGGCGGGTGCCGCATTTGTTAAATGTAGATCACTAACAAATGTGAAATTAACTTCTTCAGCAATGCTTGTGCCGTTTTAAGAAGAATCCTACCAATTTTCTGCACCGATTTGTTACGACAGATAAAACGTGGGTTCACCACTTTATACCCAAGTCAAAACAACCCCTCAAGCAATGGGCAGATATATATCAATCAACAGAGTTTGTATTTATGTAATATTACATATACATAAACAGAGATAACCATACAATTAAAACGTTTTTTGGGGAGGTTGTGTGGACAAATATGGGCCGGTTAAGGAAAAATATTGAAGGAAAATTATTTAGAGATTCTTAAAAGCAAACACATCAATGTTTTTTTATTAAAAAAAAAAAAAAAGGATAATCATCATTAATATAGTTCTGATTATCCGTGTTTCTCTTCCATAGCAAGATGCTCCGTAATTTACCGAATCAAGGGGTAGGTGAAACAAGCTCATCTCGATTACTGGGACTTTGCGCAGGGCATGCGACAGGCCAAGTTGTGCATAAACACAGCTAGGCCATTCGACTGTGCTCGATTGAAACTCAATAGAATGCAGTTGAGAAGGGTGGTGGGGCTTTTGACAGGACACTGTCGATTGAACTACCACCTACATAACTTGTAGGGCCTGTATGGAGGACGATGAAACCTCCATACATGTTATATGCACCTGCAGAAGCCTGCAGGGTGTCAGATATAGAATGTTTGGGTCCGAAACTTTGGATCCATCAATCCTGGGAACAATTCCGGCGGAGAAGTTGTGGGCTTTCTGTGTGGCGTCTGGCCTCGACATAATTCTATAGCTTCATCTGCTTAAAATAGCACCTCTTACACGGAGGCGTCTCGCCTACGGGTGACAGGTTGTTCTCAAGGAGGGCACAGAGGACCCCTTGGTCTAGATGCTAGAGACCCATATGCGGTACCCCTCTTTCTGATTATTATTATTATTCGTCTTTTTCAATTATCTATGATCGTCATTCCCAGCATTAACCGGTATAATCGAGAGTTCAATACATCATATTACAGTTGTATTATACATCATATTATAGCTATGAGGTCGACCGTAAAGTGGCCATGCAACCAATTCATAGGCTAAACCAAATTACAAGTCATAATATGAGCAATACAAAGTCAAATTTGATAAAATTCGACTTTGTTTTTGTCTAAAATTATCTTAACCTTTAAAAAAAAAAACGTAGATACATACAATTTGATAAATTTTCCATTGATGTTCAAAAATTTTCATTTGAGAAAATATTGATTATTTATTTTAAAATCAATTTTTCAATATTTTAGAATAAAAATGTCTATCTATAATCCTCTTAAATATTCAATTTACTTCAAGGCTTTTTAGTTTAACTTTAATACAAATTTTAAACCATTTGGATAATTCGTTATCAAACATATCTTGAGCTTAGCGTAAATCTGGAGGACATTCAAATATCCAGGCTATACCTTGGAAATATTTATTAGATGAATGAGAGAAATTTAAATAACACGTTTAAATAACGTTAAAACTATGGCTTTTTTGGTTAAAAATAGGGATGTTGCGGATATTTGCATCCGCAATCGCGGATCTTCCGCAATAATCAACGATCTTTGGAGATTTTGCTTGTTTGTTTTTTAAAAGCATTTTTGTTTAGCGACATTGCTCTTAATTAAATATAATGCACCAAATTTTAAATTTTCATACTAAAAATTTGATTATAATATAAAGATTAATAAAAATTATTACCATCTTTTCTTTTATTCATGTGCATAAATTAACTATCTCTTTTAAAAAAACTTGGCATATAAATGGATGCGGATGCTCAAAAGTTATTGCATCCGCATCCTGATTAAAAATCGATCACATTATGCAGTTTTGTTTTTTTTCTCTAAATTTTATGGGTTTACAATTCGTTTAACTAATATATTTATTGAAGTTTTTATCAATAGATAGACTGTCTTAATATCTGTGTATTGCATATTAACTGAGTTGTCACGGTATTCCTTGCGTACACTGCCTAAATAGTTTGTGTAAGTTAAAACATTGCATGGGAAAAATGTCGACGTCAAATAGTTCTACAGCCCTCGTACACAGCCTTAAGAAGTATAAAAATGAGAAAAATAATGAACTGTCCATTTTCTCGGCTAATTTTGCTTTTACGTATATAATCGGTCCTGAGAGAGGGTTTCCCCATGCTCGCAGTGAAAAAACAACAGTGCCATAAAAAA
Source organism: Nineta flava (assembly GCA_963920215.1). NCBI lineage: Eukaryota > Metazoa > Arthropoda > Insecta > Neuroptera > Chrysopidae > Nineta > Nineta flava. The sequence continues at coordinate 106,843,597 of OY986040.1, read as the reverse complement.
TTAGATTTATTTGTAAACTGTAAATTGGAGAAGGTACTATTATTTAGATTCGATTGTAATTAAGTCTGCCCTAAAATATTAGATAAAACTCTTGGAGAAACCTTCATAAAATCATCGAAGCTTCTCTTTAAAATATAAAGAAATTACAATCAATCTTTATAAATGTTATTATAGCCAACTAATAAATTTTCTAACGTAATACAGAAAGTTACGAGTAGGATTAACCGATTTTTTTCTTTTAAAAACTAATTATAATACTTTGAATTTATTAAAGTAGTTGCGATTATAAACCATAAGGTTATGCTTTGGCAAATATGATTAATAGAAATATCCGTACTAATAAAATATGTCACGAAAATTTCATTTTTATACTGCATAATATTTACTATCATATTCTTGTAATATGCAATCACCCTATGTAGTTTTTTGCAATGCGAGACAAATGCAATAATTAATAAAGGTATAAAATGTACTACTTTCACTGTTAACTTACATAACGGTGTTTCTTTTATAAAAATACATATATAAATTTATCTAATTACAAAATTAAATCATTTAAATGGATTGAATAACTTCTGCAGAAACAAGTTATCAAAGGTAAATATTTACAGACAAATTTATGGTAAGCAGAATGCGATATGTTACAAAGTTAAAAATAGAGTTATGTTTTAATATGTTCTATATTTGCATTTAATTTGTTTTTGTTTTTATTTTCTGCAAAAATTCATAGATCGGGAAAACGGGTTTAAATTAAAAACATGATTTTTTTTGTGTCGAAATTATTCAAATACGTGATCACATATACATTTACATGTATCAATTTTTTTAAATAAATTTTTATAATGACATAACCTATAAGTTTATAAATAAAACTTACCTATATGGCCTGCTAAAGTCATATAAAACGGTAACGCCCTTCTGGACGATATTCGCAAAACGATAATAAAAATTTACTGCAAGCAGAATGTAAATGGAAATATATAGGGTTCAAAGATGATTCCAATATCTGTAATCAATCAAATAAAATGTAATTAATTATTTATAATAATTAATATGGTTTTCATTGAATAATCTATATTTATTGAATGAAAAAAAATTATTTCAAGTACTTACATTTCTAGCAGTAGCCAGAAATAATTTAATGAACACGACACTTATGAAAACACAGTAGAAAAAAACAAACAAATGCACCTTAATATAAAAACAACGCCAAGTAAAATCACTATTTTATACAATTAATTGGATGTTTTGATCAATAAAATATTGATTGTCAATATGTTATTATTATACAAAATTAGTTGATTTTACACTGATACGTCTAACACACCACGAGGAGGTATGGTAATTTACTTTCCTATATGATGTGGGATATGACGAAATGTTTATAATACAAAATAAAATCCATAAACATTTACATATTTTATTATGCCACTGGTAGCGTTAGTGTATTATAACACTAGTACCATCTATATGTATTTGATATAACTATATATGAAAAATGGTGTCCATAGTATAACAATAACGGTCGTTTTTTCAGTGATTCCAATTTTTTGTGATTTTCGCATTTGAAACGTTAATAAAATTGTTTCGAATATAGTGATCAAAAGTCGATATGTGTAACTACATCTTAACACGAAAATAAAAAAATTTTAAAGGTACGTTATACATATAAAGATTATTAAAGATAATCAAAGAGAACTCAGGTTTTTTGACATTAAATTTCAAATTTTTGCCTCAATTCTTAGAACAATGATTTGTCTTATACCGTTTGTGTTGGACAGCTTTTCCTATAGGGAATCAATGTTAAATATTATTTACTATGATAACTATACACAATGCTTAATAAAGATATAAAAATAGTGGGGGTACTCTGTGGTGTATGGGATGTGTTTTGTACATAATGCTGGCTCCTGGCTAAAGTCGTCAGTACTACATAAACTCTAATTAGAGTGCGTTAAATATATTCATTATTGTCTTCATAAGTTTAGCCATTACATTATTATTATAGTAAATAATATTTAACATTGATTCCCTATAGGAAAAGCTGTCCGACACACACGTTATATGTACATATTTACGAGTTACGTGTCTCACCTAATTGAGACACGCATTAAATTAGCAACGAGTAACATGTCTTCGACTTCATATTCCGGAGATAGTTATGACTAGCTAATTTATACTGATGACTACTTTATAGTCGAAATACGTATTTATATAATACAAACCATTGTTCTAAGAATTGAGGGAAAAATTTGAAATTTTAGTACGTTATACAGTTTATAATAATTAATATAGGATCATGGTACCTAAATGCCAAATCCATTTAGTCACCAAATGAACTTCAAATGTCGGGATAAGTAGCATCATTTGTGAAGCCGTTTATAGAAAATTATTTCAAGCGTTCTTCTCTTAAAAATTTCCTTTAACAGATTAAATTTTTTAAATGAGTGTTGGCTGTGTGTAGTTGTCCAGGCTAACGACAATGTGATAAAAATGCATAACACTACGGGACGGTTTGAAAACTTAGCTATAGTTTGTCATGTGACTAAAAGATGGCTTCTGTAAATTTACAATGCGCCGTCCTAACTAATGGCTTTTTGACGGATAAACAGATTCGGCGATCCTTTCCTCTATATAAGTGACAGAAAAGTAGCGCTCATTTTTCAAAATTTTATAGTTGATTTATACGTTATTCATTCGGTTTTTGGGAAAATATTTAAAATAAAATTTATTAGCATGATTATATATAAAGAACAACTTTTATCCGAATCATTTTTTTCGAAAACCAAATGATCAAGGTATAGATCAATTATAAAATTTTGAAAAATGAGCATTAAGTTTGTGTTCTTGTGCACTTTAACTGGTTATCAAAATTAACTAATAGCTGTATAAAAAAGAATTGGTCTCATAACAGTAACCTAAAACCGCTTATAAAAGGTGTGAATAATGTAATTTTCATAATTTTTTATACTTTAGGAGTTTACGGTTCCACAAGTCCGATGTTATTCATCGCAGTATTGTAAACGTAATAATATAAATGCTAATAATTTTCTCGACTGCATGCGTCCATTCAAATTCAATTAATCGTCTGGTAGTATAAAGAAAACTTAAATTTCTTTAACAGGATTAACTTATCAGAAATAACGCCAGAGCCAGATGATCGTCTACGAAGAGTGCCTATATAGAAATTAGTACATTCTTGACTGTCTAAGAATGTTAGATTACGATGAATGTTTAAAAACACAATAGCGCAAATAAAACAATTTCTAACAATGTGTATTCTTTAATAGTTTTTTTATAAAACAGTACTTACAAAAGTTTTTCATTCTTATTTCTTTTAAAAAATTGAAACGAATTGAGAACCATCCTCCTTTTTGAAGTCGGGTTAAAAATACTAATTCTATATAAAATAAAGAAAGCTTAATGTATTAGCTGCTACATTATTTAATAATTATACTTCATAAATTGTTTATTTCGATACTACGATTTCTCGTTATATTGTAGCATGATCGATCAATGAAGTAATCTCATTTTATTTTAGTCAATTATATTTTGATCAATTTTACGATATAAAGCTGATCAATCACAATGAATTCTTCGAAAATTAACACGTTTTAATTGTATTAAAGAGAAATTAGTAGTTTAAAGCGGTAGAAATTCTTCATACTTTATAATTGCTCGACAAACAGGACACAAATTATTAGTTTGACGCCAAATCTCAATGCACTAAAATAACATACATATTATTGAACCAATTGATTATTTGACACCAAAACTCAGATGATGAACAAAATGTTTTAACATTAGAGAAGTGTTACGCTTCTCCTTTGACGGACGACTCAGTAAAATAACTTTGAAATTCCAAAGCGGCATTCACGCAGGTAGCGAACAAAAGAAAGTCGCGGAATATTTACGAGACGATGAGCACAATTTACAAATTAAATTCTGAATAAAAATGGAATCTTAAAATTTTTTTGCTCAACTTGACGATATAGGAGTAAATTTTATGAAAATATACCCAAATCGGTTTTTTATTAAGTTCTTCAATTATAAAACGAAGTAAGATATCAGGTTCAATAATTTTAAACGTTTTGTTTGACTAAAGTGTAGTTTCAAATTGGCTACTTTTTTGCGACCATCTGAGTCACGGTGAAAATCCGCCTCTAGTTTATAATCGACCAGTCATTTCAATTATATTGACTCTCTCTCAATTGTAGAATTTACCTGCCTATGAAAAGTGTGGTTGCATTTTAAATAAAATTTAGTTTTTTTACGAAAAGTTTCGTGACATACGAAACATGTTTCAAAATGTTCATCTATTGTAACATGTTTGAGTTTTTCTGGAAATAAAAAGATATGATAACTAAACTACCATACATGGGTTTAAATATGAATCGTAAATTTAAACACATTATGATTTTAGTATCTGTTTCAACATATAAACTTACTACATTTAGAACTTATCCATTGTTTTGGTTGAGCACCTGTCGATGGCCTTAAAATACTTTTTGGGGAATGGGTAACTCTTGAAACTTCAGATTCACTGGAACAAATATAATAACCAACAATTTGTAAAAATTATAGGAATAATGTAAGCGTACCTTGCCTCGTTTAAAACAGGATATTCAAATTTATTTATTTTCAAAACATCAGTAAACTGGCTGCATATTGACTCATCAAAAATTGATTTATCATTTGACGTAGAGTCAGTTGTAAGTACATTTTCCCGCTTTAATTTTTTAATTTCTACTTCAATATCATAAGGCAAATTATCTGTTCGACTACAGTTACATTTTATATTTATAAATGATTCAAAACTTCCATTTTTTGTTTGTGAACCAAAATAAATACCTATTGGTAAAGATAGAAAATCAAAATATCGTATTTTTTCTGTACTCATTGAAACACGACCATTAAGTAAATATTCAGTTATATATTCAGAGAGTTTTTCGAATAATTCAGGCATAGTTAACGTTGATAATTCTTTGCGACAGTCCGAATTTAAAATTATTTCAAATCGATTATAATTTTTTACACCGAACACATATTTATTTAACTTAGAAATTGCCATTCGTAACTTCTTTTCCTGATCAACATTTTCAGTTACAGATTTATTAGGAATTTTTAAAACATTGAAAAATAAATCAGATGCATTAGTCTTTGCTCCTCGCATATTAATTTTCATTTCCGCAATCTTATACGATTTGTTATTTGGAATATTGAAGTTATGGCTAGGTTTGACAAAGTATAATTTTGGTGCGAAACCAGATGCAAATGCATGTTCAAAATCATTTACTGGGGTATTATCCGTTTGCTTTGGTTTATTTAAAATACCAATATATGGACCATAAATATCTATAAAAAAATAGTAAAATATAAAGTACTGCAAAACAATAAACATGATAATTTTTAAATTATAAAATCTCCTTACATTCTTGTAGAATTTGCAAAAGAATGTTGGTATCTCCATCTTGTTTCTTACACTTTAAATTATACTTAATAATTTCTTTTATATGAGAATGCAATTTATCCGGCGGTTCTTTTCTTGTGACAAACGACAATGTTTTTAAATCCAATATTTGTTCACAAATAATGACGAATTTAAAATTTTCAAAAACGGCCTGTAAAATTTTTGTTGATAAGTAAATGATGGCACGTACGCGAGAATAGTTACAAAAGTAATTATTAGTAACTAGCGAGAATAGTTATAAGTACTGACCAGCATTTTTTTAAATTTCTCTTTTGTCTCGTATAAACGTAATTTCCACGTAGAGATCTCGACAGACTTACTTTTCCCAAAATGGAAGTCTGAACTTGATAGAATATTTGGATTTATTTCGTCAAAAAATGTTACAATTTTTATTGCTTTATCTTGAAATCTATAAGCGATTAAAATAAAAATAAAATTTCTTTTTCAAATAATTATATTTTTTGACTAAACTTTTGAATTTGTTTTTCAATTAGATTCCGAATATAAATTAAATAGTTCATACACTGTTGTTGAAATTTGTTATTTGGTAATTCATTCCTCAGTGTCATTTGCAATAATTCTTCTTGTATTTTCTTATTTTCCTCTCTGAAATAATATATTTGTTAACTTAATTTTTATTTCGTACATTTTTACTTAAAATTTTGGCACTAATTACCCTCTGAAAAAAGTTTAGATTCCTGTTAAGGATTATATTGATCCCTTTGAATTTCAAGTTTTGTATATTTACGGAGATATTTGTAACCGAACCCGAAGTTTTTACAAGCTGAAATTACCTTGTATTTTTTCAAGCAGAAGGGGTGGAAGTGGCAACGTTTTTTTGGATTTCAAGTTAGACCCATATTTTTAGCTGGTATGTAATTTTTATGAGACTACAAAAATATCTATGTCAACTATTGCTGTGTACACAGTTGTAGAGACTAAGTAAGAGATGGCTTCTATAAATATTCAATTTTTATATAAAATCCCTCTTTTAACTATGTGGAAAACCACAGCTGAGGTATAAATCGTTTCATAAAAATTGAATATTTATAGGAGCCATCTTTTAACCACATGATAAACTATAGCCGAGTTTTCAAACCGTCCCAAAGTGTTGTGCATAAGTATTACGTTGTCGCTAGTGTCGACTACTGTGCACAAGTCAATAGAGACTAATAGAGTCAATACTATTGTGTATTAAATTGGAAAAATAATTAATAAAACATACCCAAGAATCTTCTTTTGAATTTCGCATTGAAACAGAAATTTTTGAATGGTTGTAATATATTTTTGTTTTAATTCTGTTAAAAAATACTCGGATTGTAAACAAGAAACATTTGAAGACCTACTAGAACCAAATTCTGATAAAACTTCGTGATTAACATTATTAATCAAAAATCCATCAAAATGATTTAAACCATCATCGGTTTCAGGAACACATTTTACATTAAATATAAAATAATCCAGAGTATCGTCATTACGATAGTCTAACAGTAGCAGATGTTTTCTTAATAAACCTGATACAATGTCTAATTCATTATCCGATAAATGAACATTATATTTAAAAGAATACGATCCATTTACTCGTAAGGACTCTCTCATTCTATGTGTTGAGTATTCTACAGCTGGCCGTAAACAAATTTGTATCTCATCTTGTTTTTGTACATTCGAAAATATAATTATTGAATTTATATTTAATGTTATCGGTTGTGGGACTTTTCCTTTATCCTCTTCATCTTCACTATTTACTGATTCAACCAGTGATTTATTTCGTTCAATATTGTACGTGATAATTTGATCAACTGTTGGATACTCAGTTTTAATTATATCATGTAATTTACTAAGGCTTGAATTTTGAGAAACATTAGTTTTATTTAACTTCTCTGTATTTTCATTTTTATTGATATCGGTTATTTGTACTTTTCCATTAACGAATTTAAACTTTTTTGAATTTAGAAGAAAATTTGTTATACCTAAAATATATTTCATGTATTTTATTAACTTTAAAATTGAAGAATTAGCTATTATGCGAAATCTAAATCTACATTTTAACCGATTCGCATAGTATATTTTACTAACCGGAGACGAAATATCGAAATCGCAGATTTGAAACTATAATTTTCTTTTAATTTTTTATAGATTATTTAATGTAAAAAGTTGACGTCATCCCGAACCAAGTATAAATGTAATACTGAACCAATTATCTAACAAACTTTGTCAGTGAAACCTCTCTACTATTGCCAGTTCCATGGGAATACTTTAATAGGTTACGAACAACATGGGCCGGTATATTTTATGGAAATTAAAAGGACTCAAAGCTATTTATGGGTATTGAATTTGGTCCAACATAATTACATAATATGATCTATTATATTTTAATTATCATAAATAATGAAATGATAGATTTTGAGTAAAATGCTATATATATTTTCTAGTGGTTCAAGCTAACACCGACATTTTACATAATATAACAAAAGAAATGTTTGTGCCATCAAAATTGCAAATTCGATACTATCTTACAACACCTAAGTTTAATTTTGTTTCAATGCTCAATATCATTTTATAAATGATAAGTTTGCACAAATCTCGTTAAACATTGAACGCCTCCTTTGTATCAAATATAATCGCATGTATTACAATACTCAATTTTATATATGCTTATTAAACCATACATAAAATTTAACCGACGTAAATTTACCATGCGTAACATAAAATGATACGTCTGAAAATAATTCGATTTGTTCTTTCCAAGTTGCTTCTAAAATTCCTACATGTAATGGACCTGTGGCTTTCAGTAATGTATAATAGTACCTATAAAAATTTCCCCAATTATTTCTTTTAAATTTGATATGGTTATATTATCTAAAAACTTACGACAGAATGGATTCCTTTTCAGATTTTTCGTCCTCATTTTGATATAAATTATCCCAAGTCGAATCATTCAACATTTTCTTAATATACTGGAATATGAATTACAAAGTTATACTTATTATTATAAAGATAAATTAAAAAAAAAGCACATAAATCTAATTTTAAACTTTAAAACAATTTGTTATTGTTTTGTATTATAAAGTTGTAAACAAAAACACCTTCAAATTAGGAGTTTTAAATATTTCACAAATACGACTTACTTATCGGTTAAAATGACAGAAAAGCTTTCTAATATTATAACATACCAAAAGATGGAATACATAACTTTTAGTAAGAAGTGTCTACATCTAGTAGTGTAAATATTGAACCAGAGATCTTTCTTGAACTTTTAAAAAGTGCTTTTGAAATCTCCAAGATATTAAGAATAATAAAACTTTTTAATCTTTGAGTAGCCGGGTGGGGTACTTTTTGTATTCCATGTTTAGAATTTGTTTGCAACTAGTTGAAACTTCAACCATTAGAATTGTTCTTCGAGTTAATAGTTATGCGTTCTTGGTGGGCCTAATTACTATTTAATTAATTATTTTCTTTGATGTTTCACGAATTCATTTTCACTTTTCGTTTATTTTACTTTCTGAGGAAAGTCAAATAAACGTTGGTATGAAAGTGGGGGATTTATAGTACCTCACTTGGCCATCAGCGGAAAACTCTAAAACTGGAATTGCAAAAATATATAAAAATAAAAAGTTATGTATATAATGGTGCTATACACATGTCCACTTTTGTTGTCAAGTGTACGTCATGTACTACAGCATACCTGAATCTAAGCCAATTTAATCGAAAGCCAGTTTCCAGATAACGTCACTTCCAGACTCTGTAGATCAAAAACTAAAAATTGCATTGCGTGTGCCCATAAGAATTTCTGATCGGGAGTTCATGTACTACAAAACATACTTCAGCCAATTTGATCGAGAGCCAATTCTCATAAGGATTTTGAGAAGCTCCTTTCAGCGGAGCCTGTACTTATCGGTATTGTTAACAAAATTCGATAGACAATGTAAATATTTGGGTAAATCTTTTTGAAGTTATTTTCTATTATGTATTAAAGCAGTTCTTTCACATATTTAATTAAGTCAGCTGGTACATTAAGGATCATAGTTTGTAATTCTTTATACAGTTCGTAAGGTTGGAAGTACTTTCACCCATTCGCAGGACTGTATGAAAATCTTGACAGTTTTTTAATATTTGCTCTTTCGGTATATTTTTTAATTTTCTCAGATCTTAGAGAAAACCAAAATTTTCAAAATATTCATTTAATGACAGAAATATCGAATGCATATTGCTTATTATAGAATCAACCATTGTGTTAAAAAATTCTGACTCATATCGGCTTTTAAGAGACTGTATAGGCTGATCTCTGCCTTCATAATCGAACATCCTTGTTGTTTTTCTTTACATCACATCACAAACAAAATTTCAAAAAGTTCTGAACTAAAACAGTTCTCTCCTTATTACTTATGGTCTAAGAGTTGGCTACATAAAAGTGAACTGATAAAACATAGCCGTGATTTTTTCTCATAAGTTTACCATGATATCGTCAAAGCAAGAGCCGCAATTTGCAGAAGTCTCAGGCGAGACGGAGAATGTAGGTGGGGGGGGGGGGGGTCAAACGTGTAGAGTTTTGATAAAAAAAACCAATCGCATATAGTTTATATTTGCAGAACTATGTTTTATGAGTCCAATTTCAACTCAAAGTTAACCACTTTACCGCTTATGGGAGCGGTTGGGCCTCACCCTACATTTTTGGGAACATTTTCTTTCAATTTCTATTTTCAATATGTAATACTACACCAATTTTCAGAACTATGTTCGATCGGTTTTTTTAAAATCAAAACTCTACACGTTTGACCCTCCCCCCACCTACATTCTCCGCCTCGCCTGAGACTTCTGCAAATTGCGGCTCTTGCTTTGATGATATCATGGGAAACTTATGAGAAAAAATCACGACTATGTTTTATCAGTTCACTTTTATGTAGCCAGCTCTATGTCTATTAGCGTTTACCTACAACTACAAACTTCAAACAAAAACTATTAAATAATTTTAGTTCAATGTACCGGACTGGTCGATAGACACTATGTATTTATTTCATAAGTATTAATCGTTTTCAAACAATGAACCACACCACACTTACTTTCACATCAAATACTATCAGAAAAATACAATAATAGCGCATACGTATATGGCGCAACACTGCGTGCGATACTTTGATTGACTTTCTAGCCTTTGAGGAGCAACTGGAGTTTGAAAGTACCTAACGTAGACAAACGACAAACATAAAGGTAAATCCCTAAGTCTGGTCACAAGAGGTTCCCCGTGATAGCAATGCAACGCCAACAAATATTACTAGACTAAATAAAAACAAAATTTGTCAGAGGGGCTTCCCCGTTTCAATCCCCGCGATAGCAACGCAACGCCAACAAATGTTGCTAGACTAAATAAAACAAATTTGCTATGTCGACGATTACATTTTCACGTTGCGTTCGAGTTATGCATAAACCATTGAGGCACGAGGCCGTAGGCGGTGGCACACGTCGCTCACGCCTAATGCCGACTTTGCATAAGCTTTTCAACAAAATCGGTCCAACATTTTTGCGTGATGTTCGAACAAACAAATAGACAATTACAGTTTTATAATAGTCGAGAAGAAGGGATCAAAACGATTAAAATTTGCTGCCCTTGCAACATTTTCCGCCCTACACAGCTACCTACCTTGCCGTCCCAGTTAATCCACCAGTACAATAAATTATTGCAGTTAATGTTAACACAATTGATTTATGGTTGACTAATTGTTTTAAAAATATACTACTTTGAGATCAAATTATCTATTTAGAATACTTAGTCAGAATCTTTCATCATTTCTCGGATACACGTTCTATGATTGACGAAATTCTGAATAAAAATATGAACACACACACACACACAGATTAATTAAATATGATATTTAAGGCAATCGAAGGACCCCAAAACTTGAAAATTTGGCTTTGGTCTTTAAAAGCATAACTTCTAAATTAGATAAAAAGTTATAGCTTCAATAATATAAGCAGAAACAAATGAAAATAACAACTAACTAATTGCTTAAACACCCGGTAAATACTGGATTTATGACAAAAAGTTTCAAACAAAAAAATTGTTTGTTTTTAAAAAACGAACATTTTTTGTCGTTAAATTTATGTTCTATCACTTACAAAGATAGGCAGTTTTGCCTATTTTGCCCAAACATGGTTCGATTTTGTCTATTTACGAACTTAACCTTACTTTTTAGCTCTAGAACGCACATACGATTCTGTGTTCTTTATTTTCAACCGTTACAAAGTCGAAACTAAACTTAATATACCCTGGTATATATTATATACCAGAGTATAAAAAGACAAAAAGAAAATCCTGAAAAAAAAACAAGAATTTTAAAGAAAAACAGTAAATTTTCAATATTTTAATTGTATGTAGTATGTAGTAATACACAGTTGTACAATAGGGAATATGCATGAACATTTTTTTTCACTTAAATTGAAGCATGTTTACTTGACAAATATCAAGGTAAAATTACTTTTTAAATAACTTTAAAAATAAGCGAGATATGAATGATTGAAATTCCCGATTAGACAAAGAGGGTGATAGTCCTCTTGATATGTTATGTGACATCATATTACACTTTCACCATTTAAAATACACGTAAAACTCCGTTTTTAGTATTTTTGCAAGAAAGAGACAGATAATAATCTTTAAAAGCTTATAGCTTCCTTGATATTAGTCGGATTTTAATTTCGTTTTTAAATATTATTACAGTATTAACAGTATTTTCATATTCCGAAAATAAATGTGAAAAACAATTTTCATGCATATTCCCTATTAATTATATGAATATTTTATTTATATTATGGCGTGTAAGATATCTTTCCATACATTTAGCATGTACAAGGATCGCATGTGATGTTACCAGCTTCCCATTCCCATACACATCGATTTTGACATGGACTAAATACTAATGGTGGATTACTTGGTGCACAATTTTTCACAATTCCAATGCCAAAGTTTGTACAATAAACAAATTGACAGTATTTAGGTAATGGTAGTAAATTATCGTTGTGTGGATCGGCTACACCATTGGGACATCTAGGATATGGTTGTGGAATATCGACTGTTGGGGGATCGGTGCATGGTGGTGGTGATGGTTATGTTGGTGGATTTGTAGGACATAGTGTTGGTGTAGGAGACGGTGGGGGAGAACAAGTCGGGCATGGTGTCGGGTGTGTTGGTGGTGGTGGAGTACATGCTGGTGGTGTCGGAGTACATGTTGGTGGTGTTGGAGTACATGTTGGTGTAGTTTCAACACATATTGTACAATCGTGTTTGTTTACACTCTCGGAATTGACGTTTTTCCGATGAATATGTTTTGATGTCGAAGACTGTACATTTCAAATGGTTGTAATCACTGCAATCAATACTGAAAAATAATTTACACAAGTTATTATATAGAATATTGCAAGAATTAACTATTTTTCAGTAAGTTTTCATTTCTATTAAATTGGAGTGTGAATATATAAGATAGTAAAAAATAATTGCTTACATGTGAATGTTGTGAAATCCATGATATGTGAAATTTTCTTGATAACTTTTCTATTTTTTAATCAAACAATCACGAAGAAAAGATATGATTTACTAAATACATAAAACCTATTTTGACAAAATGGAAACCCGACTTCAAAAATCAAATATTCTATAACAAAAAATGCACTAAAAAGTAAAAAAATAATTGCATATTCTTGTGCCAATTTTAGTTCACCTAAGCAAAAATTTTTAAATATATATGTACAATTATTGTTATTTTTGGAGTCGGTGTCAGCATAGAGAAATTCACATAACTTTTGGACACCGCCTCCATAAATAATAATACTTGTACATATATATTTAAAAATTTTTACTTAGATGAACTAAAATTGGCACAAGAATATGCAATTATTTTTTTACTTTTTAGTGCATTTTTTGTTATAGTATATTTGATTTTTGAAGTCGGGTTTCCATTCTGACAAAATAGGTTTTATTTCTCCCTTTTTAGTGACCTTGAAGTTCTATAATTGATTTTATTTGTCTAAATATGGGTAGACCAACTAAACGACCTACTAACTTTTAGTGCATTTCTTTATAACACATTTTTTTTATCCGTTTTTTTTTTTTTAATTTTTAGTGCATTTTTTCATAACAGATTTTCAGTTTTTTTACATGTATTTTGTTTTGTAAACATTTTTTTTTTGGGGTCGGTTTTTTTTTTGTAAAAAATTTGTTTGACGTCGGTTTTTAAAAAAAATTTTCTTATTTTCCCATTATGAATGAGTATACCCTTTCAAAAAAAAAAAAAAAATTCGCAAAAATCGGTTATCACATACAAAATGAGAATAATCCTCGATTTCCAGGGGATCCCCTCACCAGAATGCGATTTGGTGACAATAGGACCAATCTGAAATCAAACCCTGTAAAACAAAAAAAAAAAAAAATTCAAAATCGGTTCATAAATGACGGAGTTCTGAGGTGACAAACATTAACAAAATAAAAATAAATAAATAAAAATACAGACGAATTGAGAACCATCCTCCTTTTTGAAGTCGGGTTAAAAATAGTTTAGTCTTATATAGTACCTACTATTAAGTTAATCTACTTCTAATAGTTAATACCCTTTATTATCAAAACTTAGATTTAAATTTTAATTTACTGTCGTGATTGCAATTTTTTTTGTTATTAATTAAGGAAAAAAGAACTTGAAATTTGCAAAATATTTTTTCTCCGTGGTATTTCATAAAAGAACTTAATCCCCATTAATTTTATTTAAATCTAATTTTTGATAATAAAGGGTATTAACTATTAGAAGTACCTAGATTAACTTAATAGTAACTATATAAGACTAAACTATTTTGTATTTAGTAAATCATATCGTTTCTTCGTGATTGATTAACAAATTTGATTAACAAAGTTGTCAAGAAAATTTCACATATCATGGATTTCAAAACATTCATTCACAAAACAAAATTCACGTAGGGCTAATAGTTTTCGATATATACGACTGAGAAAAATTGGGCGTAATGACGTATTATAGACTACAATATAATGTTAGATTTGCGCAATTCATTCCTTTTAAAACTCAGTTTAAAAGTTTAAAGCATCGTTTCGCCCAGCTGTTCTCAGTCGAAATTCGGAAACTATTGGACCTTCGTAAATTTTGAAAAAGGATCTTTTTTGTGCAAAATTAACTAAGTAAATTTGTTAATGACCTCAATTAACGTAAATGACCTCGACTCGAGAAAAACGAATCATCAATCATCACGACCTTTGATCTTCAATAAATAAATTTTTTGTAATCTTACATAAACCTGAACGTATTGGACGAGATATTTTACTAATGAATAAGTTTAATTATGACCTCTATAAACGCAAAACCAATAGTCTACAAGATATTTGAGAAAAACTGATTTTCGCGACCTTTCACCTTCAAAAACTTTTTCTGTAAGCGTGATTTCGTTATGGACTTTTTGCAAAGTTTTCATAGTGCCAAAACGAAGATATTTCCATTGGAAAATTTTCACTTGTATTTTTTAAAGAGGGAAAACTACTATTTGACTGGGTCAAAATGTAACTTAATTAAAATTTTTACTGTTGTAAAAAAAAGTTAGCACACCTTAAATTCATCGAGCCCAATACTGGCCCACCGGAATACGCAAGGCTCGCGACGCCAGTGCCCTGACTGCCTTAAATATGATATTTAATTAATCTGTGTGTGTGACTCCTATTTATCCAGAGTGTCGTCAATCATAGAATGTGTATCCGAAAAATGATGAAAGATTCTGACTATTCTAAATAAATAATTTGATCAAAATATACTAGTCCACAGTACAGCACGGTTTTTTTTAATGATTAGTAACAGGCTAAATTTTTGTCAGTAGCTTCCATTCGACGAGACGCCCAACTTTTCTCTCACGAAAACTGTCGATGATAGTGAGAACCAATTATTATTATTTTGTTTTTTTTACTAAAACATTATCTGAAAAAAATATTATAATACCACCTATTTTTTATGATCACTATTATTCAAAGTATACAATACATAGAATACATACTCTGGAATTTTTGGCTGGTAATTTGGGGCATAGAAATTTCTATGTGAATGACAATGTAGGACGAAAATAGCGAATATGCAATAAATCTATTCGAAGCAATAACGATTGGTGTCAAGCGAAGAAGTTGCTTTAATACCAATTTTAGCGTTTTCAATGATGGTGTTTAAATTAAGAGGTGATTAATTCGCTAGGAAAATTATAACAATATGCTTTTATCTGAAGCATATTCATGAATCGAGGAAAACCATCATTTTATATGTGATCACCGATTTCTGGGAAAATTTTTTGTTTGTTTGAAAGGGTATACTCATTCATATTGGAAAAATAAGAAACTTTTTTAAAAACCGACTTCAAAATGCACTAAAAATAAAAAAAAAAAAAAACGGATAAAAAAAATGCCAATTTTAGTTCTCACCTAAGCAAAAATTTTTAAATATATATGTACAATTATTGTTATTTTTGGAGGCGGTGTCCAAATTTTATGTGAATTTCTCTATGCTGACACCGACTCCAAAAATAACAATAAATGTACATATATATTTAAAAATTTTTGCTTAGGTGAACTAAAATTGGCACAAGAATATGCAATTATTTTTTTACTTTTTAGTGCATTTTTTGTTTTAGAATATTTGATTTTTGAAGTCAGGTTTCCATTTTGTCAAAATTTTTTTTATTAGTGTTCAATTTGACGCTGTGTATGCTGACAAAGCGCGTTAATGCCTAATGGTTGAGTTCGACGATAGACACCATACTCTCAGGCGTTTTATCCATCAAGGTAGGGCAGCAAAACCGTTAGCTCCAAATCGTACTATCTCCCAAAACGAATACTGTATAAGCGTTTGTTTTTTTTATCTGTCATGTTTTTTATTGTATTCCAGTCCATTTTACTTTTTTTGAATGTTTTTAATCTGTTTTTTTTTTTCTGATTAAACAAAAATAAACCCCGATTTTGCCCATTTAAGAGCTTGACCTTACTTTTTACCTCTAGAACACAAATACAAAATTTCAGTTCGCTATTTCTTTTCGTTTTTGAATTATTGTGTTGACGGACGAATAGACACATTTGCGGAAATGGACTAATTCGAATTTTTTTTCCGCAATCAATATTTTCAACCGTTACAAAAACGGAACTAAACCTAATATACCCTGGTATATATTATATACCGGGTATAAAAATTTATTTGCATATCCATCACTGTTCTTATACCTATGTAAGTGAGAAAAACCGCTTCTGCTCCTGTGAGAAACTGATTTACTGAGAAACCTTCATAAGCGAAAAACAAATTCTGGTGGATTCTTGAACTCTCGCTTATCTAGGTTTGACTGTATTCGTGTTCTTTATGTCATTTGTCATGACAACACTACTACTAATAAGAGTTATTTTATGTTGTGAATGATAGAGGATGATTTTATTAAAATTTGTGATATAATTAGTACAATGTTGAACGATTTGTTTTACTATTTAATTAGTTATCTTATATTATGGTTGCCTTATTATTACGCAGACGTTATTCTCTCAAGTCTGTTTTGAATTGGTGTAAAATATTCACCCAAGCGAAAAATAGATACGTATAGACGGTTCATGCTTCAATGAATCAAGTGTATATTCGTTTGTAAGTACAAATGGTGTCAAAAATCTAGCTATCCTTTCAAAATTTTATAATTGATTTGTTTGTGCCTTATTTGGTTTTCGAAAAAAAATGCTTCGGATAAAAGTTTTTCATTATAACTATACTAAGTACTTTGAAATAGTGACATTGTGTGTACGAGTATATCCAATTTATAAACTTAAATGTAATACAATTTTTTTAAACGTGAGTATTTTCACTTTCGAGCCGTCAATATGAGTAAAAAATTCGTTACGCAGGAGCTGCTTCAACTTCGCGAATTTCCTTAGAATACATAAATGATTCTCTAGCGGTCACAATTTTAGTCTGATCAAAATGAAATGTTGTATATGATTTTAGTATTTGCAAGTCTACTTTTATTAATAAATGACATACGTCTAGAGGAGGGGGGGGGGTGTATAAAGAAAGAAGAAAACACAAAATATAAAATATCTCTCTTAATATTAGAACATTCGAAAAAATTGTAAGGAAATTGTAGAAAATTATATTTGCTACAATTCATCACGTTATCATTTTTGCTCAAACTCTAATGTGTACAGAGATATTAAGGAATTTAATTTTCAATTTTAAACCGTCTATATTTCTGTAAATATTAGTGTAACAGAAAAAATGATAAGAAACAAAATCACAGTAAAACTTAGTATCTACAACTTTACTTCTTATAAATTTTTCAAATATTAAGGGAGATATGTCAATTTTTGTGTTTCCACCTCCCTTTAAACCCTCTTTTCCCCTTGTCCGATTTTACCCATTAACGAACTTGACCTTTTGAATACCTAAAGCGCCTCAAATACCAAATCTCATTCCGATAAAATGAAAACTGTGACCGCTTGAGTGATTACAGACACACATATATATATTTATATATATATATATATATATATATATATATATATATATAAAATGTCCATAGATATATATATATATATATATAAGTTTTAAAGATGATGATTTTTGACATCTACTTTGTAGGATCGATGGACATTTGAAGAAATTTTTGCGAAATTTTGACTTCGGTACGGGACCAATAGCTCTGTTTCCTTTCAGGAAATTTGCTAAAAACAAGTGAAAATAACAACTAACTGAGTTAATTGCTTAAACACCCGGTATATACTGAATTTATGAAAAAAATTCAAACAAAAGTTGTTTATTTTTAAAAAAACGTACACTTTTTGTCTTTAAACTTTTGTTCTATCTCTTTAAAACATAAACAGTTTTGCCCATTTGGCACAAATATGGTCCGATTTTACTCATTCAGGAACCTGATTTTACTGTATAGCTCTAAAACACACACACGAAGTTTCAGCTTGCTATCTCTTTTCGTTTTTGAGTTATCGTGTCCACAGACGGAAGGACGGACATTCGAAAATAGACTATTTAGGCCATTTTATGAACGCCTATACCAAATTTTTTTTCCTGCGATCACTATTTTTAACCGTTACAAAGTTGGGACTAAGCTTAAGCCCCTTTACCTAGATCAGTTTTTGTATTATAAATACGTATTTCGACTACAAAGTAGTCATCATCAGCATAAATTAGCTAGTCGTAGTTTACTCTTTGAAAATTAAAAATAGATAGAAAATCGAGATTAACCAAAATAAATTAAAACTAAAATATAATAAATTTTATTGTAATTACTCTTGTTAAAATTTCTTTCATTCAAGTTTACTCTTGTTAACCTCACTCTTATTAAAATTACTCTTATATTGTCTTAGGATATGTTGCTTGGTTTTACCTAGCTTATATATGTTTGGCCGACCTTTGATACTATTTTGGTGATACTATTTTGGTGAAACTCAGCACCTAATTGGTGCTGAGTTATGCGTTGCGCAGTAAACAGGTTTTTATATTTTGACATCTTTAGACAGAGAGAGACGGACATATTGACAATTAATTTTTTCGTAAAATTTTGATTAAATCTGAGTTTGGAACCGGTCCATTGTCTAAATTCATAATATTTCTTTTGAATTTCTGAATGTAAATGCTTTCGTATGCATTCATCTCTGAAGGATTTTGTACTGCCTTTACAAGTTTTAAGTTGGATTTGTCGATTTTATGGTCATTCTCTATAATATGTGCAGCTATACAGGATTTTTCTAACCTGTCGTATTTCATATGAGCCACATGTCCTTTGAATCTGGTTCCAATTTATCTACGGCTTTGGCGAATGTATATTTGTGAACACGATGGTTACTCTATGCTATAAATTCCCGATTTTTATTCGTTTTCTATTTTGTCTTTTGGGTTACCGAAGATCTGTTTAATTTTATATTTGCTCACGAGTGCTATTTTTGGATTATGATCCTCCATATTTTTTTAATCTTGTTCGTACAAGGTGGGAAGTATGTTTGCTTGCTCTATTTATTTTGTTCGATGTTGGCCCGTTCTGGTGTTAGTGTCGTTGTGTGCTCCCGTGCATCTCCCCCCGTCTCAGGGTTAAATATCCATCTTAAAAATTGTAAAAGAAAGAAGAAAATTTGAAGACAAAAAATGTTACTTTTTAAAAAATAAACAAAATTTGTTTGAAACTTTTTTCATGAACTGGATAATTTTGCCACAATTTCAGCTCAATTAATTTACGCAATTAATTCAGTTAGTTATTTTCACTTGTTTTTATTTAAATAACTTCAATTTAACTAAATATTTGTTTTTGAAATAAATATATAGACAAGCTTTTTTTGTTTCATACAAAAGTATGATAAAAGTGAATGGTTTACGTGTACTATGGGCCACGTAGTTCCTTTTTTCAAAATTGTAGAGTCATTCTCTGCCTTATTCATTCAGTTTTTGTGAAAATGACTGTACAATTTTGAAAAAAGGACTTCACTTTTGTGGCTCATAGTACCATGCCATACCATTAAAAACCATAAGTACCATTTTAAAAATCTGAACCTTGACTGCGAATATCTCGCTTCACAATCGGTTTGGATTTTATAAATTAAATAAAGAGCACTTAAAAAGCTTAATGTCATATTTCAATTTCATTAAATTCTTGAGAAAAATGAGTTCACTAGGTAACTACCTTAAATTTCTAATTTTGAAATACGTTTGTTTTCAACGAATAGAATTTGATTCTATTTTACAAATTTGTAAATAACTTTATTGCTAATCAAATGGTATTATTTAAAAGGAATGACTTTGAAAATAATACTTGATTTTATCAACTATTATTTTGTTACAAATGGTATACGAGTATATAGTTAGTTGATTAGTATTTTCATTTCATTTGATGTTATTTGTGTTAGAATATATATGCTACAGCCATATTCAAGGCAGCTTTTCTACAATCACTCTAGCAAAGTTATTGAAAATTCTGGTGAAAAGTGGAAATCAGGTCAATAATCAATGGATGTATTATGCATTCTTGATTTAAATATCTCAAGAACGGAAAATGAATGAGCATTGTTGTATACCAATATGAGACTCAAATCTAAGTTTTGGTTGAATTCGTCACCAATGACGCGTATTTATTACTTACAAAAATCTATATGGGGAGTGAATAAAATTTCAGATTCTACAATGGGACGTTTTTTGTGAACAATCGGCCAATGTTATAGTCGGTAACCATCGGCTTTCGTGTTTTAAATTTAACATTGACGTTTTCTAATGGCTAGATATACTCGTATTTAATATAGTTTATAGTTTCTTTGGAAATAAATATCTGCAATAACAAAATTTAAATTATTTGTAATTAAATCAAAATTTTGGGAAAAATATTTATTTGACACAACTTTCTTATAATAGTTTTTTGAAGCCCGGCTAACACCGGAGTTTTCAGCTGGTATTATATGTTTTCACATTAGACCTGAGTCCCAGGCAAAAATTTTTTTTTATTTCTAGAATTTCGCAAAGTTACTCAGATAGTTAATATACTATGAAAAATGAAATTTGATTAAAAACTAAAGTCCTCACATATTTATTTTCTATAACAGGGAAATAAATTTAAAAAAAACAGTAAATTTTCCAAAATATTGTAATTATTTGTAGTAATACACAGTTGTACAATTAATTATATGAATATTGTATTTATATTATGGCGTGTAAGATATCACTCCAAACATTTAGCATGTACAAGGATCGCATGTGATGTTACCAGCTTCCCATTCCCATACACATCGATTTTGACATGGACTAAATACTAATGGTGGATTACTTGGTGCACAATTTTTCACAATTCCAATTCCAAAGTTTGTACAATGAACAAATTGACAGCATTTAGGTAATGGTAGTAACTTATCGTTGTGTGGATCGGCTTCACCATTGGGACATTCAGGATATGGTTGTGGAATATCGACTGTTGGGGGATCGGTGCATGGTGGTGGTGATGGTTCTGTTGGTGGATTTGTAGGACATGGTGTTGGTGTAGGAGACGGTGGGGGAGAACAAGTCGGGCATGGTGTTGGTGTAGGAGACGGTGGGGGAGAACAAGTCGGGCATGGTGTCGGGTGTGTTGGTGGTGGTGGAGTACATGTGGGTGGTGTTGGAGTACATGTTGGTGTTGGTGTAGTTTCAGTACATATTGTACATTCGTTTTCGTCTACACTCTCGGAACTGTCATTTTTCCTATGAATATGTTTTGTTGTTGAAGACTGTACATTACAAATTACTGTAATCGCCACAATCAACACTGAAAAAAATAATTGACATGAATTATTAACGTCCGTTATATATAATATCCCAATAAACCATTGTATAAATGCATAAATAATTTTGACAGGTTTAGTCACCACTTTGTAACTGTTGGAAATATTGATCGTTGAAACAAAATTTTGATGCAGGTGTCATACAATGTTCTCATTATTTCATTAATTAACATTGTCGGTCTGCTCGATAACACAAAGGGAATAAGTTAACGAAAAGAAAAAATTAGATTAAATTTCTTTAGAGCTATACACAATAGTACTTATCAATAACTCAGTACATACAAGATATTAAAGAATTAACTATTTGTCAGTTAATTTTCATTTCTATTACATTGGAGTGAGTGTAAATATACAAGATAGTAAAAAATAATTACTTACATATGAATGTTTTGAAATCCATGATATGTGTAATTTTGCTGACAACTTTTTGCTTGTTAATCAATCACGAAGAAAAGATATGATTTACTAAATACAAAATAGTTTAGTCTTATATAGTACCTACTATTAAGTTAATCTACTTCTAATAGTTAATACCCTTTATTATCAAAACTTAGATTTAAATTTAAATTTGCTGTCGTGATTGTAAATTTTTTTTAAATTAATCAGATTTTGTGTTCGATAAAATGCAAAGGAAAAAAGGACTTGAAATTTTCAAAAAATATTTCCCTCGTGTTATATTATTAAAAAAGAACTTAATCTACATTAATTTTATTCAAATTTCTATTTTTTTTGTTGTCAAGATTAGGTGTTAGACGATGGATTGGGCCATATAATCGATATAATTAATACAAAGTATAAGCAGACTTAAAATAATACACCGGAATGTAATACCGGGCAATTTATAAATAATACACCGGAAAATTACTTTATCCACAAGTTAAAAAAAATTATTCATCTATATTATTTTTATTCAAAGTTCATTGTTTTTTTTAAACACGCTTTGATTAGCTTCACTTGTAACTAACTAACAAACAATGTAATAAAATCTTTGAAGTCAATTTTAACCTACTTCTAATTGTCGTACTGAAATGAAACTTTGTATGTATAACTAGTTCGGATGACAAAACTATAATTTGGTATCTTGGAGCTGATCTTTAATAATTTTTAGTTCGTGATAAAAGCGTGTTTTTTGGTTTTTTTAAACTGCATGTCTTATTATTACCAGAGATACATAAATATAATTTGTACGTAGATCTCTTTGTCTTGAAATGTTAAGATCTACCCATTTGTTGTTTATTAGGAGTTTTGATAAGATGGATTTTATCCCCCGACGCAAAAAGAGGGGTGTTATAAGTTCGAAGCGTATGTGTGTTTGCCTGTCTGTCTGTGGACCTGCCTGTGTAATCGTAGCTCGCAAACACATGGACCAATTTGAATGCTATTTTTTGACACGCTCTGTAGCCTAATCGGCCTACCATTTGAGGTGTCGTTAGATTCGTCTTAATTGCGAAGTGATATAGGGTATAATATTTCAATAAGAAGTTCCGCTAATTACAAACCGATCCAAAGTTATAGCCGATTTCTGACCGTTCCAAAGTTATAGCAAATCCATATCACTAATATTATAGTTTCTATAGAAATAACTAATAACTTACTTATAACCAATATATATTTATAACCAATATTTTGTGCCGACATTTATTTCCTTGTTTTTCTTGATTTTCCGTGAAAATATCTGGAAAATGAAACTATTAGTAACATATTTTTCCATTTTTTTATTGTAAATATCTTAACTAATAATTCCAGTCATTTTCCCGAATTTTATAACTTGTTATCAGTCTTCTTATAAAGATTATTAAGATAATCAAAGAGAACTCTAGCTTTTTTGATATTAAATTTAAAATTTGGCCCCAATTCCTAGAACAATTATTTATATTTTATAAATACGTATTTCGACTATAGGGTAGTCATCATCAGTATGAATTAGCTCACAAGTGAGACACGCACCAAATTAGCATCGAGTAACATACCTTTGAGGTCCATATCCTGGAGATAGTTACGATTAGCTAATTCATACTGATGATGACTACTTTGCAATCGAAATACGTTTTTATAAAATAAATATAATTGTTCTAGAAATTGGAGCAAAATTTGAAATTTAATAGCAGTCTTCTTTTTTATCCTCCTTTATTATATCGGATAGTTAACTGGGATAAAAATGACAAAATTAAAATCTCCACACGGTTTGTGGTTTCATTAATGATTATATAATAGAGAGGCTTTGACCATATAGTTGTGGCATAAATACAACTTTATAGCTAAAATTTATGTACATATTTGGTGTAAATTAATATTTATAAACTTTATATAAATTACAAGCATTGAATTTATTTTATACCAGGAATTATTCAAAAGGTCAACTTATATTGACAATGAACGGTATTTGTATAAACATAGTGTTCATTTAACGAAGAATAGTGTTCATAAAACATTCATAAAAAGATATGTTAGTTATATTAAATAATTATTATTTAAATAAATAATAAATATATGTAAAAGATATAATTGATCTTTATTAAATAAAATTGATCTTATTAATTTGATTTATGAAATGTTATTATTTTTAAATGTAAATTACCAAGGTTGTTAACATTCACAGCAACCGTGATAATAGAGGAAAGTTATAGTTGCAACAGATAAAAAATGAAGAACAAAATTATAATAATAATTTAATGATGAAGCGACACCGCTACATGTAGCGGCACCGCTACACTAGCTTACATGTTTCCCTAGTAAAAGTCAACAAAATGCCTCAGCATTGAAGGATCGATAATAAACATTTTACTCGAGATATGGTGGAATTTCATTAAAATCAATTGAAATTTCGTTATAATGTTTAAATAATGGACTTCTTGAAGTATCGTTTTAAAAACTCGTTTTCCATTTTAAACAATTGGTCAATAATTTTAAACACTTTACTATAAAAACGTTCTTGAAGTCGTATTTTTTAAGTATGAAATTTAGGAATATGAAAATAATAACCTAAGAACTATCGGGCGTATTAAAAAAGTGTGTGTGTTTTAGAGCTAAAAAGTGACTTTTCGTGAATGGGCAAAATCAGCTCAAAAACTAAAATAAATATTTTGAATTGGCAGTATACAGAGGGTATTTTAACAATTAACTCAGTTGTTATTTTCACTTGTTAATTATAAGGTCTATATTGTTTTTGTGTGGAAAGTTTCGAAAAACTATCCTGAGTTAAATTCGAACCGTAGTGAGTATTTGCATTTTGTCCGAAATATATTGAAATTATATACACAGAGAAATAATTCGTAACTTAAAAAAAAAATTCAACCATCTCAGAATTTAAAGCAATTTAAATTGTTCACTGTTTTGTGCTGAAATTTAGTGAAGTTACTCATCTTTAAAACCTAAATATTGATGATAACGGAATTAGTAATATTTGGGGCAGTTTATATGAGATATACC
This sequence comes from Nineta flava, assembly GCA_963920215.1. Taxonomy (NCBI): domain Eukaryota; kingdom Metazoa; phylum Arthropoda; class Insecta; order Neuroptera; family Chrysopidae; genus Nineta; species Nineta flava. Next base: position 106,818,395 of record OY986040.1, on the reverse strand, counting down.
AACCATAATAGTTCTAAAAATATTATTATATCCTATTTGTGGTTATTTTGTCAATAAATTCAATAATGCGTAAATAAGATTTAAACTTATCGTTATAACCAGGTGGCATTATATTGTGTGTAAATTGTAGTCAGAAATGAAAATAGACGTATTGTAATCTAACCAGCCGGATTATATTTTTTTAGTAAATTTTCCCTTTTGTACGATATACAGGGTGTCCCATGACTCGATGGCCATAGTTTATGAGCGTATTATTTTGACAATTTTAATTCGAAAGTGCCTTATATACTTTTGTCCAAAACCCAATAGTTAAGGAGTTATGTGCACTATTAAATTTAACCAAAAAGTAAAGACATAATAGGGAATATGCATGAACATTTTTTTTCACATTTATTTTCAGAATATGAAAATACTGTTAATACTGTAATAATATTTAAAAACGAAATTAAAATCCGACAAATATCAAGATAGCTATAAGCTTTTAAAGATTATTATCTATCTCTTTCTTGCAAAAATATTAAAAACGGAGTTTTACGTGTATTTTAAATGGTGAAAGTGTAATATGACGTCACATAACATATCAAGAGGGCTATCACCCTCTTTGTCTAATCGGGAATTTCAATCATTCATATCTCGCTTATTTTTAAAGTTATTTAAAAAGTAATTGTACCTTGTTATTTTTCAAGTAAACATGTTTCAATTCAAGTGAAAAAAAATTTTCATGCATATTCCCTATTGTTGAGTAAAGTAGTATAATGTTTTATTAATAAAATATTTTTGTATTGCTAACACAAATGTAATTAAAGTTTTGGTTCAAAATGTCCCCCCGCTGCCTCACAACACATTATTGCTCTTCTAATAATTGAAGACGTAGCTCTCTGAAGAGTATCTAGATCGTCTCGTATGGATGCAGCTGAAGCCATAATATTTAGAATTAGCTCATCTCTGGTTTGTGGTTTATTTGAATACACTAGACCTTCGAGGTCACCAGACCGAACTCCTCTTGACTATAATCTTTGGGGACATATGAAAAGTCTAGTGTATTCAAATAAACCACAAACCAGAGATTAGCTAATTCAAAATATTGAGGCTGTGGCTGCATCCATACGAGACAAATTGTCAAAAGGTTTTTGAAATAAAATTTCAAATTCGCCCTCTTTACTTAGATCAGTTTTTTGTATGATAAATACGTATTTCGACTACAATGTAGTCATTTTCAGTATAAATTAGGTAGTCGTTATTTACTCTTCGACAATTAGAAATAGATAGAAAGTCGAGATCAATAGACAAAAATAAAAATAAATAGAAAATTAACATTTATTCCTGTTAACTTTACTCTTATTAAAATTACTCTTATATTGTCTCAGGATATAATACTTGTTATTTGGTGACCATTTGGTGACCGTGAAAGGAAGGGGGAGGTATGCAGCTATGGCTGACTTCGTTAGGAACTATCCCGGTATTAACCTTGTGCAAACCTAATGGAAAACCATAGAAAACCATAGGTAGGATAGCCGACACCTGATACAAAAGATCAAATGCCTTCCGAGTATCACTCAATAGTGTGATTCGCTTAAGGATCTGGAATAAAACTCCGATAGACGTGCTCGAGATAAGATAGTTTCCGCTTTTTAACTTCAAACAACGATATCTCGCTGTTAATTAATTCTACTGAGCTCTTGTTCGTTGGTGACATCAGTCAAAGGAATATGGAGTATATACGGCGATAAATCCATATACCTGTATATGGTCTATCATTTCATTCTTAAGCGTCCAACTTTCTACCCCGTTCAAGTCACCGTCCAAGTAGCCGAGCGATCTAAGTCGTTATGTCTGAGGCGTTATGTCTACTTGGAACTGGGAGGTTATGGGTTCGAATCCCGACATCGGCAGTTTGTTAATTAAGAAAAAAAAAACAGTGGCGGTTAATTGACTAAACTGTCGGCGTATGGATAAGAATGAAGTAACCGGCTATGCTTGTGAAGGTTTTCTGTAGTTAATTTCACGAACACTAGATGAATATTGGCATAGTTCCTATCAGAGTCGGCTGCAGTCGCATATCCTACCAATTCCTAGTCTACACAAAAAAATTTCATCCACTCCACTCACATCCTCACATCCTTAGGCATCACAATGGACCTTATGATCGAAGTATAGCCCGTTCAGGGCAGCCGCTACAATATATCTAATCTTTCTACCCCGTACAAAATAATCGATCCTATGTAGCAATTAACCAGGCGAATTTTTAAAAATAAATCTTTTGCAGTAAGAAAGATTTGCACCTTTAAATGCTGAGCTTGTTTATACCCAGCAGCTATTTCAATTTAATTATCGACCGTGTTAGTGATTCAAGAGATATTTATATTTGGTGAGTTGTCCCAGTTATTCTCAGCTTCTTCACTCTGGTGTTGTACCACATAAATTTTTGTACCACATAGATATTACAAGTTCTATTTCGGATTATTCGGATTTCGAGCTCAAGAATCTTAAGAATGGAAAAAGCTATTGAAATTGGATATTTAGTTTCTTCAGTGATAAAACTTAATTATGAAATTGGAATGTTCTAACGCTTTCCGATATCATGCACCCATACAGGTGAATTTCTAAAAATGTTATTATTCGCATTGAGGAACTCAAAATGACAAGATCGGGTGAAAACTCAAAAGCTATTTTGGGTCCAGAAAATATGATAATTATATTACAAAATATTCTATTGCAGTATGGTATATATAGAGGTAAACACTTATTTGCATATCTCATACGGATAGACAATTTGGTGGCCAAACCATAATTGAATGAGAATAAATTGTGGATGAATTTAATACTAGCTAGCAAAAATATTAAACATTTGATTTGATGTTTGATGGTTGAAAGCTTAAAACGATAGGTGTGAGTTAGAAAGTGTTCATATAGTCAGTTGACGGTTAAACCAATCTTTTAAGGTCCGTTCATACATCGAGGGACCCTTAAAATTAGTTTTTAATCTGTTGAACTAAGAAAAAAATTTCCTTAAAAAAAGTAGGATTGCGGATCATATTGAAAATGTCTAGTTTTCGGATATATAGCTTTTGGTTGTAGCTTAGGATCTCCTGATTAAAAAGACCAATGTGTGTGGAGCCGAAAAGGGCATTGCAACCACTTAAAATTCGCCTTTATGAATGTGCCCATACATTCATTGACCTGCCAAAAATATCTGTACAACATATATAAGTTTACTGCGCATGGACTATAACTTTTGTTGCAAATTTTTTCATAAACAGAATGAATAGTTTAGCTTCAATTTCAGGTCAAACATCTTCAAATTTTTGATTACAAAAGTATATATTTTCACTTTTATAAACGGCTTTGTAATTTTATAAATTTGTCGGTATGCAAAAAGTTATATAAATAGTTCACGCATTCATAACGAACTCAGTTTATACCGGGTATTTACATAGGTACCTAAGTTAGTTGTAATTTTCATTTAATGATAAATTATAATGCCCCTCTTGGATGTATGCCTAACTACAAAATGCTAAATAAAAAAGAAACGTTTGTTTACTTTATGTACAGGATGTAACATACATTAGGTCATTATATAAAGTGCTCATTTTCATTGCCCAGATTAATAACTAACCAAGGTGGAATTATCATAAAAATTATGTTCGATAGCATTAGTTTGAAGAGGCATACATTTTGAAAACCTTCTTTATTTTTGGAGGGCTCGAATCAAATGATTTGTACACACATTGGATTTTCTAAATACAAATGTCTTTAAATTTCAAAATTCCTAGATCAATTGTGTGCATTGTATAAATTTGTATTTCGATTACAAAGTAATCATCATCAGAATGAATTAGCTAATTGTGATTAATCCCGGGAAGATATGTTACTCGTTGGTAATATGTTAGCGTAGCGATTTCACTTTGATTATTTTATCTTTTATAATATGTATACAAACCCATCTTTTTTAATCTGAAATACGAATAGGGATCTTTTTTATCGAAACACTTCTTTATTTTGTACATATTGTTCAGATATTTGACTTTATACACAGTGATTTTTTGTTTTTCAAGTCGATTCTCTATAAAATTCCGTATAAAATAGACCAATGTTTTAAGTAAAAAGATTTTTTTTCTACTTCACTTATGTTTAAATCAATAAAAATAGGAATTTCTATTTTAACAACCGAAATTGATCGCTATCTGATCAAAGGTTTGTAATCCTTATGACAATTCAAGCCTATGATCCTATAATTGTGGAAATCGTAAGTTGTCGAGAAATTCAAACATTTAGGACCACTCTCCGTTTTCCACGCTGCAGTACTATTGGGAAGTTTTTCCCGATCTAATCAAGACATTTTTTGTTCATTAATTGTTACGAGCGTTACTTTGTGGAACTCCATTTTATTAAAATGATTATATTTAATTTTTAAACGTTTCCACCCGCAATTATTAGTTGTTTATAACAAACAGCATGTCTGTTTCGACATATGTTTCGGTTTTTCAACGATTGTCGTACAGATACACTTTCTGTTTCATTAACTAAGTTAAGTCACATTCCGAGAGTTTGTCAGCTCTTTGAGTATCCACGATGTAAGTTGGAAACAATATTTTTTTATGCATCTTGCTTCAGCATAAAGTTAATTTAGCCCGCACATTATGTGTGCATTTTTACGTGCATATATCTTGGATTTAGACATAGCTCACAATTTATGGTAAAAATACGAGCTTACTTACATTTAAAATTTTGCCCCAATTCTTAGAACATTTGTTTGTATTTTATAAACGTATTTCGACTACAATGTAGTCATCATCAGTATGAATTATCTAATCGTAACTATCTCTAGGATATGGATTCAGAGATATGTTGCAGGTTGCTAATTTGGTGCGTGTCTCACAATGACATTAAAAAAGTTCTGTCTTTAATACGATTAGACTGAGTGTATAATCTGTATAATCTGTATAATCTGGATTATTTGAGTTTCCTGACTAACGGATTTGGTGTGTGAAGAGCCCCATCTATTTATTGTCGGTATCCTTTGGTGCTATGCGGTGTTTGATTTTTCACTAAAGTGAGGGTATCGAAGCTAACCTTGATATTCAGGTATTAGATTTTTTTGAAAATGGTTTAATTTTTGTTAAATCAGAATTTGGACACCGGATACCGTCAATAAATGGGTGGGGCTCTACACACACCTAATCCGTTAGTCAGGCAACTCAAATAATCCATAGGTCAGATTATACCCTTAGTCAAATCGTATAAAAGACAGAACTTTTTTAATGTCATTGTGAGACACGCATCAAATTAGCATCAAGCAACATATCTCTGAATCCATATCCCAGAGACAGTTACGATTAGCTAATTCATACTGATGATGACTATATTGTAGTCGAAATACGTATTTATAAAATACAAAAAAATGTTCTAGGAATTGGGGCAAAATTATAAATGTAATTTCAAAAAACCAAGAGTTCTCTTTGATATTCTCTCTTAAGACATTCTGTATATGTCGTGTAGCACTTATATAGATACTCGTACAAGTACCTATTGTACGTGTGTACATTGTTATAAAAATACAGAAATCTTATCACATTCTTCACATGTTTATTTTTCGCCTTATATCGTGAAACTGTTCGCTCGCTTGAACACAATCGAATGACATCGCTTCATAACACATAATCGATATAGACATTTTCATTTCGAACAGTGGAATGACACTCAATATAACAATTTTCTATTTAAACACTATTTAATCATTTTTTGTTTATATTTTGTTTTGTTCGATTTTTTTCCATTTATTGCTTTTGCATGCGTGTGGGTGGGTATGTATGTGGTGTGTACACACAAATATTATTATACAGTCGAACCTGAATAAGTTGGAACTTTTGGTAAGTGAGAAAACTCTTTAAGTGAGACTAATTACTGCTATGTTCCCTCAATTTTACTCACGAAAATTAACCAAAATCGACCAAATAAGTGATACGTGTCAATCTCTAAAGAAGGTACTGAAAATTTTCAAATGAAAAGTATTTTTGTTGAATATTAAACATAAATTGTGAATGCATTTGACAGTAGAAAGTCTAGGCGAAATGAGATACGACGTGAGTTTGACTTAGCGGAGCTTACTTTTTATAAAGATATACAATATATGGAAACTAAAAGATTGCTATGAGATATTATCAAGAGAGGCTGATTGATTGATTCATCTTGGGGTCTAAAAACTATTGCACTTCGACTTTATGGTCCATTGTGCTCCCCCTTCTACCTCAGTTCGACGAGATTTGCTTCTCCCATATGTTGGCAATAACCTGGAGCTTGCTTATCAGGTCCTTCCGAAGGTTCATATATTCGGGGTGGGATGCACCGAATATCCTGTATCTGCTGTAACCCAGAGGTTCGCAGTCAAAGATTATGTGGCTGGATGTTTCTTCCTCCTCGCCACACAATCTGCACATAGTGGACCCGTTATGGGGTCCCATTGTGTGCAGATGCTTCCGCAGGGGAAAACGCCCGGTATACATTGAAAAGTCAAAGGACTCCTTGTAGAGTGGATTAAGCAGACCCTTAATCCCATATATGAATTTATATATCATTGTAAGTGAGAGAAATGCTCAAATGTACAATGGACGTCAAGAGTTGGTGTTAGTTTTTAAAATTTTATAATTAATTTGTGCATTATTGATTCGGTTTTCGAAAAAATTCTTCGGATAAAACTTGTTAATTAGAAATATATTAAAAACTTTTATTCGAATTTTTTTTACCGAATTTTTCTTACCGAATGAATAAGGCACAAATCGACTATATAATTAAAAAAAATGACATCAAATTTAGTGGCAAGTGCACCTTAATAAGCAAGATTAAATTCCCGGATCTTTAAACTCACGTTTATCAAGGTTCTACTGTATTGTACTAGGGACGACGAATTTCACTTTTTAAATTAAAAACTCATTTTGATAATATTTTATGGTTTTTTTTTCTTCTGATATTGATAATTTATTGATGCACGTATAATACTTAGTGAGAAAATATTAAAAATATATTTACCTTTATATATTGACTTATTTATATATTTACTTTACAGAGGTAGTATTTGGATGTAGAAAATCGATCATCGATAGATAGATTGTAAAGGCTGCCCTGGACGAGCTACACTTCGGCCATAAGGTCCATTGTGAAGCCTATGGATGTGAGGATGTGAGTGGAAGGAATTTTTGTGTATAGACTAGGAATTGGTAGGATATGCGGCTGCAGCCGACTATGTTAGGAATTGTGCCGATATTCATCTGGAGTTCGTGAAGGAGAAAACTTTCTCAAAGGACTGCAGAAAACCTTCTCAAATAAAGCATGTTACTTCGTTCTTGTCCATACGCCGACAGTTTAGTCAATTAACCGTCCCTTTTGTTTTTCTTAATAATTGACAATCTGCCGATATCGGGATTCGAATCCATAACCTCCTAATTTCCAAGTAGGCATCCTGCGTAGACATAACGCCTTAGACCGCTTGGCCACTTGGACTGGTTAAAAATCAGTCATTAGTTAACATCAGATCAATTCATTTTGGCTCTCCTGAAACCAACAAGAAAATTTATTGGGATTTACAAAAAAAAAGATCGACAAAAATGAATGTAAATTTTAAATTTTCTACTCTTATAAATAATTTTTTGGAAATAAAGTTTTAAATCACAGATTATAGTCAAAATATAATCTTTCAAATTCTCAATCTACCGGCGAGGAAAATTTCAACTTTTTAAAACTTATATTATTTTTCTTAATAGTTATGTAGGGCACAGAGGACCCCTTGGTCTAGGTGTTAGGGACCCATATGCGGTACCCCTCTTTCTTATTATTAATAGTTATGTAATAAAATTTACATCAAGTCCTAAATTCTAATATTGGTAAAGTTAACATCATATTCCAAAATGGCGGATTTAGACGGTCTACATTACAATAATTAGTTATTTTTCATAAAAAAAGATGAGTTTAATTAACAAAATAATAATTTTAGCTAAATTTTACTAACGTAATCCTAGTAACGCATATGCAACTATCACAGTTGAGACCACTCGGTTTCTAATTACTGCCACCAGATGTCATAGTCCCAAGGACTATGGAGTCCTAAGGACTAGTCCTAATAATCACCAATCTCTTCTAAACGATAACAGACAAACGCAATTTTGTTTTATTTAAGTACTTTCATATCGTCTAATAGCAGAGTCACGTATTCTATACGTGATGCCGTGTACAATAATGTATGATATGTATTATAGTGCATTATCCCCTGCGAAAGCATCTGCACACAATGGGAGTCCATAACAAGTCCATTATGTGCAGATTGTGAGGAGGAAGAAACATCCAGGCACATTATCTTTGACTGCGAACCTCTTGGTTAGAGCAGATACAGGATATTTGGTGCATCTCACTCCGAATATATGAATCTTCTGGAAGACCTGATAAGCAAGTTCCTCGAACTGCAATACTTTTTAAACCCCAACACAAACCAACCAATCAATCCATGATAGTAAATGTATGATAGGCGAAAAATATGAAATAGTAAAATATTCTTCCCTATAAATTAACCTACAATAGTTATATACTGTAAACCTTTTTTAAAACATGTGCCATTATGATATTTTTGAGGTAAGACCCATCTGTGTGAAAGTTTATTCATCCGATATCTTTTTTTGTTAGGGCATCGGATGTTTAAGAAAAGTGTACCAGATATTAATTATTGAAACGTTTCCTCGATTTTATATAGTTTATAGGTGGGCAGGGTTTGACTGCACTCAGCTCTGAATGATAGGTAGGAAGAGAGATAGAGTAAATACAGGGTATCCCTATCAATTATTATTATTTTCTTTTTATAATTAAAACATTTTCTAAAAAAAATATAATAATACCAACTCTTTTTTATGGTCAATATTATACAAAGTAAATAATATATACAATACATTGAATACATACTCTGGAATTTTGGCTGGTAATTTGGGGCAGAAAATGTACCTTTTTTATATTTGTGTATGAATAATCTCTTTTATATATGTGTATGAATAAAATATAAATGTTATTTATAAATAAATATATAATATATAAATTATAAATATAAAATATAAATCTTTTGATCCTTTACGTTTACCGCTGGACCGTTATAATAAAAGAGGGAAATTTTTGCAAAGGATTTGAATAGAATTGAAAACTAGTTTAGAAACTTTAGAAAGAATTAGATTTTTGGAAATTCCAAACAATTTGCCTAAACTTTTTACTATTCATATCCGAGAACTAATAAACAATTATTTACCTGATTTAATTATTTTTTCTTCGTATGGAGAAAATATGACACTATACATGGGAATTTGATGACACTAGATACAATAAACATGCCAATGATAAGGCTGGGGAGGAGGGATAATTTACTGATTTCCTAATGATTAAATTTTACATAAAGCGGGAATTTGATATTGTAAAAGATATTTCTTAAACAATAAATATTTTATAAAACTATTTATAAATTGATTGAATAAATTATTGGGCAATAATCGGTAGGACAACCTGTATTGAAACATCGTTCCTTCTTACTTCAAAACATACCTTTTCACTTACTCTTACACAGCTTATGGAGAACCGTTCGGTTCCGGAGAGCGTCTGCGCCCACCTCTGAATTATAGTTACAGTAATATTATTATATAACCTTGGATTATAGGATTAGGATTATTAGGATTATTATATAGCCTTGATTTGTCAAAATTACCCACTCAACAGTATCAACTCTATCTGTTCAGTTAAGCTTCTTTTTTACCGACGAAAGAAGGAGGTACTTAATTCAACCTGTATATTTTTTTATTTTTTATTTTGAAAATAATATTCAGTTGCATAGTTTATGGGTTAAAGTTTAAACTATAGCTAATGAAAATAATGTTTGCCAAGGCTGCGCAATGTATTAATATTTCTCAGTATATAGACTTCAAGGATTGCATTAAATCTTGCGGATATTTTATGATTCTCTTACCCTCAGATCAATTCAGATTTAAACGGAATGAGTATATTATACAAACATTGTACAGGGAAGGAGAGGAAGTTGAGGGGTGGCTGACTAAACAACCATTGTGTGTGGTACGTTTTCACTTTTCACAACACCCTGGATTGATATTTATTAACATCTATTCGATTACACAAACAAAACATAAATTTATACATACACCATACATTAGGGTGCTATTATTAAGGGTAAAAGAAAAGTAAACTAACCTATGTTATCTACCATTAACTTTTACACAAATGATGAAAAATTTAGAATTTACATAACTCTGCACTATTGATGACATTGTAGAGTGCTGTGTCATTGATTTAGTAACATGCTTAAAAATCCGTGCGGTTAAACGTGTTCCACTTGGAACTGGAAGGTTACGGGTTCGATTCCTAACCATAAAATATCGCGTATGGATAAAAACGAAGTGATCGACTATACTTGCGAAGGTTTTCTGCAATGTCTGTTCAGGATACCAACATAGTTCCTATCAAAATCGGCTGCAGCCGCACAATCTACCAATTCCTTGTCTGCATACAATTCCTTATCCTCCACCCATATCATGAATGTAATGAATTTGAAATTAATGAAAGTTAAAAACAATAATGATGTGGGTAACCTGTAACATGTACCCGCTACTAAATGTCAATTTACTTGAATATTTAGATAACTTTGCGAACACACTATACAGACCGTTTTCAAAAGCATTTCTAATAAAGAATCAATGTTAAATAAATAAATAAAATATTTACTATAAAACCATACATACACACACATACATACATCTGGCTATAGCTTATGGTTTATGGTGTTTGTTCGATGTCATTTAAGAGTGGGGGTGTTGTGATGCACATTATAATTGACAATATTTAACATTACGCATTTGAATGCATGGGAAATATTTGGTTGTGTGTTTTAATGGTATTATCGAATTTCAACAATGGGTTATTACACAATAATAGAAAAAGTGCAAATTACTAAATGGTACCTTGGAGGACATTCGGCACACGAATGTGTCAATTTATTTATTGTGGCATTTGAGGATAGACAATCGCCAAGCATTCGAATAGTTACTCGTATAATTAGTTATTTTGAAAAATAGGATTGTATATCTAGTTGCAAAAACTGCCACAAAGATAAAGATGATGAAGCCTCACAAAAAAATGAAGAGAGAGATATAGCAGTTTGTAGTTTATTATTTATTGACGATAAAAAATCGACGAGAGAAGTTGGTGAAGAACTCGGCCTAAGCAAACAGTTGCAAACATTTGGAAGCGGAACAATTTCAAATGTTTTAAACATGGAAAAACCCAAGAGATTTTGGTTGAGGACCCTTATCGCAGAATGGAGTTTTGTGAAGCTGTGATGGAAAAGGTCTATCGAGAAGATAATGTCAACAGACATGCTAAAGAGTACCCCTACTATTTTTATTTCTTTATTAAGCATATTGTGTATAGTTATTATAGTAAATAATATTTAACATTGATTAAATATTATTTAATGCTATTTAACCCTATTTAACCCTATTAGCAATGCTTTCCAACACGTACGGTATATTACCTTTGTTACTAAAGTAACAACAGATAGTTACCGAAGTAACAAAGGGAATATATAGTTTGTTCGCAAATGTATCTAAATATGAAAGTAAATTGATATTTAGTACCGAGTACACTACAAGTTTAAGCACCACCCTAATACATACATATACATATATTTGCTAATACACCATGTTATACCCGCGAATGCGCTGACCTTTTTTGTAATATCCTCGTGTCTCGTCAATTTAAGACGAAAAATCTCTATGTAATTTCCCACCGCTTCCACTACTTCAAATATTTATCGACATTTCCACCAAATTTTGATGCAAACAGTTGACTAATAGGCAGAGCATAAATTGTTAAGTCTCTAAATTACAAATAGTCAGAATACAGAATTGTTAAAGTTTTCAAGTTTTTGGCACGGCAGTGTAAATAATTTTACTCATACTCATGTTATGAACATTATAAACATTATATGCCTGTGCGTTAGTATATATAGTACGAACAACGTTCTCAACTTCTTTGTTGTTTCTAAACAATTTAACACACTAAATATACTGATTTTTGTTTATATTGAAACAGAAATTTAAATTTATTAGGTTTGTATAAGATTTTTTTGTATAAAATGTTTGAAACTTGATATTTTTTTTCGATTGGAAATTTTTTGTTATTGATTTATAGCTTTTTTTTTTGAAAAAACTAACCACATAATTTAATGTATTATATAGTTTCTACATACTTTTTATTTTTCCAATAATTTACATCCATTAATGTAATGATGTAGAATAAAAATTATTTGAAAAGTAAGAATGTCATTAAGTTAAAAAAAATAAAACACTATATAGTAAAAAAAAACATTTTCAAAAGACTGCCAGACTAGCCAAATTTAAAAAAAATCTTTACGCAGGACCTGCGTCAACTTAGGGAATTCTCAGAATCAACACATTACTTCTTTTTTGACAGACACATATATAAATAACTATGTTTTCGTTTATGATATGCTTTTGGTATTTCAAAGGCCAAGGTCGTTAATAAACAGAATCCATCAAAGGTAAGGGGCATTTAGATATTGAAGAAAACACAAAACAGAAAAATTTATTTAAATACATTAAAAATATCAAGTAACCTTGGTGATGCATTTGTAATATCCACTATTATGTATATTGTTTTTAGATTGCAAATATTTCTGTAAATATTTGAGTTACAGAAAATATGGTCAGATAACGAATTGTAGTAAAACTGATTTACTACAACTTTACTAATATAAATTGAATTGATTTTATCATTTTACTAATATTAAGAGATAAATTGAAGATTTTTGGTATTTTATTTAAATTGCAAATATTTCTGTAAATATTATAGTAACAGAAAATATGTTCAGCCAATGAAATATAGTAAAATTTATTTACTACAACTTTAGTCCATACAAATTTTTCCATTTTACAAATATTAAGAGAGAAATTCGATTCGAACAAAGTTGTTCAAAATGTTAATATCGTGATTGTTGAAGTTGTGATTGAATTAAAATTTATTCTTCATAAAGAGTGCGGTCTACGTAATAGGCCGTACTCCTTCAAATTTTTTACGTAAAAAAGTGTGATAGTGCATCAACACTCAAACATCGTTTTAAAAATGACTTTACGAATAAACACCTTATGGTGTGAATTTGTACAAGATGATACAGAAAAACCAACCATAAAAGATTGTTTTAAATGGATTTTTGACACCCTTAAGCATTATGTGATTAACTTAGAAGAAAAACTACTAGGAATTCAAAATGAACCAAATGGATTTTTCCTAAAATTTAACGAACCCTCTATCTGTACTGAAATCATTACAAAATCTAATGGAGAAGGAAAAATCAAAAACGAAAACGGCTCAATTACCTTATTACGTATCTCCTATGCCGGTATTGGATTCCGAAAAATAAGAATTTTTAGATTGCCATTTGAAATGTCAAACGAAGAGATCAAGACTGAACTAGCAAACTATGGAAAAATCTTAGAAATCCAGGATGAATATTGGTCTGAGCAATACGCACCAAAACAATACAAACTTAAAAATGGAAACCGAGTAGCGCAATGCATTTTGAAAAAGCATATACCATCTTTTATATATATAAAGGGGCATAGGGCTTTGATCACGTACGAGAACCAACCTAAAACTTGTGCGTACTGTGGAAGCAACGAACATCTAATAGCTTCATGTGGCAGACGGACACAAGCTAGAGAAAATAAGCCTTCATATAGCGGGGCATTACAAAATAGTATTCCTATCAATGCGGAAATACAACAGGTGGCGGCAGAAAAATTGGACACTCAGCAGAACGCAGACACAGAATACTCCAAAAAAAACCAAAAGAGAGCTCACGCTTCATCATCAAATGATGAGGCTGGGAATGAAATGGAAGTTGAAGCTCTACAGCAAAGTACTACAACAGAAGATAAAACTAAGCCAAATAAAAAGAAACCAAGAGAAGAATACAATTTCGAAGAATATATACAGCCAATTACAAATTCCATAGATCTAGATCCAGATAACTATATTTTATCATCGAGCCAGTTAATGAGTTTCCTAAAAAAATCCTCAGAATCACCAAATTTATTAGAAACCGCCAGGAAATTCACCGATAAAATAGACAAATTAGTCGAAATGTTACAAATCATACATAAAAAATTATACGACAGATCAACAAAAGTAAGGATAACAAGAATAATAAATCAGCTTACCCTACAGCTGGAAACATCATACTTATCCTCAGCAGATTTAGAAATCGATAATAATTCAAAAATAAACCCCAACTATGAATAGCAACATTCTAATTCAATGGAATTGTAATGGGTTTTTTAAAAACATCGGAGAAATTAAAATATTAATTTCAAAATTAGATCCAATAATAATCTGTATCCAAGAGTCTCACCTTTCGCCCCAACAAACAACTTCTCTTAACAAATATAGAACGTACCGCTCTGACTTCACAGAAGCAAAAAAGGCAGCAGGAGGGGTCCTCACGGCTGTTAAAAATGATTATTACTCAGAAATATTGCAAATACAAACAAAACTACAAAGCATCACAGTTAAAATACATCTATCTCCAACAAAAATAATGCACGTTACTAATTTATATCTCCCACCTGGGCAGTGTAATCTAGAAGAACTACAAGATCTTATTGAACAGCTACCTAAACCGTATATTATTGTCGGTGATTTTAATGCGCAAACCCAAATTTGGAGCCATAAAAACGACACGAGAGGTAATCAATTAGAAAAAATCTATCTTAAATATGATGAACTGGTTCTCCTAAATGATGGACAACCCACTCACTGTTGCCTGTCAAATGGATCACTGTCAGCAATAGACCTAAGCTTTTGTGATAGGAAAAGTGCTATTGAATTGAATTGGAATGTTTACCCTGATTTATGTGGTAGTGATCACTTCCCCATTATTATCGATATAAATACATCCACAAAAATAATTAACCGGAAATCAAAACGCTGGATAATTGAAAAGGCCGATTCGGAACACTTCAAACAACAAACACTGACAAGTACAGAAATAACAAATAATGTAGACGTCGATATCGATAACTTTAACAACTTATTATTGCAAGCTGCTAAACAAAGTGTACCTCAAACGAGTAAATTTATGTCCACGCAATTACCAGTATCATGGTGGTGTGAGGAGGTAAAAATCGCTATAAAAAACCGCAAAACAGCCCTGAGAACATATTAAAAAAAATCTACGACACAAAATTTCATAGAGTTCAAAAAAAAACGCGCCATTGCAAGAAATTTAATAAGAGAAAAGAAAAGACAAACATGGACAAACTTCCTTGCTTCTATTGATAGTAATGTGTCAATAAACCAAGTTTGGAACTCTGTAAAAAAACTATCAAATAAACACTCAAATAGTATCTTACACCACGTCATAGTTGACAATAAACTTGTCACAGAACCAGATGACATCGCTGAAATTTTTGTAAATCACTATGCCATAACATCAAGCACAACACACTATCAACCCGAATTTATTACATATAAACTTAACACTGAAAATACATATAAGGATATTCACAGTAACTACACTGAAAGGTTTAATGACAGATTATCATTTCAAGAATTGAGTAAGTCAATCAGTAAACAAAAAAGTTCAACACCCGGTCTAGACAATATACACCCTTGTAAGCTCAAAAACATGCACGAAAGTGCTCAACAATATTTACTAAACATATTTCAATCTATCTGGATAAATCATACTTTTCCATCACAATGGCGCAAAGCAATAATTCTACCCATCCTTAAGCCTGGAAAAAGTAAACTAAATGTTATGAATTACCGACCCATATCCTTAACCAGTTGTGTATGCAAAGTGATGGAACGCATCATAAACTCGCGACTTCAATGGGAACTAGAAGAACGTGGAATGTTAAATACCGCCCAAAATGGCTTTAGACCCAATCGATCAGCGATAAATCATCTGATATCATTGGAAGATGATATATGTAGAGCATTCCAATCAGATGAAAGTCTAATTGCGATTTTCTTCGACCTGAAACGAGCTTTTGACATGACATGGAGGCACAAAATCATCAAACAACTATCTGACTATGGAATCCGCGGTCATATGTTAAATTTTATCGAAAATTTTTAAAAAAATCGCAAAATTTGTACCAGAATAAATGAAATATTCTCATCATTTAAGATCCAAGAAAATGGTCTACCACAAGGATCAATCCTAAGTCCAACATTGTTTACAATCGCCATTAATGATATCACAAACGAGATTCAGGCTCCCATAAAAACGTACCTATTTGCTGACGACTTAGCTATAACACTCAGAACAAAGAACTCTCTAGCAGCACAGAAATTGTTGGGAACATCATTAAAAAATCTAGAAGAATGGTCAAAAAGAAATGGCCTCCAGTTTTCCGTAGAGAAAACTAGATGTATGAATTTTCACAGGACCCGTAAATCAATACAAATACATATAAAACTATACAACGAAAAACTATCTTTTACAGACACGCATTCCTTCTTGGGTCTTACGTTTGACACAAAATTGACCTGGCTCCCTCACATTAAAAAATTAAAAGCAGCCTGCACACAGGGTCTGAATCTAATCAAAATAATTAATGGTCAGAATAGCGGATCAAATCGGAAAACATTATTACTACTATATCGATCTTTAATCCGAACTAAGTTAGATTACGGGTGTGTCGTCTATTCCTCAGCCAAGGCCCACCATCTAAAACTGCTAGACCCAGTACACAATCTAGGTCTAAGACTAGCAACTGGCGTATATCGGAGTTGCCCTACAGAAAGTCTATATTGTGAATCAAACGAACCATCTCTAAAACAAAGAAGAAATTTTCTAATGATGAAATACTTCGTAACCGTCAAAAGCCAAGAAGATCATCCGAATTCTGCTTTATTAACAAAACATAAACATTTAGAGATTTTCACCATCAAGGAAAAATACCCAAGACCATTCATAGCCAGATTACAAATACTAATTAGAAGCATGGAATATGTACTTCCAGAAATTATAAAAAAAGAAAAATTCGAAACACCACCCTGGAGAAGACATAACATCATTTGCCTAAGAGACCTAGAACATTATTCAAAATCAAACACTCCAATAAAGATTTACCAAAATCAATTTTTAAAAATTCGAAATATGCACCCCAATCATATACCGATATATACGGATGGATCGAAAATAAAAAACGTAAGTGGATGCGCCTTTGTTATCAACAACCAAGATTCAACAATAAAAAAATTCAAATTCCTACGAACATGTAGTGTTTATACGGCGGAAGCCATGGCAATCTTTGAAGCTATAAAATATCTTGCTCAAAAACCAGAAATGAAATACATAATATTTACAGACTCACGTAGTACCATAAATGCCTTAACATCAAATGACAACACAAGAGACCGTATCATCTGTAACATAAAAAAATTAAATGACCAGCTCTCGGAACAGGGCTATGAATTGGTATTTGCTTGGATACCAGGCCATGCTGATATACATGGAAATGAGGAAGCTGACCGATTAGCCAATGAAGCTGTAAATAATGGACAACTTATTTTGCAGATACCTATAGAAGATGAGGTACATAATATAAAGATTTTGCTCAAGAACTCATGGCAAGAAAGATGGTTGAAATCCAAGGAAAAATTAACTGAGATTAAAAGTACAATTGGCGAATGGGAGTCAGCATACATACGTACAAGACGAGAGGAAGTAGTATTAGCTAGACTAAGAACCGGACATACATGTTTAACACACAAATTTATCTTTGAACGCCAGAACCGACCTCTTTGCGAGAAGTGTCAAGTTAATTTAACTGTCAAGCATATTCTTGTGGAGTGCCAACTAGTAAAAGGTTACTTATTCAACCAGGGAATAGATAATTGTGATATTAAAAATCTTATTGGGGATAGTGTGAATAACGTAAAAATCATATTACAAATTCTAAAAAAAATTAATTTATTTAATAAATTATGAATCTATGACAGTAACCTGACTCATATTGTACTTAATCAGTTATTATTGAAGTTTACATAATTTTATATTATATTAAAAATCCATAAACACTATAAAAATCCAAATTATGTAAAAATTTAGAAATCAGTCAAGAATGAAATTGTTAATTCTAAAACGCAAATAGCCTCAGTAGCTGACGCGTAAACAAAACAAAAAAAAAAAAAAAGAGAGAAATTCAAGTTTTTATTTTCCACCTCTTTCTGAATCCTCCTTTCTCATTGTTCTTTTTTGTCCGTTAACGAACTTAACCTTTCAAACCCAAAAAGAACATCATATACCAAATTTCATTATGATCAACTTAAAGTTGTGTCCACCAGAGCACGTATAGACACATATGTACATACATTTATATTTACATTTATATAGGTTTTAGTGATGGTGATTTTTGTTATCTACTGAGTAGGTTCGATGAACAATTCAAGAAATTTTTCTGAAATTCCATCATCGGTACAAAACCAATAGCTACATATTCTTTGAAAATTCGCTAAAAGTGAACTATTTATGTAAACCGTCCATGTTAAATCTCAACTTTGATAAGATCGAATAACTTACCTTCAATCTACCGTATTTTCACAAAAACATTGATACCAATATTTACACGTAGTTAATATTTTATTCAATTCTATAGAAAACATGGATTCGCAAGTAAACTACCTTAAAACATTTACAACACGTTGTTACTAGTAAAAACTATTGGATCATAATCCGATTCATCTATTCCGAATAACAATATGTATTTTTTGTGTGTTTGGATAATATAGTAATTGTAAGATGTATATCTTCCCTTTCAAAACAAATTAACTTCGAAACATAATTAAATTGGGGAAAAAAAAGATCCGATACACATATAATTTTTATTCTATTGTAAGTAATACTATGGAGGAGATATACCATATAAACAGAGATCCATACTGTATATATATTGAGACATTAAAAAAAAAAACCATTGAATTTTCGTAATTTTACGTCTAATAAAATTGGTTTGGTCACCGCCTAAGTGTGTTATGTGTAGTTATTGGTGTGTTTATACATGTGTACAAAGTGATTTAGCCTGAAAGAGATAAAATCTCTTACATTAAACGATATTATACTTTTTAAAGCTATGTCAATAGAACACAGCTAGTAATTAAAAAAATATTAAGTATTAAGAAAAAATCCATGTACTTACTGGATACCTAAACAAACAATAATCCGTCGGCAAAAACTTTTTACCCCAATTTTTCCATTAAATATGCTTTTGTTGATTAAAAAATTTTTCCAATCTGGATAACTTTTCTTTTTTTAATAAAAATATTTTGTTAAAATAAATATGAAATTGAAAGAAAAACTACGAATTACTTTATTTATGTTTTGAATTATTCCGAATCTTTGTTTGTTAATAAAAAAATGGAAAATAAAAACTTTTTAAATTTTTCAACGGGGATCTTTTTTAAATCCTTCAAAAAATAGCTCCCAGAAGTAAAAAAAAATCCAGACTTTTATTTTTAAAATTATTGAAGTTATCCAGATTGGAATAATTTTTAAATCAACAAAAGCATAGTTAATGGAAAAATTGGGGTAAAATTTTTTGAGGACGGATTAGTGTTTAAGAATCTAGTAAATACATTAATTTTTTTTTCCTAAATATTCATATTTAATGGGTTAAAAAAGTGTCGGAATCAAGCTGAGCTGAAAAACTCGTTTTCAAGACGTATTTTCATCACTCAATTAAAATTATAAATATTAGTGGTACAGTTTCTTTTTTAAGGAAATTTCCTGCTCTTTAAGAATCTTTCATTCGATTTCCGATATCTACAATAGTATTTAAGATATTTGCAAAAAAACGAAACCTCCTTTTTTTATACTAAATTGTTTATAACTTTTGTAATTTTTTTATGCGGGACTTCAACTTTTTCAAAAACTTTCTAGATGCAGTTACGAATCGAATTACACCTTGGTCATAATTTTCTGAGAAGGCGAAGTGGAATTCGAAAAAAGGCACATAGTCTACTTTATAGGAGATACAGGACTGGAAATTTTTTTTCAAAAATATATGTTATTAAGTATGTTGATTTTTGAATTTCTATGGTTAATATATATTATTATATTAATCATATAAATTTGTTATTATTTTTACATTGTGAACTGACCCCTTTGGTCACGACGTCTTTGGTTAAAACTCAAGTATAATAAGGTTGGTTGCATTGTATGATGTCAACACATGAGATTCATTTGCATAAAATTACATAAAAACAAATTATTATTATCGAATTACAATAGTAATCAGTTCATCTGCTTGAACTAAATCTACAAGCAGATATATCTCTGTTGTTATTGCAAATCAATTAAAACCTTAGATCTTTTTCATACTTTTTCCGGAGACACGAAATTTTTTTGAGCAACATTAGAACCTACCCACATAAAAATTTTACTCAAAGAAATCATTAAATGTTTAAATTAATTGTCACTGATTCACAATATACTACGTATTTGTTTTAAATTTGCAACCTAAAGTCAGCTATACTAATTTAGCCACGTTCTACATGTCAGTAACCAGTTTAAAATTTTAAAAACTGTTGTAAATTTATGTCGAAAATACGGTGTGGTTAACCTCTGTTTACTGGCTTTCGTATTTCACGCCCTGAGAGGTGAAGCGTTCAAATTCCTCACCGATAAGTAGTAGTCGATCCCATTATTTCCTATCATAAAAAAAAACATGACAAAGAAATTGACAAATATGATGTATGATATTACCATTTGTGTATACTTAGGCGTCACAATAGAATACCATTGTTAACCTCCATTAAGGTTACATAAGACTTAGTATGAAAGAACTAGTGTATACTATATAGACAAACATGTCACTGAATTTTTAATTAAATATTGATATGGAAAAATTAACTCATCCACCAGGAATCAAACATAGACCTCTGGATTTCTAGCCCAGTGTGCTAACAGTTTGATAGATAGATACATCTTGCAGGGGTATAAAAAGTATTGCACTTCGACCTATGGTGCATTGTGCTCCCCCTTCTACTTCAGGCCGACGAGATTCGCCTCTCCCATATATTGGCAATATCCAGGGGCTTGCTTATCAGGTCTTCCTGAAGGATCATATATTCGGGGTGAGATGCACCGATATCCTGTATCTGTTGTTACCTAGAGGTTCGCAGTCAAAGATAATGTGGATGTTTCTTCTCCCTCGCCACACGATGGACCCGTTTTGAAGTCCCATTGTGTGCAGATGCTTCCGCAAAGAATAATGCCCGGTAATGAATCCGGTAACCCTTCGCAGTTGCATCCTGTATATCGAGAGATAGCCTTTTGGTTGCACTCTGAAGCAGTATTTTCCCGAGCTTCTGCCGCGGTACTTTTTCCTTGTGATCACCGTGTTTAGCATTTGACCACTCGTTGATCAACTGTTTATACGCACTCCTTGGAATTCCTAAAATAGGCTCTGAGGCATATGAAGGGCATTCCGACTCTCTTCTTTGCTAAGGCATCTGCTTTTTCGTTTGTGCTAACGTTTACACCACGAATGATTCTTGATGAATGATTCAACATCTCATCGTTTTACATATTACCACTTGTGTATAATTAGACATCACAATATTATGAAGGATATTCCATCGTTTTTCGTGATAATTCAATCAACCGATACGTTATGAATGTATATGTGTGTATGCGAAAGATATATTGTGATAATAAAACGTTATATTGTTTATGTTTTAACGGTCCGTTAGGTCTAATTTCATTGACTATAATATGTGACGTATAAATACATACATATACATACATACAGTTGTTAACTTTCATCATAATATAGAGCAGATTATTTGATCTGTAACGCGTTATTTTTCTGACAGCTATTTTTGAAAGAACGTAATCTTTTTAACAGCTCTGGTGATAATATTCCGTATTTTTTCATTTGTCTGTTTTTTATATATTTTTATTTTTGTTTTAATATTCACATCGGAGTTCTTGTTTTCTGGTGTTGCATATGGTACACGGTTTCTTATACCACCTGTAGAATAACGCAAACAAATTTTAATAGCCTCCAATAGCACTTTTTTCACCCCAAAAATTATAGTATTTTATTTTTATTATAAAAAGACATAAATTTTTATGCTTATAAAACAATTTATGGTTAATAAAATTGGTTTTCTTAATTTAATTTTGTTAATACTTCAAAAAATATTTTGTATGTGTTCAGACCAAGTGGGAGAGATGTGCGTAATACCGCACCCATTTTGAAATTTCGATTTAATTTGGCATGAATTTAGGATAAATTAAAGACGATTGATGGCAAGGGTTCAGAAAACAATCCAATAAAAGATTTTCTCTTTCAATGCTTTTCAATAAAATAATCATAAAATTTGCCAACTGTCAAACAGTTTAATTTTGCACGGAAAGTATAATTTTAGGAACCCTACTAAGTTCACCCTCAGTTTGAAAAATTTCATTGAGAAATTAGAGTTTCCGGTTAATTATAAGCAAATAAATAACGTGTTTATTTAAACAAAACTAAGCAAACCTTAAAACAAGTGAATATAACAACTAACTGAGCTAATTGCTTAAATACTCGGTATATATTGAATTTATGAAAAAAATTTCAGAAAAAAGTTGTTCATTTATAAAAAAAGACTACAAATTTTTGTTCTATCTCTTACGGTTTCAAAGCAAAACAGTAATACCCATTTTGCCCAAACATGGTCCGATTTTGCTCATGCGAAACACACATACGAAATTTCAGCTCGCTTTTTCTTTTTGTTTTTGAGTTATCGTGTCTACAGGCGGATGGACGGAGGGACGGACGAACAACTTTGAAATGGACTAATAAGGTCATTTTATGAATATCTATACCAGGGGTGGGCAAACGGTCGATCGAGAACAGTTCGACAGTCGATCGCAGACAGCCGAGGATGCTTTTTGGAAAGATTTCTAAATCTTTTGCCTGAAATTATTGCATTTTTAGACACATTGGGAGAAAAACATGAACAATTGGAAAATCCAGTATGGGTAAAAAAATTAGCATTTCTTACGGATTTTAAGGGCCATTACAACTCGCTTTATTTACAATTACAAGGAAAAGAAAAAAATATTATTGAGTTTTTCAGTTCGGTAAATGCATTTAAAGCAAAATTAAAACTTTTTGCTTTAAAATTAAAAAGGCAAAATTTTTAATATTTTCAATATAGAAAAACATAGTAAACTTACTGACAAATGTTATATTGAAATGTTTTGTTCTGAACTGGAATATTTTAATCAAGAACTTGAGAGACGATTTGCAAATCTCAATCATATTCAATCGATTTTTGAAATTATTTCATTTCCTTTTGGAGAATTCGATAACGAGGATATTTCATCAAATCTAAACATTATATTATCGAATGATAATTAGTGAGAACTCTAAAATTTTAAGAAATTTTATCATCAAATCTAGTTCATACTTTTCAATTGAATTCATCGGATCTAGAGTTAGAAATTTTAACAATACAATCAGATATAATTCTGAAAGCACATGCAAATGAAAATTATTTTTGGAATTTATTACCAGAAGAAAAATATTCATTATTGAGATCGGTGGCAATGATGATATTTGCATTTTTTGGTCTCACTTATCTATGAGAAGCAGCGCTTTCTCAAATTAAAAATATCAAATCGCAATTTAACTTCAAAAATCAAATATTCTATAACAAAAGATGCACTAAAAAGTAAAAAAATAATTGCATATTCTTGTGCCAATTTTAGTTCACCTAAGCAAAAAATTTTAAATATATATGTACAATTATTGTTATTTTTGGAGGCGGTGTCCAAAAGTTATGTGTTATTTTTTTACTTTTTAGTGCATTTTTTGTTATAGAATATTTGATTTTTGAAGTCGGGTTTCCATTTTGTCAAAAAATGGTTTATAATTAATATCTTTTAAAAAAATCCACAGTATAAATTTGAATATATAGGTAATTGAATATAAAGTTTCAATTTAATTAAGTTTAATTTTTTATATTCCGTACTTTTGAATACGTTTTTTTTTTAAATTTGGTTCCGGTAAAAAACGGTAAAAAATGCTTTACGAACTCCATCAACCTCTATGTACAAAAAAACTGAATATATATGTGGTTTTTTCCTCATATGATTACATTGCCACGTATATATACGGGGTGTTCATTTGAAAAGTTTCCACCTAAATATTTATTAATATATGCATTTTAGAAAAACAAAGTTTAAACAAATGCAATAATCGGTGCCGCGTGATATATCTTATCTTTTAAACGGTGCAAGATAGAGAACATCTTAAAATACAAAAAAATTATTATCTCATAAAAACAAACAACTTTGTTTGAATTTTTATTCATACATCCCATAGGTGATGTATGACATTACGCCAGGAATATTTGATACATGAAAAAAAGTTTCAAACAAGAGTTCTTATAATATATTTTTAAGGAGGTTCCAGCACTGTCTTATATAAAAATGACAAAGAATCGGTTTGTTTTTATTATAGAACAAATACATGTATACACACACACAACACATACTTTCACTATTCATATAGAAATAAATGTAATTAAATAATTTTAGACTTTTGTAATTCGAAAACAAAACGGTGAAACGTGATTTTAAAAAAAAATTAATAAATAAATTTGTATCTTTACTCTCCTAGTTTTTTTTCTTCAAAATTCTGTCGAGTAGATTTTTTAATACAACAGATAATAGTTGGGGGGCAGGAAGTTTTACATGGTTCTAATGAGAGAGAGAGTGAGAGAGAATGATTACTTTGCTATTAACGGTCAAAATTTCTGAAACTTCGGGATTTATTAGAAAACGTTATTTTTAGCCTGTGAGAAAAAAGAGCAAAATCTTTGGAAAAGTGGTTTCATGCTGGAACATTCTTAATAATGAAATCCTCACAACTAAGAGTAATAATTTGTATTTTCACCTATATTTTGTTATTATTACCTATAAAATCTGAGACGATGGTATCTCACCAATTTTCCACAAAAAAATATGAATTAACCTGTAAAAAAGTAGTATAGATTCCCTACGCAAACTATCTATACCATACCTAGATAAGTTTTTTGTATTATAAATACGTATTTCGACTACAATGTAGTCATCATCAGTATAAATTAGCTAGTCGTACTTTACTCTTTGACAATTAGAAATAGATATAAAGTCGAGATCAATAGACAAAAATATAAATAAATAGAAAATTAACTAGATTAAAATATACTAGATTTAAAATATAATAAATTTTAAATTATATTGAAATTACTCTTGTTAAAATTTCCTTCATTGATATTTATTCCTGTTAATTTTACTCTTATTAAAATTCATCTTATATTGTCGCAGGATTTGTTACTTGTTACTAATTTGGTGACAGTTTCACCAGAGTAAAATTAACAGGAATAAATGTGAATGAAAGAAATTTTAACAAGAGTAATTTCAATATAATTTAAAATTTATTATATTTTAAATCTAGTATATTTTAATCTAGTTAATTTTCTATTTATTTTTATTTTTGTCTATTGATCTCGATTTTATATCTATTTCTAATTGTCAAAGAGTAAAGTACGACTAGCTAATTTATACTGATGATGACTACATTGTAGTCGAAATACGTATTTATAATACAAAAAACTGATCTAGGTAAAGGGGGCGAATTTGAAATTTTATTTCAGAAACCTAGAGTTCTCACTAATTATCATTCAATAATATAATGTTTATCTATACCATGTGTTCCTTTGAAAAGTTTCCACTTAAATATTTTTGAAAATATACAAAAAAATGTTTTAAACAAAAGTTGCAAAATAATTAGTTTAAAGGGAGAACCATAATGCAATATAATTATATTTTTGTTTCATATAACTAATCTTTTAAACGGTACAACATAGGAAACATCTTTGCGTATAAAAAATGTTTACTTTTAGTATAAATACGGCGTAAATATTGCGTAAATTTTGTATTTACGCCAAAATTATTGAGTAAAGTTAGAAAAAAGTAGCGGAAACCGTTTTGGAGGTACTTAGGAATAATTAAGATAAAAAACTTTATTTTAAAATTTGAACGTTCTAGCGCTTTTCGTTCTCGCGATAAACACAAAAACAATTAGCTAAAAATGTTATTTAGCAATAGAGGACTGCAAAACCTTAGAAAAATGAAGGAAATTCAACATTGATTTTAGACATTGATCACATAGCCTCTATATATAATTCTACGTTATTGTTTGAACATAGAGGTAAAAAAAAAAACAGAAAATAAAATTACATACAGATAAAAATTAATATCACTAAAATGAAATTGTGTGGAAAATAGTATCAAGTTATAATATATCCTTTCGGTTATCTTTCTGATAAAGATAAAAACCCAAGTATGTCAAACGGAAGAACGAATATATTCTTATACTCTTTGAGACAAACAAATTCTTCCAAAATTATGTACACACACAACTAAATATATTATACAAGGCACAGTTTTATTCTGTAGAATGTTTTTAAATATTTACAAAAACATATTTCAAGGAATAAAACATTCACAAGTTTTAATAAGAATAAGATACCTTTCGAAAGATGTTATGAGTTTGTTTCGAGCGCTAGATTTCAGCGAGTTTAAATTTAAAGTTCGTTCGTTTTTAAATTTCCAATTTCAAAATTTGCTCACGATTTATTTCATGAAGAATAATCGTGTGTTTTTATAATAATATGAAAATCTTAACAATTTGGGTTTTTATGATTATCAATTTTAATAAAATATTTAAGGAATTTTAAATAAAATAAATTAGAAATGAGTTTTGAAAATGCTATTACTATGTATTCACTCTTTGTATTCACTCTGTATTGACATTGCCTTGCTTGTTGTCACTGTTTTTACAGATTTTCTTTTAATTGTAGCTTTTTGCCTGTCGCTAATTCAGAATAATTCTAAGATATCATCTTATGAGCATTTTTAACCAATCTAACAATTTTTTTTCCAATTCACTTATTTTTTTTTTTTTAAATCCACTTTTGATGAAAAAGGAATTTTATTTTTAACGATTCAACAATTCAATTTACTTTTAGAGATTCCACACAATGAAGCTCGAAACCATACAAAAATTTTGAATTGATTTATCTTATAAACAAGAAGTGTTCAATCTAAGAAGTGCATCAATTTAAGACCACGTTATGTGTCTGCAATTTAAAAAAAATAGAAATTAATGTTAAGAAAAATTTAAAAACCAGATACAGTTATTAAACTTTTTATACTCTGTATATAACACCACAAGTCTTATTTTGATAAATCTGGAGAAGCCTTCTGATTACATTGTCTAAATTAAATACATTCCACAAAAGGCTTAGCCCTTTAAACTCTCTTAATTAAATTAACTTAAAAAATTTAAAATCCGGTATCATTCTTTATTTTAATGTGAATAATGAATTCCAGTATAATGTCTAAAAATTTATATTTCAGCAACAATTGATGTCACCAAATAAACTATTTTTTTAACCGCCTTTGTGTACTTATGAAAAACGTCGTTTTTTGTACGTCATCTGTATTTTAGAATTTTATAAAATTGAACACTTCAAAACATACAATTTTAGTTGTGTGAAACATAATTTCATACTGGTGAGACAAGACATTCTTTTTAGAACGGTTTTGAAGTAATGGCTGGAACATCTCTCATGATTACCTATTCTGTCTTTGGGTACAAAACTTGTTCGTATACATACATTGGTACTACATATTATTCTATATACACACACTTAAGTTAAAATGGGAAGACAGATATCATGTTGACCAAGATAAATCATTGTAATCAATGTAACATATTACTAACTAAATTTATACATTAATATTATATTGTGTATGATACTCGTTCCTGTATGATGGTTTTATAACTACAGTTGAAATTATTTTATTTGAACAAATATCAGTAAAGCTTAAAAATCATCAAAATTTCCTACTCCTACGGCCTTATTTGTTTTATCGTAATTTTAATCTAATCTCTAAATATAGAGTCAGACTCTTTGTCATAAAAATGCCGTAACTAGCGACACCGAGAGACGAAACGTGACGAGAGTAGCATGTCTCTTGTATTGTATTGACATGTTAAGGTTATCTATAGAATATTTTTTGTATATTTATTATTTGTGTATACTTAAGCGTCACAATACAATACTTGTCAAATTCCATTTCGGTTACATAAGACAAGTATGAGAGAACTAACGTATACTTTGTAGACAAAATGTCTTGAACTTTTAATTCAATATTGACAAGATAAAATTAACACGTCAACCAGGAATCGAACTTCGCACCTCTGGATATCTCGGACCTCGGGCCTCTGGGTATCTAGTCCAGCGTGCTTACCGCTACACCAAAGACTCTGTGGTAAGAGCCAACTTTTTCATGTCATTGGCGGTATTACTTTTTGTTGTTGTCAAATATCAACTATTATTCATATATTTATTATTTGTGTATCTAGCAGCATCACTAGCCGTAACTGAATGAAATTCTTTGACTATGATAATTAACTCACAACGTTCACTTTGATCTTAGTACTTTTGATCTCAAATTCTGAAAGGGTGGAATAATTTACATTCAGATACATATTAATGCCATGGGTCAACAACATCCACACAGGTTGTGTAAAGATAAAATCAGAAGGCGATCAATTTAAACAATTTAGATCTTTTGACATAAAAACATGACCTTCAAATGATCCTTGCGCAACGCCAAACGCAAACACAAACATATTTTATACGGATCATTTTTTCCAAAAAGTCTTTCCAAAAATTTCAGTACGGTGATTTTTTACCGGAGGCTTTCCATTTATAAAATATTGTAAAGGATGCCTAAAGCATTGTAAACGTGAGATACATTTGCATTTAAAGTAGGGTGTTAGAATACATAACTTCTGATAAGGGCAAAACTGTTATGGAGAAAAGTTGCATATAGTAAAACTGTTAAAATATAATATACTTTTTTTTTATAAGTAACGCACTGTCATTCCTCAGAAGACTAACTGTATATGTATGGAGCAACTTTAGCAATTACATAGAGGTGTAATTAGGGCATAATTTGAATTTGTTTTGAATCAACTACATAGTAAGAAAGACCCTAAAATTAAGAAAAAAAGACACCGAAATGAAAAAAAAAAAAAAATAAATTAAAAGAAAGAAATTATAAATAAATTAATATTGTTATGTTTGGTGTCATAATAGTCAAAAGAAGTAGTCTGATTTCAATACATGTGGAAAACCGTATGTATACGTAAGATCATTTTATAACAATAGGGTTGTTTATAATACAAGAACAATATTACAAATTTCAATCTTCGCATTGTACATAAAATTACATATATTTGTTCTTTTATATTTGCTATATAAATTTAAGTATGAGTTTAGGTAGCTAAATAGTAGTGTAAGTAGTTCTATAAACTCGTATATGTATATATATGTTGATAGCAAAATCGAAATCCGCCGATTGTAGTACTGGCTTGACGCGGATATCGCCTAGGTCTATTGTACCTAGCCATAGTATCATGTGTTTCTCACTCATAATCAGAATGCTAATAGAAGGAGCCTGCTCTTTGTATTTTATTACTGTTGTGTGTGTATGTACAAACTATGAATATTTGCTACAGGTAAAAAAAACAAAGTTTGTTTCTGTACGTCACGATATGAAACTTATAAATTAATAATTTTGGATAATTCGAAAATTTATATCTATATTTGTCTAACTTTGTCTTGTTGAATGATTTTTCTTGACCACTAGCTGTGTGCCCCATGAGATTTACCATCGGCAACATTTCAGTAATTATTCGATTTTTAGCGAATTTCCTGAAAGGAAATAGAGCTATTGGTCTCGTACCGACTTTAAAATTTTGGAAAAATTTCTTCAAATGTCCATCGATCCTGCCTAGTAGATGTCGAAAAACACCATCTGTAAAATTTATATATATATATATCTATGGGCATATATATATATATATATATATATATATATATATATATATATATATATATATACAGATATATATATATATATATATATATGTGTGTCTGTAATCACTCTAGCGGTCACAGTTTTCATTTTATTGGAATGAAATTTGGTATTTGAGGCGCTTTTGGTATTCAAAAGGTCAAGTTCGTTAATGGGTAAAATCGGACAAGGGGAAAGGGGGGTTTAAAGGGAGGGGGAAACACAAAATTTGACATATCTCCCTTAATATTTGAAAAATCTAAAAATTTATAAGAAGTAAAGTTGTAGGTATTAAGTTTTACTGTAATTTTGTTTCTTATCATTTTTTCTGTTACACTAATATTTACAGAAATATTGACGGTTTAAGATTGAAAATTAAATTCCTTAATATCTTAGAGTTTGAGCAAAAATGATAAGGTGATGAATTGTAGCAAATTTGATTTTCAACAACTTTATTTCTTACGTATTTTTCGATTGTTCTAATATTAAGAGAGATATTTTATATTTTGTGTTTTCTTCTCTCTTTATGGCCCCCATTCCCTTGACGTATGCCGTTTATTAATAAAATTGGCCTTGCAAATACTAAAAACATATACATTTCATTTTGATCAGACTAAAATTGTGACCGCTAGAAAGTGATTTATGTATTCTAAGGAAATTCGCTGAGTTGAAGCAGCTCCTGCGTAACGAATTTTTCTTTACTTTTCTCCCATACAAACCTCCATCCCATATTTTACCCCCTTAGATCCATAAGATTCGAGATTTCAAATTATTATTATTCTTATTCTAACATGAACTCAATATGAACCTTACTCATATATCGTAAAACCATTAGCACACGGGGATAGTAGTACTAGCCAGTAATGGCCGCTAGTGAATGTCCCTCTACTGTCCTCGTGTGTAGGGGTACTACCGTTTCAACGTCCAGTTGATTACTGGGGGCCACTAAACTCAAGCAGGTTTGTGTTTAGTGGATGCCAGAGGGCCAGTAATAGGATCACGTGATATAGTGGCAGTTATAATTGGGTGTGTTTTAAAAGGTACTGGCGTAAAGAAGTAGAGCGCCAGACTTATGATCTTACACATCCTGTGACCATGTTGCACTCACCACTTCTACACAAAACTGGCTGCTACTGGCTGCCAAGTCATGGAAGCCTCTTGTCCGGCCATTTCACTGGCTGCCACTTAAATCCGACAGTACTGGCAGAACTATTGCCCCCGCCTGCAGGGGAGCATAAGTATGCTTGCCAGTAGCTATTAGAGCAGTGATTCTCAACGTTTTTTTTGTTGTGGCACACTATTAACGATTTCAAAACTCGACGGCACACAAAGAAAAAGATAAGTTTAAAAGTTGTTTACTTACCTATAATACACTGTGTAAAATAGTTTATGATAACAATTTTGAATGTAAAATAAAATAATATGTACTACAAAAACAACAGTACGTTTATTATGGGATTAATTTTTAGTTAATAATAAGAATCCTTTTAATGAGAAATTTGAGCTTGAATGTTTTTGGATAATTTCATTTATATTTGGTCGTAAAAATGACAATGCTACTCTCATATCGTCTTCTACATTTAACAGTCTCAATCTTTTTTTCGTTTTTATGTTGGTTAATACTTTATTATATACATTTCTAAAATTTGGCGGCACACTTTAAAAATTTGGCGGCACACAAAAGTGCCGCGGCACAGTGGTTGAGAATCACTGTATTAGAGTATAACAGATATGCAAAATTTCATTTCAGCGGAATAAAATTCAAAGTTGAATTTCATATCAGGGCTACAAGCAATGAAATGACGAATTTCAGCTCTTACTGGCGACACGTATATCTATCCTACACACATATTGTACAATTTTGTGTATTAATATATTATATACACTTTTATTTTCTATATGTGAGAAAAACCGGATATGTTTTTCCCTACATTTGTATATTTCTTTTTTTTTTTTTATACTTTTTTATTTATATATGTATGTGATCCGTGTTGTACTATTTTGTAACAACAAAACAACAGTGACAAAATGAAATAATGATAAAAAATTTGATAAAATAAAATCAAAATTTGTCAACTGAAGTTTTGTCGACAAAAATTTATTACCTAAAGATATTTCAAATTGAATAAATATTTTATTTGTACTTGATTCCCTTTATTAAAGAATATTATTATGTTCGACTATTTTTCAAATAGAAAAAAAAAAAAATTGCATATAATGTTTTCTTGACAATGGCACAAATTGAAAAAAATAGAAAAATTTGATATTGAAGTAAAACTTCATTATATTAACTGTAATGTAGTTCTCTCGTAGGTTAATTTTTCTTAAGAATTTGACGCAATCGAAATATGAGAACCAGTATTTCAGCGCCCTTTATTAAAAAAGGCGTTACACAAGAGCTGCGTCAACTTAGCGAATTTCCTTAGAATACATAAATCACTCTCTAGTCACATATTAAGTCTGATCAAAATGAAATGTCGTATCTGCTATAATTTTAGTGTTTTCAAGGCCAATTTTATTAATAAATGGCATACGTCAAGGGGGAAGGGGGGGGGCATAAAGATAGAAGAAAACACAAAATATAAAATATCTCTCTTGATATTTGAATCATCGAAAAATTTATAAGGAGTAAAGTTGTAGAAAATCAAGTTTGCTACAATTCAACATCATTTTTCTCAAACTCTAATGTCAACAGAGTTATTTAGAATTTTAACTTTCAATCTTTAATTGTAAATATTTCTGTAAATATTAGTGTAACAGAAAAATGATAAGAAACAAAACTACAGTAAAACTAAGTACCTACAAAAATTTTAAAATAAGACATAATTGCTTGTGAACTTGTTCGATTGCATAGGTAAACATGATATCTGATAATTAAAATTCATGGAAATTATTTAAAAATAATAATGACTAAAAAATGAAATGAAATTGTAACTGCGATATATATAATGTATAATATAGTAGTACTTTTGTTATCATATAAGGGTTTAAGTAACATAAAAAAAATTAATAAACCTTATATGTTATACTAAATATGAACCATTTGTGTATCTGTAATCAGTAAGTTTATTAAACTGTATTTCATACTTTTTGCTTTTACTGCCACGAGTGTACTTAATATTTTCATTTTGATAATCATGGAGTCAGTCATGAATTTTGTACTTCACTTCAATTTTGTGTTGATCAAATATGTATATTACGAGTTCACTAATTTGTACTCAAAATATGTAGTCTAGACAAAATCGGGACATGGTGATGGAGTGTTAAGAGGCATTGTGGGCCAGTTTAGGGGTAAAATTCGAGTAAATTCAAATAAACAAGTTTGTTACGTAGACTAAGCATATTTTCTCAGAGGAAGTAATTTTAATGAATATAAAATTAAATTACCTTGGCGACATTTTTAATATTATTTGTTATTAGAAGTATTAGAACATTAAAATTGTATTACAAGAAAACTAATCAGTAAATAAATTGTAGTAAAATTAGTTCCCTACAACTTTACAATACATGTAAATTTTTTTTCATTTACCTAATATTATAAGACTGGTCTATGGTCTTTACTAAAATAAATGATTAGTGATGCACGTCTCCGAGAGCGTTTCTCCGGAATGTTCCAGACATCCATATTAGTTGCAAATTGAATCTAGCTGTGAACTCATTAAAAGCACAGTTTTTGATTGAGATTTTACTTTTGAGTGTAGCATTCCTATTTACGCATTCAAAATTACATGAATATTCATGATTTTATGAATAATAAATTTTCATATAATTTTGAATGGAAATTACTTTATTTTACATAAATAATTGAGGTCAATTTAACGAGACATTTATGTAATCTTTGTCAAAATATTTTAAAAAGCATTTTCAATTTGTACATTATGTTTTTCCTATATCTCATGCATATCAACAAATGATAATAGTATCCGTAAAATATATATTTCTGTATAGCCTGAATATATGTATATTATATGTATAAAAGTGATTCAAAACTAGTTCAATTACGGCATTTTTTATTGCGAATTATTATATGTATGAAAGTGATTCAAAACTAGTTCAATTACGGTATTTGTGATTGAAGGCACCAAACCCATGGGTATATTTCAATTCACTGTATATTTTTTTGTGCTAAAAAGTGCCTATCGAAGATGTTTGCTAACAAAATGAATAATATAATATTATACGAGGGAATCATTTGAAAAGTTTCCACCTAAATATTTAACAAAAAATGCATTTTAGAAAAATAATTTTCAAACAAAGTTACAAAGTTTAACATAAAGCAAGAATTATATTTTTGTTCCATGTATTCAAAAAAAAAAAAAACAAACAACTTTTGTATGAAATAGTTTTTCATACATCCCATAGTTTTGGTGTAAATACGGCGTAAATGTGGCGGAAATTTTGTATTTACGCCAGAAATATTTGATGCATGAAAAAAAGTTTCAAACAATAGTCTTTTGTTTTTATAAAATATTGTTCTCATAAAAAAAAAAACAGACAACTTTTGTCTGAAACTTTTTTCATGCATTCAATATTTCTAGCATTTACGCCGTCTTTATGACTGATGATGGGAATCGAGCCCCCAACCTCTGGTGGATTCGATTCCCATTTTTAGTGTGTATCAAACATTTATAATTACTTTTGATTACAAAAGCATAAATAGTGTATACACTACTTTGTATTTTTATACATCTGTGTATGTGTAAAAAGTAAAATAAATAGTTTACGCATTGATAATGAACTTTGTATACACTGGATATTTAAGAAATTAACTCATTTAGTTGTTATTTTCACTTGTTTATTATAGCGTACATCCTGTAGTACATACATTTCGAATATATACATGTAGAAAAAGAAGATAAGAATAGTTGGATGACTTCTTAGCATGTCTTCTCATCTTTCATTTGTATGTTCCATTTCCGGTGTTATACAGGAAATTGATAGTATTTTCTAAGTTACGTAATATTTTATATGTCTGTTACACGATATACCAATCTATCTTAAAATTTATTTCATCATTAAATAAAGTTTCAAATATTTATTTAAAATTTTACTTTAACGTTTTGTTAAAGAATGTACCTTTATTTAAAATAATTTCAATTGAAGTAAATTTTATTATTAAAACAATAATTCTTTGTAGTAATAACTTCTTAAAGTTTCATTTAAGCGAATATCTTTACGTTGGAAAATTTAGCTGTTGTCGTAGCATCAATGGAAAATTTCGTCCACTAATCTCCACCAGGTTAGATGGCTAGAATTCAAATGCAATCAATGTATTCTACTCTAGAAATTAGTTAACGAAGTTCAAATAATGTTATCCGATTTTTGCTTTTGGGGCTTTTAAAAGCCCAAAAAACCCAAAATTTTTGTTTTTTAGTTTGTTTTAAATATAACCGTTTGACCGTTAATATAACGGTCATTTTAGAGTCTCGTATTTGATGACGCTATAATTTGAAAACGAACACAAATCGAATTTTTCAATTTTTTTTACTCAGGTTTTTCAACTGAAAATGAGACTAGTCATTTTGCTAATTTAATACATTTTTTGGTCTAATGACTAACGACTAATCGTTTATCGTTAAAAAGTTTACCGATTTTTTTATATTTTGCTAAATAGTTTTGTTTTATTGAGATCTACATTATGGTATTTTTACTACTACTATTTTTCTTTAAAGGTTGTGAGAATCTAATAAAAATTAGGAAGCGCCTTGGGTAAAATCTCTGTTTATAAAATCTTGGCCAAAATTTATATGTTCCCCAATTAAAATGTAATTTTCTTTTACGTTCTTGAGATATTTTTTGAAGCAATTGTAAATGTAATCCAATGAGAAATGCGTTAATTCGACTCTCACTACCACCGAGCAAAATTTTAAACAAAACTCGATTGAAATTTGTGTCTATGAGTTATAGTAATTAATTATTTTATTTGAAAAGTAGTGCCGCAACGAACGTTTAATTTATTTATTTAATTAATTTTTTTTGTAATTGTTTCCATATAAAAAATACATCTTGTGTGGAATAAGTCGAAGAATTTGCCTTCAACCTGAGAGAAACCATTGGAAAAAACCTCTGGCAGGACATACAATAGTTAAAAAATAGTATTACATTAATCAGCAGCAGCAGCAGTAACATAAATTTGTTAATAAAAATTACAATTTACTTAAATACAAAATGAATTTTGCCACTTAAGTAATTTAATACGATATAATTGTATAATAGTAGAGAACGTTTTTTAACGGCGAGATCTTTTATATAGTTTATAGTTTCTATAAAAATATCTGCATTAACAAAATTTTGGAAATCAATTATTTATCAATAAATTTAAAAAAAAACAAGTAATGTAACAACTAACTGAGTTAATTGTTTGAATACCCAGTATATACTGAGTTGTATATACTTAGTATTGTTAATATTTCTGCCTATCCAACGTTTATAAATTATGAATTATCAAAAAATCAGCACTGTTGCTGGTTTCGTTCAGAAGATATTTCGGGGTCAAATTATCTATGATATTTCCTGTAGTAATAGCACTGTAAGTGAGAATGCCAAATGTCCCTTAAACTCGGCCTTGCGCTCTACCGTGCTCTAGATTTGTAAATGTTTGTTTTGTATTAATAATTAATATTGAAACAGTAAAAATGTTCATGCATTTAAAAAATTTGATATTAATGTTCTTGCAATTTTTATATATTTAAATATTGAGTTATATAATTGAGTTATACAACGCGACCGTCAACGCAAAGCGTTGGTCATCGCGAGCCTTTAGGCGACGCGAAAAGGTAGTCAACGCGAAGATTTAGAAAATTAACGGAAAGCGTTGGTAAACGTAAAGCGTTGGTAAACGGAAGAGTTGGTCAATGAGAAGCGTTAGTTATCCAAAGCGGAGCGTCAAAGATTCGCGAAGCGTGATTTCACGCGAATCGTTAACCAACGAGAAACGTAAGCTTAATTAAACCATAAGTAAGCCAACGCGAAGCGTTGGTTAAAGAGAAGCGTTAGTTAGTCAAAGCGAAGCGCCGGAGAGTTGCTTTGGTGATTCGCGAAGCGTGATTTTACGCAAATCGTAAAATTATCGTTGGTAAACGATAAGCGTTAACCCACGCGAAACGTAAGCTTAAGTAAACCGTAAGTCATCCAAGCGTTGGTCAGCGAAGCGTTGGTCATGAGAAGCGTTAGTCAATAGAAAGCGTAAGGTAAACGCGAAGCGTTAGTTAATCAACGCGAAGCGTTTGTTAATCAACACAAAGCATTAGTTAATCATCACGAAGCGTAAGTTTATCAACGCGAAGCGTTAGTTAATCAACGCGAAGCGTAAGATAAACAACGCGAAGCGTTAGTTAATGAACGCGAAGCGTTAGTTAGTCAACGCGAAGCGTTGGATTATCAACGCGAAGCGTTAGTTAATCAACGCGAAGCGTTAGTAAATCAACGTGAAGCGTTAGTTAATCAACGCGAAGGGTTAGTTAATCAACGCGAAGCATTAGTTAATCAACGCGAAGCGTTAGTTAATCAACGCGAAGCGTTAGTAAATCAACGCGAAGCGTTATATAAACAACGCGAAGCGTTAGTTAGTCAACGCGAAGCGTTAGTTAGTCAGCGCGAATCGTTGGTTAATCAACGCGAAGCGTTTGTTAATCAACTCGAAGCTTTAGTTAATCAACACGAAGCGTTAGTTAATCAACGCGAAGCGTTAGTAAATCAACGTGAAGCGTTAGTTAGTCAACTTGAAGCGTTAGTTAATCAACGCGAAGCGTTAGTTAATCAACGCGAAGCGTTAGTAAATCAACGCGAAGCGTTAGATAAACAACGCGAAGCGTTAGTTAGTCAACGCGAAGCGTTAGTAAGTCAACGCGAATCGTTGGATAATCAACGCGAAGCGTTAGTAAATCAACGCGAAGCGTTAGATAAACAACGCGAAGCGTTAGATAAACAACGCGAAGCGTTAGTTAGTCAACGCGAAGCGTTAGTTAGTCAACGCGAAGCGTTAGTTAGTCAACGCGAATCGTTGGATAATCAACGCGAAGCGTTTGTTAATCAACACGAAGAGTTAGTTAACTAACGCGAAGCGTTAGTTAATCAACGTGAAGCGTTAGTTTATCAACGCGAAGCGTTAGTTAATCAACGCGAAGCGTTAGTTAATCAGCGCGAAGCGTTAGTTAATCAACGCGAAGCGTTAGTTTATCAACGCGAAGCCTTAGTCAATCAACGCGAAGCGTTAGTCAACGCGAAGCGTTAGTTAATCAACGCGAACCGTTGGATAATCAACGCGAAGCGTTAGTTAATCAACGCGAAGCATTAGTTAATCAACGTGAAGCGCTAGTTAATCAACGCGAAGCGTTAGTTAATCAACGCGAAGCGTTAGTAAATCAACGCGAAGGGTAAGATAAACAACGCGAAGCGTTAGTTATTCAACGCGAAGCAAAGCGTTGGTCATCGCGAGCCTTTAGGCGACGCGAAAAGGTAGTCAACGCGAAGATTTAGAAAATTAACGGAAAGCGTTGGTAAACGTAAAGCGTTGGTAAACGGAAGAGTTGGTCAATGAGAAGCGTTAGTTATCCAAAGCGGAGCGTCAAAGATTCGCGAAGCGTGATTTCACGCAAATCGTTAACCATCGAGAAACGTAAGCTTAATTGAACCATAAGTAAGCCAACGCGAAGCGTTGGTTAAAGAGACGCGTTAGTTAGTCAAAGCGAAGCGCCGGAGAGTCGCTTTGGTGATTCGCGAAGCGTGATTTTACGCAAATCGTAAAATTATCGTTGGTAAACGATAAGCGTTAACCCACGCGAAACGTAAGCTTAAGTAAACCGTAAGTCATCCAAGCGTTGGTCAGCGAAGCGTTGGTCATGAGAAGCGTTAGTCAATAGAAAGCGTAAGGTAAACGCGAAGCGTTAGTTAATCAACGCGAAGCGTTTGTTAATCAACACAAAGCATTAGTTAATCATCGCGAAGCGTTAGTTTATCAACGCGAAGCGTTAGTTAATCAACGCGAAGCGTAAGATAAACAACGCGAAGCGTTAGTTAATGAACGCGAAGTGTTAGTTAGTCAACGCGAAGCGTTGGATTATCAACGCGAAGCGTTAGATAATCAACGCGAAGCGTTAGTTAATCAACGCGAAGCGTTAGTAAATCAACGCGAAGCGTTAGATAAGCAACGCGAAGCGTTAGTTAGTCAACGCGAAGCGTTAGTAAGTCAACGCGAAGCGTTAGTTAGTCAACGCGAAGCGTTAGTTAGTCAACGCGAATCGTTGGATAATCAACGCGAAGCGTTTGTTAATCAACACGAAGAGTTAGTTAATCAACGCGAAGCGTTAGTTAATCAACGTGAAGCGTTAGTTTATCAACGCGAAGCGTTAGTTAATCAACGCGAAGCGTTAGTTAATCAGCGCGAAGCGTTAGTTAATCAACGCGAAGCGTTAGTTTATCAACGCGAAGCCTTAGTCAATCAACGCGAAGCGTTAGTCAACGCGAAGCGTTAGTTAATCAACGCGAACCGTTGGATAATCAACGCGAAGCGTTAGTTAATCAACGCGAAGCATTAGTAAATCAACGTGAAGCGCTAGTTAATCAACGCGAAGCGTTAGTTAATCAACGCGAAGCGTTAGTAAATCAACGCGAAGGGTAAGATAAACAACGCGAAGCGTTAGTTAATCAACGCGAAGCAAAGCGTTGGTCATCGCGAGCCTTTAGGCGACGCGAAAAGGTAGTCAACGCGAAGATTTAGAAAATTAACGGAAAGCGTTGGTAAACGTAAAGCGTTGGTAAACGGAAGAGTTGGTCAATGAGAAGCGTTAGTTATCCAAAGCGGAGCGTCAAAGATTCGCGAAGCGTGATTTCACGCGAATCGTTAACCAACGAGAAACGTAAGCTTAATTGAACCACAAGTAAGCCAACGCGAAGCGTTGGTTAAAGAGACGCGTTAGTTAGTCACAGCGAAGCGCCGGAGAGTCGCTTTGGTGATTCGCGAAGCGTGATTTTACGCAAATCGTAAAATTATCGTTGGTAAACGATAAGCGTTAACCCACGCGAAACGTAAGCTTAAGTAAACCGTAAGTCATCCAAGCGTTGGTCAGCGAAGCGTTGGTCATGAGAAGCGTTAGTCAATAGAAAGCGTAAGGTAAACGCGAAGCGTTAGTTAATCAACGCGAAGCGTTTGTTAATCAACACAAAGCATTAGTTAATCATCGCGAAGCGTTAGTTTATCAACGCGAAGCGTTAGTTAATCAACGCGAAGCGTAAGATAAACAACGCGAAGCGTTAGTTAATGAACGCGAAGCGTTAGTTAGTCAACGCGAAGCGTTGGATTATCAACGCGAAGCGTTAGTTAATCAACGCGAAGCGTTAGTTAATCAACGTGAAGCGTTAGTTAATCAACGCGAAGGGTTAGTTAATCAACGCGAAGCGTTAGTTAATCAACGCGAAGCGTTAGTAAATCAACGCGAAGCGTTATATAAACAACGCGAAGCGTTAGTTAGTCAACGTGAAGCGTTAGTTAGTCAGCGCGAATCGTTGGTTAATCAACGCGAAGCGTTTGTTAATCAACACGAAGCTTTAGTTAATCAACACGAAGCGTTAGTTAATCAACGCGAAGCGTTAGTAAATCAACGTGAAGCGTTAGTTAGTCAACTTGAAGCGTTAGTTAATCAAAGCGAAGCGTTAGTTAATCAACGCGAAGCGTTAGCAAATCAACGCGAAGCGTTAGATAAACAACGCGAAGCGTTAGTTAGTCAACGCGAAGCGTTAGTTAGTCAACGCGAATCGTTGGATAATCAACGCGAAGCGTTTGTTAATCGACTTGAAGCGTTAGTTAATCAACGCGAAGCGTTAGTTAATCAACCTGAAGCGTTAGTTTATCAACGCGAAGCGTTAGTTAATCAACGCGAAGCGTTAGTTAATCAACGCGAAGCGTTAGTTAATCAGCGCGAAGCGTTAGTTAATCAACGCGAAGCGTTAGTTTATCAACGCGAAGCCTTAGTCAATCAACGCGAAGCGTTAGTCAACGCGAAGCGTTAGTTAATCAACGCGAACCGTTGGATAATCAACGCGAAGCGTTAGTTAATCGACGCGAAGCATTAGTTAATCAACGTGAAGCGCTAATTAATCAACGCGAAGCGTTTGTTAATCAACGCGAAGGGTAAGATAAACAACGCGAAGCGTTAGTTAATCAACGCGAAGCGTTAGTTAGTCAACGCGAAGCGTTGGATAATCAACGCGAAGCGTTAGTGCATCAACGCGAAGCGTTAGTTAATCAACGTGAAGCGTTAGTTAATCAACGCGAAGGGTTAGTTAATCAACGCGAAGCGTTAGTTAGTCAACGCGAAGCGTTAGTTAATCAACGCGAAGCGTTAGTTAATCAACGCGAAGCGTTAGTAAATCAACGCGAAGCGTTAGTAAATCAACGCGAAGCGTTAGTAAATCAACGCGAAGCGTTAGATAAACAACGCGAAGCGTAAGTTAGTCAACGCGAAGCGTTAGTTAGTCAACGCGAAGCGTTGGATAATCAACGCGAAGCGTTAGTTAATCAACACGAAGCGTTAGTTAATCAACACGAAGCGTTAGTTAAATAACACGAAGCGTTAGTTAATCAACGCGAAGCGTTAGTTAATAAACGTGAAGCGTTAGTTTATCAACGCGAAGCGTTAGTTAATCAACGCGAAGCGTTAGTTAATCAGCGCGAAGCGTTAGTTAATCAACGCGAAGCGTTGGTTAATCAACGCGAAGCGTTTGTTTATCAACGCGAAGCCTTAGTCAATCAACGCGAAGCGTTAGTCAGCGCACAGCGTTAGTTAATCAACGCGAACCGTTGGATAATCAACGCGAAGCATTAGTTAGTCAACGCGATGCGTAGTTAATCAACGCGAAGCGTTAGTTAATCAACGCGAAGCGTTAGTAAATCAACGCGAAGCGTATGATAAACAACGCGAAGCGTTAGTTAATCAACGCGAAGCGTTAGTTAGTCAACGCGAAGCGTTGGATAATCAACGCGAAGCGTTAGTTAATCAACGCGAAGTGTTAGTTAATCAACGCGAAGCGTTAGTTAATCAACGCGAAGCGTTGTATAAAGAACGCGAAGCGTTAGTTAATCAACGCGAAGCGTTAATTAGTCAACGCGAAGCGTTAGTTAATCAACGCGAAGCGTTTGTTTAACAACGCGATGCGTTAGTTAATCAACGCGAAGCGTTAGTTAATCAACGCGAAGCGTTAGTTAATCAACGCCAAGCGATAGTTAATCATTGCGAAACGTTAGTTAATCAACGCGAAGCGTTAGTTAATCAACGCCAAGCGATTGTTAATCAATGCGAAACTTCAGTTTATCAACGCAAAGCGTTTGTAAACGCAAAGCGAAATGTAAGCTAAAGCAAACCGTAAATCACCCAACGCGAAGTGTAGCTTAATGAGAAGTGTTAGTCAAAAGGAAGCGTAAGGTCAACGCGAAGCGTTAGTAAACGCCAACTGTTAGCAAAGCGTTTACTAACGCGGAACGTTAGCTGCAGCGAACCATAAGTCAGCCAACGCGAGGCGTTGGTCAATAAGAAGCGTTAGTTATGCAAATCGAAGCGTCATTGGTACGCGAAGCGTTATGCCAAGCGAATAATTAACCAACGCAAAGCGTTAACCAACGCGAAACGTAAGCTTAATGTTAACTTTAATGAAACGTAAGTCAGCGAAGCGTTGGTCAATGAGAAGCGTCAGTCAATAGGAAGCGTCAGATCAACGCAAAGCGTTTGTTAATCAACGCAAACCGTAAGTCAGCCAACGTGAAGCGTTGGTCGATGAGAACCGTTAGTCAATAGGAAGTGTTAGGTTACCGCGAAACTGTAGTAAACGCAATGCGTTTACTAATGCGAAACGTAAGCTAAAGCGAACCGTTAGTGAGCCAATAAGAACCGTTAATCAGTAAGAATTGTTCGGTCAAGGCTTTGCGTTTATCAACACGAAACGTAAGCTACAGCGAACCGTATTGAAAGCGAAGCGTCAATGAGAAGTGTAAGGTCCACACGAAGCGTTATATTATATATATATATATATATATATATATATATATATATATATATATATATATATATACATTATATATAGATAATTTTTGATAGGATCGATGGACCTTTGAATAAACTATTTGCAAAATTTTGTACAAAAAAACTTATATACACACCTGGTTGAAAAAACTGAAATAAACATAAAAACAATACTATTTGATGTATGTTATGTTTGTACATGTGAGGACAAATTTTGAGAAAACTATTGAGTTTATGAAAAATTTTTGCAAACAAAAGTTGTTTATTTTAAAGAGAAGAAAATTTTTTGTCAATAAAATTTTTGTTTACCTCTTACGGTTTCAAAGATATATTTTTTCCACCCTGGCGGGGGGAATTACTTTCCGATTTTGCCCATTAACGTAACATAATTTGACCTTAATTTTTTGGTCTAGAACGCATACAAAAATTTTCAGCTCGTTATCTCTTCTCGTTTTTGAGTTATCGACTTCACAGACAGACAGATGGCCGAATTAGGCCATTTTATGAATATCTTTGTAAAGCATTTTTGTCAAGGATTAATATTTTCAAGCATTACAAAGTCGTAACTAAACTTAATATACCTTGTATATTTACAAATATACTGGGTACAAAAATAGTATGTATGGTTGTTATGTATACCTACGGGTCCATGGAGACCATGCCTTCATTCGCCTATCAATTATATTTCTCATTGTTTTCAAATTTGAGGACAAATTTTGAGAAAACTATTGAGTTTATGAAAAAGTTTTTCAAACAAAAGTTGTTTATTTTAAAGAGAAGATGTTTTTTTGTCAACAAATTTTTTTTCTATCTGTTACGGTTTCAAAGATGTGTAATTCCCCCCTTTTATGCACAAATTTGTGCACAAATTTGCTCTTTGTGCACAAATTATGAGAAAACTATTGAGTTTATGGAAAAACATTTCAAGCAAAAGTTGATTATTTTATAATGAAGAAGATTTTATGTCAATAAATTTTTTTTCTATCTCTTACGGTTTCAAAGGCGAACATTTCCACCCCTCCTAGTGGGGGGAAACACGTTCCGATTTTGCCCATTAACGAACTTTACCTTACTTTTTTGGTCTAGAACACACAGAAAAATTTTCAGCTCGTTATCTCTTTTCGTTCTTGAGTTATCGGGTTCACAGACGGACAGACGAATAAGGCCGAATTAGGCCATTTTATGAATACCTTTGTGCAGCATTTTTGTCAAGGATTAATATTTTCAAGCGTTACATAGACGGGACTAAATATAATATACCTTGTATATTTACATATACAGGATATAAAAATAGTATGTATAGTTGTTATATATACCTACGGGTCCATGGAGACCATGCCTTCATTCGCCTGTCAATTGAATTTCTCATTTTTTTCAACTTTGAGGACAAATTTTGATAAAACTGTTGAGTTTATGAAAAAAGTTTTCAAACAAAAGTTGTTTATTTCAAAGAGAAGAAGATTTTTGGCTTACAAATTTTTTTTCTATCTCCTACGGTTTCAAAGATATAATTTTTCCCCCCTGGTGGGGGGAAACACGTTCCGATTTTGCCCATTAACGAACTTGACCTTACTTTTTTGGTCAAGAATACACACAAAAATTTTCAACTCGATATCTCTTTTCGTTTTTGAGTTATCGGCTTCACAGACGTACAGACGGACAGACGGACGGACGGACATGTGAAAAAGGCCGAATTAGGCCATTTTATGAATATCTTTGTGAAGCATTTTTGTCAAGGATTAATATTTTCAGGCGTTACAAAGTCGGGACTA
Source organism: Nineta flava (assembly GCA_963920215.1). Taxonomy (NCBI): domain Eukaryota; kingdom Metazoa; phylum Arthropoda; class Insecta; order Neuroptera; family Chrysopidae; genus Nineta; species Nineta flava. The sequence goes on along the minus strand of OY986040.1, from coordinate 106,773,579 downwards.
AACTTAATATACCTTGTATATTTACAAATATACTGGGTATAAAAATAGTATGTACAGTTGTTATACATACCTACGGGTCCATGGAGCCCATGCCTTTATTCGCCAATCAATTGTATTTCTCATTTTTTTCAACTTTGAGGGTAAATTTTGAGAAAACTGTTGAGTTTATGAAAAAAGTTTTCAAACAAAAGTTGTTTATTTTAAAGAGAAGAAGATTTTTTGTTGACAAAAATTTTTTCTATCTCCTACGGTTTCAGAGATATAATTTTTCCCCCCTGGCGGGGGGAAACACGGTCCGATTTTGCCCGTTAACGAACTTGACCTTACTTTTTTGCTCTAGAACACACACAAAAATTTTCAGGCCGTTATCTCTTTTCGTTCTTGAGTAATCGGCTTCACAGACGGACAGACGGACAGACGGACATGTGAAAAAGGCCGAATTAGGCCATTTTATGAATACCTTTGTGAAGCATTTTTGTCAAGGATTAATATTTTCAGGCGTTACAAAGTCGGGACTAAACTTAATATACCTTGTATATTTACAAATATACTGGGTATAATAAACATAAAAACAATACTATTTGATGTATATTATGATTGCACATGTGCCCGTCATCGATCGACTCATTTTCAACTTTAAGCACAAATTTTGAGAAAACGGTTGACTTTATGAAAAAAGTTTTCAAACAAAAGTTGTTTATTTTAAAGAGAAGAAGATTTTTTGTTAACAAATTTTTTTTCGATCTCCTACAGTTTCGAACACATAATTTTTCCCCCCTGGCCAGGGGAAACACGTTCCGATTTTGCCCATTCACGAACTTGACCTTACTTTTTTGGTCTAGAACACACACAAAAATTTTCAGCTCGTTATCTCTTTTCGTTCTTCAGTTATCGTGTTCACAGACGGACGGACAGACGAATAAGGCCGAATTAGGCCATTTTATGAATACCATTGTGAAGCATTTTTATCAAGGATTAATATTTTCAAGCGTTACAAAGACGGGACTTAATATAATATACCTTGTATATTTACATATACAGGATATAAAAATAGTATGTGTAGTTGTTATGTATACCTACGGGTCCATGGAGACCATGCCTTCATTCGCCTGTCATTTGTATTTCTCATTTTTTTCAACTTTGAGGACTAATTTTGATAAAACTATTGAGTTTATGAAAAAAGTTTTCAAACAAAAGTTGTTTGTTTCAAAGAGAAGAAGATTTTTTGTTAACAAATTTTTTTTCTATCTCCTACGGTTTCAAAGATATAATTTTTCCCCCCTAGCGGGGGGAAACACGTTCCGATTTTGCCCGAACTTGACCTTACTTTTTTGGTCAAGAATACACAAAAAAATTTTCAGCTCGATATCTCTTTTCGTTTTTGAGTAATCGGCTTCACAGACGGACAGACGGACAGACGGACAGACGGACAGACGGACAGACGGACAGACGGACGGACGGACATGTGAAAAAGGCCGAATTAGGCCATTTTATGAATACCTATGTGAAGCATTTTTGTCAAGGATTAATATTTTCAAGCGTTACAAAGTCGGGACTAAACTTAATATACCTTGTATATTTACAAATATACTGGGTATAAAAATTGACGTTTTACAATATCAAAATTTATAGAAAAATAATTATTTGACATAGATTTCCTATAATTACTTGAAGCCCGGCAACGGCGGCTTTTTCATCATGGCTGAGTCCCGGGTTTAACACTATTTTTTTATTTCTGATTAAGTAACATATGTTTTTGATTAGACAAAGCAATATAATGTTCAAAAATTGTAGGTGCCATTCTGTATAGGTATTCTAAGACCAAGAGGAATATATGAGGAAAATATTTCAGGCAGGTATGTTTGTATACTTATATTATGTGTACACATAATATTATTGTATATGTATGTATTTACTAACACAGATACTATACACCTCAGTAATATACTAACCGTTATTGATAACGCGAAATGTCACAATACCCATGAGGTTTCACCTTCTCTAAATAATAAAATGTCACTGTTGTGTATTATATTTCATTTTTTATCAATTTGTTATAAAGTTTAACATATCCGTTCCTGGTTTTCTAGTAGTTCGATTTTGTTATTATATATAGGTACTATATAGTATAGTGAATACAGTATCTTCTCACCTATACCGACCGTGTCACCTACATATTCGATATATCTAACTTTTTATTTTTATTTTGAAAATATAAAAGTGTTCGTTTTCCGTGTATATATATCAATAAAATATATTAGGTTACAAATCAAATGGGTATATATATATTTCTTTTTGAATAATAGACGATATATGTAAAAAGAAGTGCGTAAAAATATTTTTAATCTTCAAAGATAATCTAAAACAAAATGTATTTTTTTAGAAAACGAAAACATATGCTTAAATGTCAAATTGAGTAAACGCAAATTACCTCCGTTAGTATAACATAACCGAAAGACAACCATATTAACAATGGTTGTATGTTGAGAATATTCGCATCCATATCTGCAATCGCGGAGCTTCCGCATTAATTTTTGCAACCGCATCCGATTCCGCATCCGCAATAATCAATGATTTTTGCGAAGGTTTTGCGGATGCGAATGTTGTTTAGAATTACAGACTGTTAATAAATCACAACGTGTTTTGTTATTATATGGATGTTTTTTGGAATTTAGTCCTTAAGAATCGATTTCATTTAAAGCCCCAGTACGACAATTTGATGGGTAGTAAAATATTTTGTTAACAAAAATGTGTTATGTTTTTTACAAGCTGACAATTTATACGCTATGATATTCAATTTGAATTTATGATGTTTTACAATATCTTTTCAGATTGATTTTACATTCAGTTTTACTTCTTCGAAGGTCATTAATTTATTTTAAGAAAAACAATATTAAAATAAAATTTTATAAAAATTTAAATAATATTTTGAATTGTATATTATATGTTAGCTTCTAAAAAATAACTACAAAACTATTTTATTAAAATTTTATTGATTGTCATTTCCATATAAACTATAAACTATACTAGCACTCTATAAATCGTTAAATAAATTAGAAATATGCAAATTTGTAACTTAAAATTAAATAACTTTTTGTAACATAGTAATATACGTACCTAACAATAAATGGCAGCGCTGTTTTATTCTGTTAGCGCAATCGAAGCACAATATTTCAAATTTATATAACTGATAAGAGTAAACTGGAGTCACGCGTCGTAGCTGACTCGCACAAATTTATTTATTTATTTTACAATTTATATTACTTTTTGAGTGTTTTGTCTTGAATAATCTATTTGAAAAGTGAATCAATAATGCTACCACTGACGCAAATCGTGATTTAGTCTGATTTTAAACTAGATGAGCATGCCCGAGATACTAATATGCAATAAAACATACTCTCACAAGGGCCGAGCAAACACGTCTTTAAGGAATCATCTAAAATCGATGCACCCGGAGCAGTTTAGCCTGTTTAGCCAGGATGGACCCTGAAATGGCAGCGAAATTGCTCTTTGTCGACTATAATGCACCAAATTTTAAATTTTCATACTAGAAATTTGATAAAATAAAGTAATAATGATAATATAAAGATTCTTAAAAATTATTACCATCTTTTTCCTTTGTCCATGTACCTAAATTAACTATCGATTTTGATTTTCTATCTATTTCTAATTGTCAAAGAGTAAATTACGACTAGCTAATTTATACTGATGATGACTTCTTTGTAGTCGAAATACGTATTTGTAATGCAAAAACTGATCTTAATATTGGGGCGAATTTGAAATTTTAGTGTAAATAGCCAAACAATATTAATGTAAATAGCCAAATAACAAATAATAAAATAATACATCAGATAGTAAGAAATTATACACGTTCCAGCATAGCATATGGTTAGCAGAGCATTGGTCTAGAATGCCAGAGGTCTTGGGTTCAAACCTCAGGCAATATGTGTAAGACTATTCATATCAAAAATATTTTTGTCAAAATAATGTTACAGGCATGTTACTTAAATATTTAGTAAACGCTAGCCACCCCCGTTAGTATAACATAACCTAAAAGCAACCGTACTAACAATGGATAGACACAAAAAATTACAAAAACAGTAAAATATATGTAAAACAGATGCTTTTAATAGTTGGTAACTGGGGATGGAAGCAAACATCGTAACGAAAAACCGATGGTTCGATGTATCGATTTGAAGAAAAAAAATATCATTGACAAAAACATCAGCCCTTAAAACACCAAGGTATCGAAATATCGATGTATATTTTCTAAATTTGCTAAATTTTTCCAAATTTTTTAAAATAAGTTTAAAAGGAGGGTTAAACACGCAATTGCACAATTTTGGTAGTACAAATTGCATGTGCAGTGTTTACACATTAACAAGGATTTATTTAGTACATACTTATAGGTGAAACATTGGAGTAGAAATCAAAGAGAAATAGGACCACTATTTATTTCACACCGAATTTAAGAACAACAGCATTGGCAACCTTTTTCCTGTTAAACGGTTCCGCTGTTGTGTTACGGTCCTGCTTTTGAAAAAAGGAATAAATGGCTGTGTATGTACTAATTAGTCGGTACCGCACCGGCCAAAATTTATCGTTTGCATTCCTATTGGTAACGCACCTTAAGTACCGATAACTAACGCATTCACTTTTAATGACACCTCTAACATATTCTTATTTCGTGGAATAATTTCATAATGTGTACATCCAGATGGAACCATATTTTTGTATTGTCATCAGAATTGCCAAATTTCACCTCGATAAGTAGTTCGAATAAGAAGTTCGAACTTTGTATACAAATTTTGAACCGGAAAAATATTTCTTACAAATAGAAAATACAAGTTCAAGTGACCGTGCGATGAAAAGCGCTCAGCTTTGAATTGAGAGGTAGCAGGTTCGATTCCAAACGGTGGCAGTTTGCAGCAGGTTTTTGACTCAACTGTCGGTGTATGGACAAGGACAAACGTAACCGGCTCTGCTAGAAAAGTAAACCGTGAAGGTTTTTTAATTTTCTTTCTCGAACTCTAGATGATTATTGGCATAACCAAATTCTACCCGCATCCTTGTATTCGATCTACGTTAATGATTGAGAAAAAATTGGTCAAGTGTAAGCTATATTTGCACACTTAGTGAAAAAATAGAAATAAAAAATCTTATTAATATTGAAATAGGTAACCCGCATTACATTAGTGTTATTTTGTATATAACTGTAAAAACTAATTTAACTGTGCTACAGAATAATTTAATTGTTTGTAACAACTGACCGAACTTAAATTTTTCTACCCTGATAATTTTGGTTCATCTACACCTATTTCTCACTGTTCACGATTAATTTTACATTTTTCTATTCGATCCTCGAGGTAATAAGGGTGGGAACTAGCAATTTTTCTCAAACATTGTTTAAAAATGTTATAAACAAATACATCATACTGCTGAATTCGTGCTTCAATATGCTTTGAAACCATACACGATGCCTTAAAAACAGTTTATTTGATTTCCCGTTTCAAAACCCAAAACTTGTCTCTGAAAAATTTGAGTTATAAACATCATTCTCATATTTAGGTAACTGGGTATTATAACTAGGTCAAGTTTTACTCATATACGTGGAATAGTCCCTGAGAAAATTGACCGTGACTGTCTGTGACACGAGGGGATTCGATAAGTGTTCATATTTTCGAAGTACGGAACACTGAAAAAATGTTATATTTGAGTAAAATTAAATTACGGACTAGGGACTCTTTACAGGAAATTTAAAAGAATTTTATTAAATAAAAATACCTTTATTACTATTATAGTCAATAAATGTTTGATATGGTAGCTGATATTAAGCAGATAATTCAATTTCCATTGAAATAATTTATCAATTAATATAAAATTGTTATAAATTTTTTTGTCAAAGCGATATACGTGTTTCTAATTGAAATGAATTGAAAATGATATTAAAGATATTTTACAAAATGTGTTATCAAGTATTAGAAATAATTTATCTATTAGTGACACGAAAATATTTCATATTGTAGTAAATTTCGGTTAGTTTGGAAACAGGAAATATTAATATAAATTTATACAGTAAAAAGTGAAAATAACAACTGACTGAGTTAATTGCTTACATACCCGGTATATACTGAATTTATGTAAAAAGTTTATGACAAAATTTGTTTATTTTTAAAAAAAGGTTCTAAATTTTTTGTCATTACATAGTTGTTTTATCTCTTACGGTTTCAAAGTTGGGTAGTTTTGCTCATTTGGCCCAAACTTGGTCCGATTATGCACCTTTATGAAAATGATCTTACGTATCAGTCCTAGAACACTCATACAAAATTCCAACTCGCTATTACTTTTCGTTTTTGAGTTATCGTGTTTCTGGACGGCACAACTTTGAGGAAATGGACTAATTAGATCATTTTATGAACACCTATAGCAAAATTTTGTTTATGCGATCAATATTTACAAAGTCGGGAATAATGTTAATATACCCTGGTATATATTATATACCGGGTATAAAAGTAGAAAATTAATGTGCTTACAAATGTTTTTAAAACAAGCTGTAATTTAATGAAGAAAAAAAGTAGTTACAAAATTTTTTCCCCCAAAATGTCAATGTAAATAAAAGTTTGAGGTGTTCAGACTTGTTCACTACTTGAAATGTTCTCTATTTTATTTCTAATTACTTATTGTTGGTTACTCGGGGGAAAAATAATTTTTTCTACTTTTTAGTTTAAATTAAATTAGTTTAAATAAAAGCTTGAAAAAATTTCTGCACATTATTTTCTACCATTTAGTCTGTTATATTAAAATTTTCTTTCAAATTTATTTATACGTATTTCAAACTCAATTGAAAAAACTCAATTGAATTCCCTACAATTTCTACAACTTATTCAGTAACTTTTTCACCAAATACGATACAGCGAATAATTTCGAACTCTATCTACTATAATATTAGATATACTATATTGTATTGTTATGTGACTTTACCATGTTTATAAAATTTCAAAGAGCTCAAGAAAGGGAACACCTTTAAATACCAAAAAATGTTTATCTCATAAAAACAAACAACTTTTGTTTGAAACTTTTTTTCATGCATCCTATATTTCTAGCGTAAATAAAAAATTTACAGCACATTTACGCCGTATGTACCCCAAAACTAGGGAATGTATGAAAAAAAGTTTCAAACAAAAGTTGTTTGTTTTTTATAAGATAAATATTTTTTATATTTAAAGATTTCACTTATCTTGTACCTAAGTTATACCACGCGGACATGGATGCATGAAACAAAAATATAATTATTGCATTATGTTCCGACTTTTTTGCTAAAATAATATTCAGGTGGAATTTCTCATATTACAATTTAACTAGTTAATTCATATTTTAGTGCCAACTCAATAAGATGGATTATAATTGGCAAGAATTCGGTTAAAAGATTCTTGAGAGACCACCGTCTCGGGTTTTTTCGCAGAATATGGGTTATAATACAATTTGATTAATCTAAGTCGTGAACATTTCATTGTTTCGTATGCAATTTTATTAACGGTTCCATAACCGTGTGGAATTTGATTGCCCTGCATTTAGTTAGTTATTTATCTAAATTTAATTTACAAAAGAACAAGTAATGTAACAACTAACTGAGTTATATGTTTGAATACCCAGTATATACTGAGTTTATGGGAAAAAATTGTCAAACAAAAGTGGTTTATTTTAAAGAGAAGAAGATTTTTTGTCATTTAACATTTGTTATATCTCATACGGTTTGATAGACTGTTTTGCCCATTTTGCCAAAACATGGTCCGATTTTGTCCATTAACGAACTTGACCTAACTTTTTTGCTCTAGAACACAGATTTTCAGTTCGTTATCTCTTTTCGTTCTTGAGTTATCGTGTACACAGACGGGCTGACGGACAGTTATACAGTCGAACCGTTATACAGTCGGAACTAAACTTAATATACCTTGTATATTTAAATTATACTGGGTATAAAAAGAAAATTAATTTGAAAATTATAGGATATTTACGGAACCAATAATTTAGGGAAACTGCTTTGCATCTCTGGTAATAATGAAGTTTTGAAACGAATGTTTACTTTGTCTAATGGTGAAAAATTTTGTTTTATATTTATTGTTTATGTCCTAATGGAGCAATTTTGATTTCGAATTAAGCACTGAAAAATCTTTTCGTCTAAAGCTAATATCATTCGAAGTTACCTTTACAGTTGATTGAACACAAAAGTTTATGATTGAACATTAAGTTTATGTTTTGAATACAGTGAAATAAAATCAAAGAGATTCTAATTCTCATATCATCAAAAAAAATTAAATTGGATATTATCTGTAATATGTAACGTTCATTTTAAGTAAAAAAACTTTGTATATATAAGGTTTTATTTAATTATATCTTTATATATCGCTTTTTACAATATTATATACAATTTTTATTTGTGAAAAATCGTTGAAGATCATTGGAATTTTTTTTCATTTCTTTACACAAGTGATTCATAAATTTCTTAATTTTTCTATCGCTCAGCAATGGATTCTTGAAAACAATGAAGTTGTTAAATAACAGGAATATGCAAAAAGTCTGTCACTCTGTAATGGAATCTTGAAAAGAATGGAGTTGTTTTGTTACCGGAGTATTCAAAAATTCGACATTTAAGGCGTTCCATAGCATTTTTTTTTAGTTTCATTTGCGCCATTACAATTCCATTAACTGTTTGCTAGTTCTTTAAAATAGGAAAAAGTTTGTTTCCTCAAACTTAATATGTTAATACTTTCCTACTACTATTTCCTGGCTCTACGGTCCATGAAGAACCTTGGCCTCACTTAAATCGGTCTTCCAGGTCTTTCTGTCTTGGGCTTTGGCTTTTCAGTTCCCGGCTGCAATTCGGCGTAGATCTAGTACAATATCGCCCTCGTGTGGTGTTGCTGGTTTACCATCGGGTGCCACCCCAGTTGGCGGATAGATAACTCTAAGGAGATATGTTGGGTACCGGAGAAATGAAATACTTGGGGTGGACCAAAAATAGATGCTGCTGCCGTTTAGTAAGTTCGTTCTTCAATGGTTAGGGGAAGTAAATCTCGATCAAAAATTTTTTGGCCCTCCAAGTTAGGGGCTGTGCGTAGGGCTCTAACGACTCTATCATGAAAAAAAACCCTTCGTTACGAAACACGAAATAAAGCTCGAACTTTAATATTGCTCAGTATTTGAAACAACCATATTGTTCTAATACCTTTTGAAAACTAAAAAATGATATTGCTTTTTTATGATATCTTTGAATTAACTAAAACTTTTGGGTAAATTGGATAGCACATAGTAGGAAAACCTAAGGACTAATGTGTAAATATGGACTTTTGAAGCCATTTTTAGGGACACCGTTTTGGCTGTAGGATAAGAGAGAAGACATTTAAAATTTCTAATTGTTATTATGCCTTGGGATATTTTTGGTCTATCCGCTCTGCTCAATAGACCAGGCAAAGTGGATTTTTCGAAAGGTTTTTTATTTTCGTTATCATTTAATCAATTAATGCAAGAACTTCTTAAAATTCATTTTTTGCCAATGTTCAATACATATATCATCCAATGTATCTTTTTAAAACCTTTAATGTTAGCTTTATTCGCCTTGAGCTACTTTCTCTTATTTTTGGTGTCTTATCATGTCGCGAAAACTATACACTCGATGTACAGAAATTGACGAATTTGCTACATTCGTCATATGTTCATATATAATTGATACATATATGTTAGAATTAATAGACGCTTCCATTGTGTTTACTTGAATAATTAATCACTTTTTTGATTATTTTTACAATTTTAACACTATTTTGTTGTTATGTGTAAAATAATTAAATCATAATACAAAAAATTAACACTTCTGTAAAATGTTACATTTATATATTTTGAGGGATACTTGGACATTATGGCCGAAGTGTAGCCCGTCCAGGGCAGCCTCTACAATCTATCTATCTATCTATCTATCTTGAGGGATACTTGTTTACTTTCATCACTATTCCAAATATGACAATCAACTACCGTTTATGGTATCGAAAGCTATGCATAACATTGGACGCATGCATAATAATCACCCGATATAGAATAAGAGTATAGAATGAGAGTAAACTAAAGAGATTCGATATGGTTTCTTTTTTATTTGATTCATGATGGTATTCCTTCATCCATTTTATTGAATACATATTACTTACAATCGATTTGTGTTTTTAATTTTAACTTCAATACTTTTATGTACGCTATCTATCTATCTATGTGTGTATATACTATCATACATTTATTTTATACTTATATGTTGTATTTATATATATATATATGTATATATATATATATAAATATATAATCATGTTCATAAAAATTGAACTATTTAAAACATTCAAATAAGTGATACTGTATGTAATATTATGCATATATTTAGTAATATATATGTTGAGAATGTGACTTACTGTTTCAATTTTTATGAACAGGAGTGTACATATAATAAGTAATAAAATACATACCTACATACATATTCCCATATATACCAGTCAGTGATGCAAAATGTTGCAAAGAAAACAACTAAAGTAAGAATTTTTAATACAATTTAATTAAAAAAATAAGAATTGATCACTGTGTGTTTTAAAAATATTCCAATTATTTCTGCTTTACAAAATTGTAAAAATAATCGAAAAAGTATGCTTTTAACATTCATTCAAGTAAACACAACGGAAAAGTAAAACGGAAAAGTTTATATTTGTATTTGTTTCATATTTTTTATGTATTGATTTGATAGCTAACTTATTTTTTTGTTTTCTGCATATACACGAGATAAAATGAAAAATAAAAATTTTAATAAAATTTTTAATAGATAATTTATTTGTCGGTGTGAAGTCGTTTAGAAATTAACAAGAACTTATAGTTCGGTAGTTCACGTTCTGTGCATGTTTGTGCTGTATAATCAAGCATATATATTACCGATCTATCTCAGATCAAAAGAACGACTATTTTGAGCTGTCCTAAACAAGACATAGTGGCAAGAAAATTGCGCATAGCGTATATAGAAATTTTTTGCAGAGAGTAGAGTGAAATTTTATGTCGTATACGTAAAGGTGCGTCCACATATACGCGCCACGAACCCCGAACGGTGTGCGCGCCGCCGCCTTTGGTTCGTTGGAATTGTTGATTTTAACGAACCTCCCGGGATCCAAAGAAAACCCACGAACATATGTTCATATTTCAGTGAAGTTGAATCAATCACAAAAATCCATTATTTAAGCCTGAAAATAATCTAAAGATATTAATTAAAATGTTTAAATTTTAGTTCAGCCTGAAAAATGTTCAAGTTAAACTAAAATAACACATTATAATTAATATTAAAAAAAAAACAATAATCACATGCACGCTGAAAACGACGAACCCATCACGAACACGTCCAAATGTAAACCGCGAACCTACAAAGTGTTCGTTGTGCGCCGCGCGCGCGTACTGTCCAAATATGACGAATTCGATGATTACGAGCGGCGTGCATATGTGGACGCAGCATAACAGTTTGTGATTATAGACCATTTCTGATTATAGTGATTTGTGTATACCAATATGTCTTGTATTTAACAAAACTCTATTGGTGTAAATAAGGAGCTAGATTTTCCTTCTTTATGAAGTTAGAGACACTTTCTTGAAAAAAATACGCTGAAACATGTATTTCTTACATTTATTACGTATACCAAATACCAATTTTCATGGCTTCAACTATAAAAAAATGGGATCCCAATACAACCTTTTACCCACTATTTCATCCCTATGAGGTTTTATTTTTAAAAAAATCCTGAATGCACCTCTACATTGTCTAAGAAACATATTTTCCAAATTTCTAACTCCAATAGTTTTGACTGGACGATTACGAAACAATTAGGATATGTTCTTGTGCGACATATACAGGATGTTCTGAAATTCATTTAAGAAAACTATACCATGGTGTAAAGCTGGAAAAAACAAACAAAAAAGTTTTATAATGTTTTTTGACTTGACGCTTAGTTTTTGAGATATAATTAATTAAACATTAATAAATTGAACCATTTTGTGGGTGTCGCTGCACTTATTGAGAACTCTGATTGTCGCCATGCTATAGTAGGCCGCCCTACTCCACTACTATGGTCCCACTGCCTTACACTAAGCGCTCTGTGGTTGGTGAAGTAGTGTGGCGACAGCCAAAAATTCAAATGCGATTAGTTGAATTTATTATTTATGTTTAATTAAAAACTGAGCGTCAATCGAAAAAGTTAATGAAACTTTTTTGTTTGTTTTTTCCAGCTCTACACTGTGGTATAGTTTTCTTGAATGAATTTCAGAACAACCTGTATAGATATGCTTATATAAACGATTAGTATAACCATTTCTCACACACAATACTTTGTGGGACCTCGGTCTCATAATATAAAATTTGTTAAATAATTTTTAAATACTTTGTACATTATATACATTATATTATATTGTGTAAGCTAGTAATACGATTTATACATTTTTTGAACTCCCTATTTGTAGTATTGAAATAAAATAAGATATCTAGGGAATACTTAGAACACTTGATATATACCTATATATATATATATATATATATATATATATATATATATATATATATATATATATATATATATATATATATATATATATATATATATATATATATATGTATATACATGTCTTTGATATATCATTATTAAAAGGAGCTTTATTCGATAGTGTTTATAGTAATTTTAAAAATAAATTCTGTTAATAAGGTTTTATATTGCCTATACAACGTTCTCAATGTGTATCTTTTGATATTACCAGGATTACAATTTTGTTTATGAAATTGTACCACACATAACAAGAAAATGAACTGCTTTATAAAATGAAATAATATTTTATTTTTAAAGAGGATATGTGCGATTGTATATGCGTGCATGCGTGTTTGCAAATATCAAACGTGATATTTACCTTTATTTCGAAGAGTATAACTTTTAGTTAAGAAGCTATAAATTTTAAGATTATTAGAGCCTAATATTATACGATATTAATTTTTAATAACAAATGTGTAATAGAATAATATGATGGAAAAACGTGATATCGGGGTTATATAGTTATTCTATTTTATTGGCGAAAGTTTTCTGGATAATAAATATATCGGTTTATTATATTTTGGAATCGGGTAAGAAAACGGTTGAATTGATAACAACAAATAGTAGGACTAGTCTCAGCAAATGGTCCCCTAATTCATTCCAGGTCTTGTGTTTGGCTGTTGAAGCTTAACGAAAATGTGCTTACATTGGATATGAACACTTTATTCATAGCTTAATACTAAGCATTTCAAGAAAAAAGTTTATACAGCATTTTTTGCTTAAAAAGAGCTCTTCTATATATTCTACAAATTTTCTCAATTTTTAGGTACTTTCCCATCGTTGAATCTTGTCGAATTTGGATATGTTAATAAGCAACTTTTGTTGAGTTGAATATCTGTTCAATCGCTTCTGAAGCAATTTTGCCCACCCAGGTTAAGGGGTTATTTTTTTTAGATTGACTAGACTTTTCAATGAAGAATGCCGGAAGAAAAAGTATTTTCCAAAATCTCAACTTATAGGTAGATATTTTGCAGCTATCATTGATACAAAGCTGTCTTATAATTTTTAAATACAAATTTGTGATAATTTAAATTTATTCAGTACAATAATATGGTATAAACAATCACCAAATATTTTCCTTGGTAGTTATTTACTGCATTAAGGAATGTGAATCCGACTTCCAAACAGCCATTGCTCATATTCAAGCTGCTATCTTGGGCGTAATTTGAGTTCCAGTTATTCACAATAGTATTTTTTATAAAAAAGTGAATCTATAGATAAACAAGTGGCAAATATATCGAAAAGGTCTAGCGAAGTGTATTTATATTTTATATCAAGCATTTTATGTCAAAAAATGTTGTCAATGCTCAGACATATTATTTCAATGTCAAATTGAGTGCACCTTTGTCACTTCCGTTGATGAAATATAACCAAAAGGCAACCATACTAACAGTGGATAAATACATGCTAACTGAGTTCATTGCTTAAATACCCGGTATATGTTGAATTTATGGAAAAAAATTTCAAATAAAAGTTGTTTATTGTAAAAGAAGGGACATTTTTGTCTACAAATGTTTGTTCTATCTCTTACAGTTTCAAAGATAGTCAGTTTTACCCAATTTGCCTTAATATGGTCCGATTTTGCCCATGAAACCACAAACTTAACCTTACTTTTTCTCTCTAGAATACACACAAAATTTCATCTCATTATCTCTTTTCGTTTTTGAGTTATCGTTTCCACAGACGGACGGACATGCGGAAATGGCCATTAGGACATTTTATGAACACCTATTCCAAACATTTATATCTGCGATCAAAATTTTAAAGCGTTACAAAGTCGGGAATAATTTTAATATATCTTGGTTTTTACATATACCGGGTATAAAAGTATATTGGCGTCGTTTAATTTTAAGAGTTGTTAGCACAAGGCCCGGTTTATATTCCGAAAATTAAGTAAGAACGCAACACAAAATTATAAAAGCTTGAATAATTGATAAAAATCAAATATTGTTCTCAACTAGACGTGTCTATTTTTGCATTCCATTAAACATTGTTACTAAATCGAAGTCAACTCACTTATTGTTTTCGGTTACACATGGTTATTGTTGCATTCCTTTGAACATTGTCACAAAAAAAAACCATGGTTTACAATAAAAATAATTTTTAAATTTTGTCTTGTATACCTACAAATGTTATGTGAAAAATGTAATAATAATTGTGAAATCAAATAAAAGAATAAAATTGTAGTATAAATAAGGATTATATAATAGTACCTAATACAATCCTTACGAATCCTTATGACTACTAAGTATTCACATATTATTCTACTTGCATATAAATATGTAGTACTTTTATATACATAAATGTATGGTATACCGTATGTTGTTTTTGATGTGGGTCTTTTATATATGACCTTGACCAAGCTTGAAAACCAGCGAATGAAAGTTGCTGTGTTGAAAATTATTGCGAATAATTTTTTTTTACTCAACGCATATTTCTAAGAACACTGAAAAATATTTAAGATAAAATATTTTTCTCCTCAAGAAAGGAGTTTTATTAAAATTAGAAAAAAACTGAAAACTTAACGTATTGATTTCGAATTATTTTCCCCTCTAAATTAAAGTTTTTTTTTAAGTAAAATCAATGGAAATTTATTTTATTAAGAAAGTTTTATATAAATCAAATATAATTTATTTCATTAAAAAAAAAAATTTTACTTCAAACATGTTTACAGTATGAATTAAATTTTGCTAATAACATAAATAGTAAACAAGCTGGCTAGTCGATAAACCATGTTATGGTTTGAAACCATGATATGTATATAAATGTTGAACTGATGGATGTGCTGCCAGTGGGCGAGCGTACTAAATGGACATTCTAGCAGAGGGGTATCACGACGATACGTGGTTCGTATCTCAGGCGAACCAATATGATTTTTAATAAATTTTATTAATTATCGACCCCTCTGAATGCGCCCGTGGTTGTTGAGAAACTAAATTGTTCTAGAAGAATCTATAAAAAAATATGTGTTCAA
Organism: Nineta flava; assembly: GCA_963920215.1. Classification (NCBI taxonomy): domain Eukaryota; kingdom Metazoa; phylum Arthropoda; class Insecta; order Neuroptera; family Chrysopidae; genus Nineta; species Nineta flava. The sequence goes on along the minus strand of OY986040.1, from coordinate 106,757,964 downwards.
AAACAATATTCTCTATTAGTGTCAACAAGCATGTTTCTAGAAAGATCAATGATCGGTATATAAGCAGCGACATTCGCTAGTTCAAATTAAGTTTAAAATTAATACGTGTTCGATGATCATCAATTTAAAATAAACGTTTGTTGGATTAAGATCAGAGTTTAAGATTAATAGCTGTACAGTTAAGTTAGTTTAAAATTACTGTTTGTCAGGTATAAATTAGCAGTTGTACGTTGTTGTATTAAAAAGAGAAAGAGACTCATTTAATTGTGGAAATAAAAAAAAAAAATTACAATTCTTTTTTTTTCAAAACGAATAAAATTCAGGTTTGAATATCATAAAGTTTTTTTTTCAAAGTGCGTGTTGTCCAATTGACATAAATTTAGTAAACTTTTACTAATATTTTGTATTTTTGTTTGTTTGTGTGTCGAGTATTGGAATCTGTTGTAGGTTCTACAGCGTTCCTTAATTTTTTCAAATACTCATCGAACATAAGAACATTAGAAGAATAATTTAACTTATTTATTTTTATTTTAAAACTCAAAAACCTTAATTTATTTTCCCACCGCTTCCACGACTTCAAATATTTATCAACTCTCCCGCCAAATTTCGATTACAGCGAGTATTTTCGAATTCTATCTATATAGAAGGATACGGCATCGTGATTTATTCAAACGAGCGAAATTACAATGCTCTAGTTCAATTAAAACTAGTGGAAACTTTGATTACAAACACAAGAAGTAGTGAGATGGACCCATATCTAGTTTTAATAGTTATGAAAAACACCAACATTCTTGAACAAACAAGACCCATTTCGGTGAGATGAGACTTTTTCGAAATTATTTGTATTATTGAAACTATTTTGTATCTTCAATACAAAAATCACAGAAAAGTTAGTTTAAAATTATTTATGACTAACTAATTCTTTAACAGTGAATGTATATTTGTTTAGTCGAAAGACTTGATGCAATATCATTCCGAAACTGAGTAATGCAAGTCTTGCCTGGGATGTAGTTTTGCATTTCAATGCATGATGGCAATACGATAATGTAATACCATCCACTTGATACACCAAGAAATAGAAGTTTGATGGTGGAGGCGCTGAGAAAAATAATAAATTAAAGATTCAAATTAAACACGATTTCATTAGAAATCATTAGAATATTTAAACTAATTTAATTGTACAAAGCGTACGCTCATTTCTGGTTACATTTTTATTAGGCAGTCTAATAAATGCGTGTTTTGTTAGGGGCCTTCCACATAATACCTTCACACCTTTTATAACAATTTTTGTTACCTTTTTTGACCTTTGTTACACTTGATGATGATGATTTCTATATCCTCAAGAGGACGTTGCAGACCACCTGTTGCCATTTTGGTTTGTCGTGTACATTTAGGATAATTTCATTAAATTTTCTTCCTGTCCTTTGCGTGATGTTATCGATCCAAGACGTTCTTTTCCTCCCTCGGGATCTTTTCTGATTGAGTTTGCTCAATAGTATCACTTGTTGGAATTTGTATTTTTTGGAACGCATTATCTAACCGAAGTAGGAATACTGCAGTGTTCCTACTTTGTTACACTTAGTCATGTTACAAACCCCGTATTATGTCACAACGAAGTTTAGTCCCCCCCATAATAAGTAATATTTCATTTTTATCAATTAATAATAATAACAGATTATTAAATTTCAAATTTTGTCCCAATTTCTAGAACAATTATTTATATTTTATAAATACGTATTTCGACTACAAGGTAGTCATCATCAGTATGAATTAGCTAATCGTAACTATCTCGGGGATATGGTTTGCTCTTTTATGGTTTCGTAAAAAGTTTGGTCTTTTAAATGATCTGACTCAAGTCTTTTGATCTGACCAAACTTTTTTAATATTATTGTGAGACACGCACCAAATTAGTAACGAGCAACATATCTCCGACTCCATATCCTAGAGATAGTCTCGATTAGTTAATTCATACTGATGATGAGTATCTTGTAGTCGAAATACGTATTTATAAAATACAAATAAATGTTCTAGAAATTGGGACAAAAAATTTTAAATTTAATTTCAAAAAACCTAGAGTTCTCTTTGATTATTTTAATAATCTTTATATAACAGTTTTTGTTTTTATTATTCTTTTTATATAACTTAGAAAAACTGAATTGTTACGTCATGATTATAGAAAACCTCCTCCCATGTCACAATTATTCGTATTTTTGTAGAACCTCTCATCCTCAAAGCGTATGGCGTAATATGTGGGCCTCTCTGTGTTACTATTATATTGGTGAAAGCTCTATTTGTATTCCCACCTTTTAAACCCGATTCAAATTTAATACTTTTTATAGAAAAAAAGTTTGCAGATATACAATGAATATAAATGGCGGGTGTGATGATACCCATTGTAATACCTGAAGAAGGGAACCATCTTTCAAGGATCCACTATTCCGTGAACCGTTTGGAGCTGCTTACGAAAGATTTGACGTCGACAGACTCAAGTTCGAATAGGTCGTCAAGGAATGTATAATGTGTGTCAGTCTTCTCATAGCAAGAGCTAGACAGTGACAGAAAAGGTGAGTCATCCTTTCCTTTTCCTCCTCATTATGACAGCTGTAATAGTCGTGGTGCTTTGGTAGGCCCATACTTTGGCATGTTTGCCTCTTAGCCAGTGCCCTGTAATGGCTGCTACTATACTATATTGCTTATGGAGAGCCTTATAAATACTTTTGCTTATAACTTTTAGTAGGAAATTTTGTGTATTTCAAAGTCTACTCCTAATTCTGCGGTCAACATGGAATTGGATGTGATGTCGCTAGAGAACGTGTGTATCAAAAAGGCGTTAAATTACTATTTGCGAACTACAAATAGTAATAAGACTTTGCAAAATTTATGAACCATTTGAAGATGTTACTTCAAAATAAGTCAAAACAAAAATAAAGGAGAAGTCTTTGCTGGCATCTCTGCGGGACATTAATATTAAAGACAGTCTTAGTCTTTACAGTAGATTGGACCATTACCAAGGTGGATCAAAATATCTTAATGTTGTGGATAGAGATGTAGAGATGTAAGGTACCTTATAGCAAACGAATGTATGTGTTTAAATGGAATAGTCGAAAAATAAATGGTGAGCGTATATGTGTTTTAGGTGGCGGTATTGAGAGTGTTTAGTATTTAATTGAAGACTGTGAAGGCACATCCTGTGAACTTAGACAAGTTCTTAATAGTATGGAATTGAACTCTGCTCAAAGCATTTTAAACGTACACGACGTACACATTGTATCTATTGTGGGGAACTATTTAAAATATATCTTTGATAGACGTCAGTTTTATTTATAAAACCTACCCGGGATTATTGTCTGCACCAATTTTTTCACAATTTTAGGTTGAATGTATTAATATGTAATTTCGATTTTCTTCACTTCTTTTTATACAGAATAATGTAATACTTTGATTTTATTTATTTATTTCTTTTTTTATCTATTTGTTTATACAGATTTATTTTAATTTGATTTCCATATCAATAAAGAATAATAATAATAATTATGGATAACCTATATGAAGATAGATAATATCTTTGCAACGCCTCCGACTGTACTTTGACCATATCTGTCTTAGTATCTGTCTTAGCAGTACCACAAATGTGTTCCACTCTCCACTTATTATGAATACATGCAACAACCTGTATATTTATATAATATGATGATAATATTGCTACAGTGTTATAAAATAACAAACACGTCAAACTCAAGCCTTGAATCAAGTGCATCAGACACGAATTTACTATAGCACGTCACGAACTTGTTATTATTACATAACCCAAGTAACCGTCTGTGTAGTTGAAACGATGGAATAAAATGAAACGAACCAAACGTTTCTTATCCAGACAATTGTTAGATATATTTTGTGGATATTTTCACGAAGCATGTAATATTTATTATTGAATTTGTTTAAAAAAAAAACAACACATAAATCATTTAACATTAAGGGTGGATTCGTCTTGGATGCTCGCATGCTTTGAGCGCTCACGTTTATAAGCACAAATTATTGGTGTCCTACGAACGCTTAGAATCGATCAGAAAACATCGTTCGTTTTGGACGTTGTGAGTGTCAGTTTGTATCAACATGGCGACGTCTTATTTCGTCGGAAGTAACAGAAATAGTATACGTTTTACCAGATTCTGAATCATTTAAATCGATCGAAAATAATCTGGGTAAATAGTTAACCATTTTTACTGATTTGCCAACGATTTTAATTTTAGGTACTTTAATAAATATGACAAAAGTTTGGTTAGCTTACGCTCATGTATCATTCGTTTTGATAAATAGTAAGATTTGGCATTCAGGCTTTTGCTGCCCTACCTCTGTGGAGTAAGCGTCTGTGAGCGCGAGATCTACCTCATGAACTCAACCACAAACGTGATTTTTTGACACTCACAGCGCCAAGTAGAACGCTGAAAACGACGATGGAGCGTGGTGAAAGCGTGTGAGCGTCCAAAACGAATGCACCCTATGTGTCATTCGTTTATCCATTTTAATTTATATTTTCGATACTACGTGGTTAACAACGTTGTCATTTGCTCAGTCAAGTGTCACTTGGATCAAACCGCTTGAAACTAGGAGGTGAGGTGTCCCGATGGTGGCAGTTTGTCAATTACAGTTAAAGAGGCGGTTTATTGACTAAACTCTCGGCATATAGACAACAATAAAGTAACCAACTAGGCTTGTGAAAGTTTTATGCAGTTTACCTTCACAAATATATCGGCAGAGTTCCTATCAAAGTCGGCTGCAGCCACACAACCTACCAATTCCTAATCTACATACAAAATTTCTTGTCCTTAGGGGTCTGTAAAAAAGGCCTAGAAAAGACTACTTTCCAGGCTTCGACCTCCCTTCCGCTACCATTACTATTGTACCAATGCAGCCAATGATAGACAAAAATAATGGCGAACTTAATTCGCTTTTCATATCACCTATGTTAAAATATACGTGGAAATATTGTGTATCTGTACAGGATGTCTTAATTTAATAAATGCAGCTGAATATTTCTTCGAAGAAGCTTTTTTGGAAAAATAACCTAGGAAAATGCTGTTTTGTTCAGAGGAGAACATCGTATGGTGATGTTGATTTTTACCATAACCTTGACCTTCAATGTTATTTGAAGATTAACTTGTGTCTTTCAAATGGAACCCCATATTTTTGATAGCTTTGAACCAATTCGTGGTCTGATTTCCTTGTAACTTCAATCTGAAAAACATTTTCAGGATATGATGTAGTTACCAAGTTAATGTGACACATCAAATTCTACTCATAATTGTAATTAGACTGAGAATAATTAAATTTGATACATTGCCTGAGTTTAGTGTAAATAATATCTAAAAAATTTAGGATCATTTTCAAATAGACCTGTGTTCCTGTTTGCGATTCCCTTAGCATGACGTTAATTTTATGTATGTTCTTTGTAAGTATGAATATTCTGATATTTGCACGTCTGTTTTATTTTTAACCGACTTTAAAAAAGATTCGCAAATACATACTATTTAGGAAATGTTCGAACACACCTAATAAAAATGTAACAATTTCGATAGTTTTCTGCTCTTATTTGAGTATACTACCAGAACAGTCTAACATAAATTTGATGTAGATTTAAGTAAAGACTCAGAAAACATGCCAGGTAAATATAATGGTGGAAAATCATTGGATTAAGCTTAGATGTGTTACTAACGTGTTATTAGACGTGTAGGAAGCATCGAAGGACGCGTGTTTTAATGGTTAAAGAGAACATAGAATATTACTACTGAAAATTTTCAGCTCAATGTTTCCTATTACTCAATTAACTATCCCCAATGATTCCTAAATAACTTACTCAACGTGTATTTTTGCTGCTTACTCCTGGCGACATTTGTGGCTTGGGTCAAGTTGTAGACTAAGTGTGTCCGGACGGGACACGGTGTTGATTAAGGAGAACGATGTTGGTAAAGGACAAAAAATTTGTATGTAGACTAAGAATTGGTAGGTTGTACGACTCTAGTCGATTTTGATAGGAACTATGCCGATACTGCATAAAAACCTTCATAACCATAGTCGGTTACTTTCGTTCTTGTCCATATGCCGACAGTTTAGTCAATTAACTGCCTCGTTAATTTTTATATTTTTTATTTAATTGTCAAGCTTTCACCGTTGGCGATCGAACTCGCAACCTCTCACTTTCAAGCAGAGCGTCTGTGATTGCTCGGAAACTTGAACTGGTCATTTGTAGTTGTGCTACAATTAGTAGTGGTGTTGCATTATATAATTACATGTATAATTAATTTTCATAAAGTCGGTTTTATTTTTTTTCACATATAATGTGTTTTGTATTTTGTCAAATGACATTAAATCAAGTCTATACAAGTAATGTTGTATACCGGAATGGTTTAGCGGAAGAAATCTCAAGTATTACATAGATTATTTTAAATACAAAGACCCAGGTAGGTGCGCTTTAGATTTTTAATATCTGGTTTTAGCATTATAACTAACATCCTTTTTCCGGTATATTAAGGAAGTGCTATGTGTATTATTATTAATATAACGACGTAATCCTATTGTCTTATAATACTGTTCATAATATGTTGTGTTTTGTATATTATGGTACTTATGCCTTATTACTAGTGCAAAGCACTAGTATTATTTTAAGTATCATTTTGTAAGTAAACTTTCATCAGGTATTAAAACATAAACATTATGTTGATTGTGCGGATTGTATTTAATGCCTACTTAACCAACTATAACTGTAAAAAAAAATGGAACGAATGTTAAAATTAAAATGATTCGTATCTTGTATAAGTCATTATCGGAAACATATAATCAATAATTCTGATTATCATTAAGTAATCAATCATCAAACATCGTTTATCGTCAACTCCATTTTTCGATTTTTAAAAAAAATTTATGTTATAAATAAATAAGTGAAAATAGTAACTAATTGCTTAAATACCCAGTATATACTGAGTTTATGAATCGAATTCCTGTTCCTCCACTCACATCATAAAAATGTAAAGTGATAATTAATAAAGGTTGAAAAATAATAACGTGGATGGCCTCTGTTATAGACTGTCGTGTCTCTAAAACGGAGGTTAGACTCCATTATTATTATTATTATTATTATTTCCCCCCCCCCCTGGCGTGGAGGGAGGAGCACGGCCCGATTTTGCCCATTGTAGAACTCGACCCTACTTTTTAGCCTAGAACACACATACAAAATTTCAGCGAGTTCTCTTTTTTCATTTTTGAGTTATCGTGTCCACGGATAGACAGACAGACGGAAAGAACTAATTAGGTCATTTTATGAACGCCTATATAAGTCCAGACTAAACTTATACTCTTGTATGTACTTTATATACCGGGAATAAGAAACTATTGGTATTCGAAAAAAACAATTAGAAAAAAACTGTTTTGATAATTAAAAACAATTGAAAATAACAACTAACTGAGTTAATTGCTTATGTACCTGGTATATACTGAGCTCATTATCAATGCGTGAACTGTTTACTTAAGCTTTAGAGAGGAAACTCTGTGCAAAACTATTCAGATTATGCAAAAAAAAATTTCAAACAAAAATTGTTTATTTAAAAAAAAAAGGAACATTTCTTTCTTCTATCTCTTACTTCTAAGGTGAATATTTCCCCCCTACCGAGGAATGCAAGATCCCAGTTCAGACAGGTAGACGGAAGAACATACTCCATCAATTTTGTGTATAAAAGCTTATGATACGACTTTAAAACTGGTATTTTTTCTCGCTACGATGACGGGAGCTGGAGATATAAAAATTAGTTATATTCTTATATATAAAAATGAATATTTGTTCGTACGTTCGTCTTCTATGCGTTCCTACACCATTCATCCGATTAGGATCAAGCTTTGGTGAATTGTTGTGGGCGCATCCACAAAGGTTTTTGACCATTTTTTTTTTCTGAAAAAATTCACGATTCCAAACCGTTCTAAAGTTATAACCCATACAGATTTCTAATATAGGTCATTGTTGTTAAAGGCACGTATAAACAAAATTTTGAAAAAAAATATTTCTTAATTTTATAGATTTGTCATAGTTTCAACGCGAAGCGTTATCCAACGTGAAGCGTTAGGTAAACGTGAAGCGGTATGTTTTGTATATGAAAGTAATTACAGATCGCATGGTACAGATAGTTATTTATAAAATTATTACCAGACAAACAATATTTAGGAATTATATTCTCATTTCTAAATCATGGATGTTGCGGATACGAAATTTTTGACATCCGCGGATGTGGATGTAGATAGTTAATTTCGATACATGAATAAAGACAAAATGGTAATAATTTTTAATATAATCTTTATATTATAATCAAATTTGTAGTATGATACAGAGCAATGTCGCTAAACAAAAATGCTAAAAAAACAAGCAACATCCGCATCCGCCAAAGATCCGCAAACAGCATTGATTATTGCGGATGCTAAAATTAATGTGGAAGTTCCGCGGTACGGATGCGAAATCCGCAACATCACTACTCTAAATACTTTAGAATTAAGTAATACTAAAATGGTACGCTATGTTTTTAAGGCGTTATGTCTGCTCAGTATGCCTACTTGGAAACTGGAAGGTTTTGGGTTTGAATACCGACATCAGCAGTTTGTCAATTATTAAAAAAAAAAAGGGCCGGTTAATTGACTAAACTGTCGGTGTATGGACAAGAACGAAATAGCCGGCTATGCTTGAGAAGGTTTTCTGCAGTTTCCTTATCGAACTCCAGATGAATATCGGCATAGTTCCTATTATAGTCGGCTGCAGCCGCATATCCTACCAATTCCTAGTTTATACACAAAAATTCCTACCACTCCACTCACATCCTCACATCCTTAGGTATCACAATGGACCTTATCGAAGTGAAGCCCACCCAGGGCAGCCTCTACAATCTATCTATCTATGTAAAATGGTACTGTGAAAATAAGCTTTGTGAATGTTGTGCTCTATGAAATAGATAATAATAATAATATACCTACTACAGCTAGGTACTATTGTGATGAAGAAGTGTTTATATCCTACCATATAAAATGGACAATAATGGATTACTTAAATATCTTTTAGTATCATATATATATATATATATATATATATATATATATATATATATATATATATATATATATATATATATATATATATATATTAATATATATGTAAGTATTAACTGGTAGGAATGTGTACTGTATATGTGTCTTTCTTCAAACTATTTAGTTTAATGTCTTAAAAACCATTCTTGAATTTATATTACAGTATCAAATAATACAATAATTATATGTGGTAAAAAGAAGTTTCAGTGGTGGTATCCAATTTTAGTTGATTTGTACTTCTACTATCCATTCAGTTTTTAGGAAAAGTTGTTAGTATATTTATAATGATCAAATTTTATCAAAAGTATATTTTCGAAAAATGAATGAATAAGTCACAAATCAATTATAAAATTTTGATAAATGAGTGCTACTTTTGCAGCCTGGCGTATGTTCATTGAGTTTTATAACTTTAACTGTTCAATATATCAAAAATAAATGGGACATCGAAATTTGATAATTTTTTGTATGTTTCATTGTAGATATATCAAACTATTACAAGAGACTTTTTTTGTAGAACGTTTAATTTCCTACAATAATGTGCTGTGGCCTTATAGGTCGGATAATCCGTTCAGAAGTTAGAAATTCCAAAGGTAAAAAAATTTTCCCATGTTAATCCAATGGGAAATGGAAAATCGCGATGAGGCACCCCTTAAGGTTAAAATAAGGAGGGGCCGTTTGAACAGAGTCATGTTTTCGGAATCCTGAACAATATTTTCATAGTGCTATTAGAAAAAAAGTCGATTTTTTTGATACAGCCTAATATATCTATATATATATATATATATATCCCCAGGAAATCGAGGAAAATCCTCATTTTGTATGTGATAACCGATTTCTGCGAAATTTTTTTTTTTGAAAGGGTGTACTCATTCATAATGGGAAAATAAGAAAATTTTCAAAAAACTTTTTTACAAAAAAAAACCGACCCCAAAAAAAAAAAATTTTACAAAAAAAAAACAAAATGCATGTAAAAAAACTGAAAATCTGTTATGAAAAAATGCAGTAAAAATGCAAATAAAACAAGTTATAGAACTTCAAAGTCACTAAAAAGCGAGAAATAAACCTATTTTGACAAAATGGAAACCCAACTTCAAAAATCCAATATTCTATAACAAAAAATTCACTAAAAAGTAAAAAAATAATTGCATATTCTTGTGCCAATTTTAGTTCACCTAAGCAAAAATTTTTAAATATATATGTACAATTATTGTTATTTTTGGAGGCGGTGTCGAAAAGTTATGTGAATTTCTCTATGCTGACACCGACTCCAAAAATAACAATAATTGTACATATATATTTAAAAATTTTTGCTTAGGAAGAAATGTTGTATAAAATGTGATTTTTTTGGTATAAGTCTTTTTTGTAAAATAAATTAATGGATTCTAATATAAAACATTTTTCTTGGAGGCGTAATGCTACAAGAAATGTTTTGTGACAACTTCATGACCGTAACGACACATTATAAGATTGCTTTATAGGATTTTATGGTTTATAAATATAACATCTAATTTGCTCTTAAACATTAATATAATGAAAATTATAAAAATTATTGATTACACAAAATTTACTATGAAACACCATACGCATCCAAATGGCTTCGATGCCGAAACATTTTAGTCTTCACACTTCTCACAGAAAACATCTTAATAAAAATTAAAATGATTCCATATTCACTTCCTAGAACACAGGTTAGACAAAATAAGCTTATGCAAATTTGATTGCTTGAATCAAGTATGTGGTCATTTTGTGATAAGTCGCCACTGATGGGAGATTGTGTGTAAACTTAATATCTTAGCAAGAATTATTTTAAAACATTTTTATGAAAAAATTTCGAAGTAGGGAGCAGCATGATAATTTAAATATAAACTGATTTTAAAACATTAATATTACTTTCTACATTTCTTACCATTGTTATCGAAACGGTTTCCATGCTATATTTTATTAGATCAAATTTTTCAAATAAAAGTGTCTAATTGACTTTGTATTGACTTTAAAGTTTGCTCATTATGCAATCAACTCTGATGACAATACAATGTTAATATTGTACACGCACTTATTCATTAGGTTATCGAAACAATACTTTGAATAAAAATTTTTCATTATAAATAAACTAACAACTTTTATTCGAAACATTTACAGCAAAACTGAATGAACATAGGGCACAAATCAACTATTAAAATTTGAACATTGAACGCTACTTTTGTGACAAATGTAGATGAACTTATGATGAAAATTTTAGTAGAACAATAGTAACTATTTATATATCTATTTATAAGTAATACCGGGTGTACCACAATTTAATGTAAACAACTACCAAAACTTTCGCCAACTAGACCCGTAGACCGATAAATGGAACTATCAACAGCTCTATACCGTTGCTCTTATTCTTAAGTACAGCACCTCTTTTCATTAATGATTACTAACAGGTTGAATCTTCGTGAGTAGCTTTGTTTTGACGCGACGCCCAACTTTCTCTCTACTAAAATTCTCGATACTGGGGCCTAATAAATTAAAAAAGTGTTACAGTGGAATTGACAATGTCTGATTGTGGGACTGGGAAAATGTGCCATTTATTTTGTAGGATAAAGTAGCCATTTAATTTTTATCGCATTTCCTCCAAAGGAATGCAGCTATTGTTTTTGAATCAATGTTGGAATATCGTAAAAAATTCTTCAAATTTCCATCGATCCTACCTATTAGATGTTAAAAATTACTATCGCAAAAATTTATATATATATATATATATATATATATATATATATATATATATATATATATACTTTTATGTGTCTGGACTCTCTAACGGTCACAGTTTTATTCCGATTGGAATGAAATTTGGTATTTGTGGTATTTAAGGCTCTTATATTATTCTAAAGGTCAATTTCGTTAATGGATAAAATCGGGCAAGGGGAAAAGGGGGGTTTAGAAGGAGGGGGAAACACAAAATTTTGGTATATCTTCCTTAATATTTGAAAAATCGAAAAATTTATCAGGAGTTGTAGGCACTAAGTTTTACTGTAATTTTGTTTCTTATCATTTTTCTGTTACACTAATATTTACAGAAATATTTACACTTAAAAATTGAAAGTTAAATTTCTCAATATTTCACATTAGAGTTTGGAAAAAAGGATAAGGTAATGAATTATAGCAAACTGGATTTTCTACAACTTTACTCGTTATACATTTTTCGATTGTTCTAATGTTAAGAGAGATATTTTATATTTTGTGTTTTCTTCTTTCTTTATGACCCCCTTTTCCCTTGACGTATGTCATTTATTCATAAAATTGGCTTTGCAAATACCAAAATCATATACGACATTTCATTTTGATCAGACTAAACTTGTGACCGCTAGAAAGTGATTTATGTAATCTAAGGAAATTCGCTAAGTTGACGTAGCTCCTGCGTAACGAATTTTTTTTTTAATATTCACTAAGCAACAGTAAAAAATCAGCTGATTAGTAATCATTTGGACATGTTGGGAGTGGAGGACGCTTCGGTCAAACAATCCATTTTGTAGGACAAACATTTTTTTGAGTTTTTTATTAAATAACTCAAGTTTCTACTAAAGAACTATTATAAATAAAATTTGTACAATCACCCAGTCGACATGTTTTACTGTTGCACACATTATTAGGTCCCAGTATCGAGAATTTTAGTATAGATAGAATGTTGGACGTCTCGTCAAAACGACGCTACTCACGAAGATTCAGCCTGTTAGTAATAATTAATGAAAAGGGCGCTGTACTATGCACTATCTGTACTCAAAAGTTTCAGAAACATAAACTTATGAAATATTCGTGAATAAGATATTAAAGTTAAGTATGGAGACATTATTGGTAAGACATTTTTGATTGAGATAAAATTTGTAAGATTTTTATGCGTTGAAATATTTTACCTTGAGGAATTATTGACGAGATTTTATTGGCTAATAATAACCATCATAATCTTTACAAAATTTCTCTTTCTTCTAAAATATTTTGGGAAAATAATAAATACGATGATTCTGAACTAAAAACAGGAATTGTCCGTCGAATAATTTTCTTACTGCATGGATAACAATATACTGAACCATAAATACCATATGATGATATATTATTTCAGTTATTTTGTAAACAAACTTTGTAGTATATTTTTGGTTATTTCAATATTAAATAATAACAATAATAATGGCATTTAAATTATTTAAAATAAAGTTGTTTTATGTAATTTATATTCATATAGAGAAATGTTGTAATGTAATTTACCATAAATAAATGTTTTTACTTCATATACAGGGTATTTATACTCTGAATGCAATATTATAGCATGTATTGTAATACAAACAAGTGAAATATAACAACTAACTGAGTTAATTGTTTAAATTTATATACCAAGTTCATTATTATGCATATATATATATATATATATATATATATACATATATATATATATATACATATATATATATATATATATATATATATATATATATATATATATATATATATATATATATATGACGACTGATACTTTTACTATATGTACAAATAGCGTCAAAAGTCGAGTACATTTCAAAATATTATAATTGATTTGTTTCGAATAAAAGTTGTTAGTATATTTATAATGAACAACTTTTATCAGAAGCATTTTCTCGAAAACCGATTCAGTAAGGCACAAATCAACTATAAATTTTAGCTCGACTTTTGACGCAATTTTTCCATATATGTCGTGATCTCATTGTTAAATCTGTTTTCTTCACGAAGATCCTGTAATTTTATGAAACTTCGGCGTATTGTGTCGGTGCATATAACTTGAAGTTACGTATAGTGGCTTGGCGCTTCATGAGCTTCTTGGCGCTGTTATGCAGTCCCATTGTGTGCAGATACTTCCGCAGGGGATAATGCCCGGTAATGAATCCGGTAATCCTCCACAGTTGCATCCTGTTCAGCCTCAGTGCATCCAAGATAGCCTTTTGGTTGCACTCTGAAGCAGTACCTTCCCGAGTTCCTGCTGCGGTACTTTTCCTCAGTGATCACGGTGTTTAGCATTTGACCACTCGTTGATCACCTGTTTACATGCTGTCCTTGGAATTCATAAAATAGGCTCTGAGCCAATGAAGGGTATTCCGACTCCCTTCTTGTCTAAGGTATTGTCAAACCCTTAAAACCCTTAAAAACCCTTGTCAAACACTGTTTCAAATGAAGAGCCCTCAAACTTAAGTACAGAGTTGGCGCTTTTCAAAATATTATTTCCCAACTAATTAGTATAGAAACATTTTTTTTTACTACCTTAAATTACATAACTCGATTAATATTACCGATTTAAAAAAGAATGGAGTATGAATTTGTAGGAAATTAAACTATCTACAAAATATTTCTTGAGACCGGCTACATTATTGTAATTCGGCTATATTAATACAAAAAAGTTTTGATTTTGTAACCATCGTATATAATATTATACAAAATATTTATTCGGTTATATATCTGGGTGTGGTTTAACACTGGTATAGCACTAATAATTAACTTTATACTCCCCCAAACGCACATATATAAAATATCTATCAATTAAATATATACGAATGGTTTGGGGTATTCATGATTTCAGTTTATTTTAAAGAATAAACATGTAAAATATATTATTTATTTATTTATTTATATTAAGGTAGTACACTCATAAGCTTATTTTTCTTAGGAACTTGATGAAATTGTAATATAACATAAAGCGCAGCTCAATTTTTTGATCGATAATAAGGCGAGATACTCAATTTTTAACATGCACTCATCAATTTTTAACATGCACGTAAGCGGTTCGCGCATACAGTATGTTTTCATAAAATAGGAAGTTCAAATTAACAAACTAATTTTAAAACAAGTGAAAATAACAACTAACTGAATTAATTGCCTAAATACGCGGTATATAATGAATTTATGACAAAATTTTCTTTCAAATGTTGCTTAAAAAAGGAACATTTTATGTCTTTACATTTTTGTTTTATCTCTGACGGTTTCAAAGATAGACAGTTTTGTCCATTTTGCCGAAACTTTTAAGCTCTAGAACACACTTACAAAATTTCATTTCGTTATCCTTTTTCGTCATCAATATTTTCAAACGTTAGAAAAACGAAACTTAACTTAATATACACTGGTACATATTATGTACTTGGTATAAAAAAACGTTTACTGACGATTGTAGAATACAACTTATAGTAGATTGTATCATAATTATTAAAACACTATATATGTTATACTTGACATGTTAATCTGACTATTTTATGTTTATCATGTTGTATTTTATAATTTTGTTTTGACTGTCGCGAGTAAGCTACCTTAATTTCAATTTTGTTTCTCCACTTTATATTATATTATTTCAAATTTATAATTGTAATAAAAATCGAATTAAAGAAATTTATTACGATTGATTTTAAACCATATGTGGGTCTTCCAGTTTGCCATTATACATGGTGAGTTAGGAGGATCGTCACAAACGCAAGAGATCTTTTTTATAAAAACAAAAACGTTATATTAAAAAAAATTCGTTACGCAGGAGCTTCTTCAACTTAGCGAATTTCCTTAAAATACATAAATCCTTTTCTAGCGGTCGCAATTTTAGTCTGATCAAAATGTTGAATATGATTTGCAAAGCCAATTGTATTAATAAATAACATACGTCAAGGGGAAATGGGGACCTAAAGAAAGAAGAAAACATAAAATATAAATTATCTCTCTTAATATTAGAAAAATCAAAAAATACGTAAGGAATAAAGTTGGAGAAAATCATGTTTGCTACAATTCATCACCTTATCATTTTTCCTCAAACTCTAATGTGTACAGAGATAGTGAGGAATTTAATTTTCAATCTTAAACCGTCAATATTTCTGTAAATATTAGGGTATCAGAAAAAATGATAAGAAACAAAATTACAGTAAAACTTAATACCTACAACTTTATTTCTTATAATTTTTTCGATTTTTCGAATATTAAGGGAGATATGACAAATTTTGTGTTTCCCCATCCCTCTAAACCCCCTTTTCCCCTTGTTCGATTTTACCCATTAACGAACTTGACCTTTTGAATAACAAAAGCGCCTCGAATACCAAATTTTATTCCGATAAAATGAAAACTGTGACCGCTAGAGTGATTACAGACACACACATATATATATATATATATATATATATATATATATATATATATATATATATATATATATATATATATATATATATATATATGTATATATATATATATGTATATATATATATATGTATATATATATATATATGTATATATATATATATATGTATATATATATATGTATATATATATATATATATACATATATATACATATATATATATATATATATATATATATATATATATATATATATATATATATATATATATATATATATATATATATATATGTACTTGTTTTTCAGACGCACGGACGGACCGACAACTTTGCGGAAATGGACTTATTAGGTCATTTTATGATCACACCAAGATTTTTTTTTTCTGTGACCAATATTTGAACCGTTCCAACCTTGAGACTAAACTTCATATACTCTTGTATATATTATATATAACGGGGTATAAGAAGGTATGCCCCGTAGGTAGTATACATTGGTTTGTATATAATAGGAAAAGTCAACTATTTTTGATCAATTATGTATTTAGTGAATCAATTAAACTTTCTACATACCCTATCAAAATTTTGGACTTTTATGAAAGTCAAATTCAGATAGGTTCAATACTTTTTTTCTATTTTGCGACCTATTTTGGAATTTCATCATTTGGATGTTGTTACAGGAAAATTTGGATGTTAATTAGAAGTTGATGAAAAGTTTGTTGCAAGATTTGCTACAGGGTATGCTAATAAGAGCGTGTTAAGAATTAAAGAAAAACGCTATTGTTATTAAATAATGATATGAAAAAATTAACTCGTCAACCAGGAATTGACCTCGGGCCTCTGGATATCTAGTCCAGCGTGCTTACCGCTACACCAAAGACGACTCTGACGTAAGAGCCAATTTTTTATATCATTCTTATTTTTATTTTGATAGAATTATTACTGTCGAAAATTTTATTCATTATTGCTATTGTTATTAATCGATTTTTATCTATTTTCGAGTAATAATGTGAGAGTAAACGAAACGACGGGCGTTACTTTAATTAATCAAAACTGCACCTAAAACTAACGCATAACCTCTATTTACGTTGTAGTCTAGATAAAAACTACAATAATTTTCCTGGTGTACAGTTTTTTTTTTGCAAGTAGTAGACATACAAAGATATGAGGTTAATATTACTTGTTGTTGTTGTTGTTCTATACGGCGTTCGTGCCGGTGTAGGTGTCGGTGTAGGTAACCGGTTGTAGGTAAGTGTAGTAAAGTTGTTTGTGTTGTAGACGGTAGGTGTGTTTAGATTTAAACATTACATTTCTTAAAGTGTAATAATGATGGTATATTACCGACAACAAATAACAACAACCTGTGTTCTAGAATTACACATTGAAATATAAAATGAAGATTAATAATACAATACCGTATAGTTCTTCACTAATATTCTTAGTAAAGCCTAGTACGCCTCCATTCATGATGTGTTTGTGATCCACCTTTTATTTCCGTTTTCTACGTGTAACGTGACTGTATTTACTTAGTTTTTGTTGTTGTTGTAAATATAGAACATGTAAATCCAACAATACTTAATCCAATACCTACCTGAAAATATTACGATAAACAGGTCAAAAAAAATAAAGATATTAAACTACGAGTATTTTCATCGAATTTTCGAAGAAAATGTATCTATTTAGGTTGTACAGTCAAGTTCATATATATGAAACAATGTTTCGGATATAAGTTGTTCATTATAAATAAACTTTTATTCGAAACATTTCCCCGAAAACTGAATAAATAAGAAACAAATCAATTATAATATTTTGAAAAACTAGCAATATTTCGCAGCCAAAATTGTACCAATCGATCCTACCCAGTCTAGTTGTCGAAAATGAACATTCTTAAAACTTAAATTGAAATTTTATTTGTTATACCCGGTATATAAAATGTATCAGGATGTAGTAGGTTTAGTCCCGACTTTGTATCGGTTAAAAATATTGATCACAGTGTGACGAAATGTTTTTCGCCACATAAAATTATCTAACATCAAAATACCTCAAATGAAAAATAAATTTCAAAACATTTTTTAACAAACAAAATTCGCCACTGACGACAACAACAAAACAAAATAGAAGACAACAACAGAGGTGTAATGGACGGTGGATAAATATACTAAGTGAGTTCACTTACTTTTGGATAGTCGAGCGGTCGAATGCATGCGTCAGCAACAGAATCAATAATTATCTTGAAACTCGAATCCAAATCGATTCAGTGAGTAATCACAAGAATTTGATTCTGTTGTCAGACAATTGTATTCGATTGTGAGATTTATCCAAATTACAATGTATTTACATCTGTACATCAAATTATTTAAAAAAAATAATAATAAATAACTATATAGTTTATTACAATTTTTTACTATATATTATGTTAAAAAAACCTTTGAATTTAATCATCAGTCAAATTGGAACTTGAACAAGGAAATTAAAATTTGTAAAAAGTAGTTCAGTAAATTTTCGTTTCATTGGGGGCTCAGCCGGGATTGATTGTTTTTATCGTTCAAGTTCCATTTGCTATGCCACCGAAGAAGCCAACGAGCATGTGTGACATCTCCAACACAGTCACCATACATTACCTTAAATTGGATGCTTGCTGGAAAAATTTACACTGGGCGAATGAACATGTGGTGGGTTTTGGCAACTAAGGAGCACACCACCTACAAAACGGTATTTCGACAACACCCCCACCTGCAAACATGAACTCCATCAATCAAATGTTCTGGTGAAAGGTACATCCAATAGCTTCACCCGATAAATCAAGATAAATATGTTCTAGATGTGGGCTCGAAGAAAACTATACGACCTTTTACACCAGATACTGCCGAATTGGAGCATGAAAGAGGTGAAATGGTTGAAATTACTCGTGGAACATCTGAACTCTTTTTCGAACCACCTGTAGTTTTTCGGCGAGAGAGGGTCTTTCTTAAGCGGCGGTAAATGTGACGAAATGTTTTTCGCCACATAAAATTATCTAACATCAAAATACCTCAAATGAAAAATAAATTTCAAAACATTTTTTAACAAACAAAATTCGCCACTGACGACAACAACAAAACAAAATAGAAGACAACAACAGAGGTGTAATGGACGGTGGATAAATATACTAAGTGAGTTCACTTACTTTTGGATAGTCGAGCGGTCGAATGCATGCGTCAGCAACATAATCAATAATTATCTTGAAACTCGAATCCAAATCGATTCAGTGAGTAATCACAAGAATTTGATTCTGTTGTCAGACAATTGTATTCGATTGTGAGATTTATCCAAATTACAATGTATTTACATCTGTACATCAAATTATTTAAAAAAAATAATAATAAATAACTATATAGTTCATTACAATTTTTTACTATATATTATGTTAAAAAAACCTTTGAATTTAATCATCAGTCAAATTGGAACTTGAACAAGGAAATTAAAATTTGTAAAAAGTAGTTCAGTAAATTTTCGTTTCAACAGAAAAAAAATTGATATAGTTGTTCATAAAATGACCTGATTAGTCTATTTCCGCAAACAAGTCCGTCCGCCCATTAACACGATAACTCAAAAACCAAACGAAATAGCGAGCTGAAATTTTGTCTGAGTCATCTAGAGCAAAAAAGTAAGGTTAAGTTCGTGAATGGGCAAAATTGAACCATGTTTGGGCAAAATAGGCAAAGCTGTCTATATTTGTAACCGCTAGAGATAGAACAACAATTTTGTTTGAAAGTTTTTTTTCTTAAATTCACTGGGTATTTAAGCAATTAACTCAGTTAGTTTGTATTGATTGCAGTACTTAATAAAGTCAAAATATATTGACGAAACGTCGTACTACAGTAAATTAACATCGTTAGTTATTTTGTCCACATTCCTTAGAATATCGTGTTATATATTTAATAGATTCTATATTTTGTGTTTCCTTCTTTGTCTAATCTCCCCTTGTTCTTTAACCGATTTTCCTCATTAAATTTGCCAATATCAAAAGCATATCAGATACGAAATTTCATTTTGATCTCACTGAAATTGTGATCACTATAAAACAAATTCATAGAAAATATATTTATTTACATATAAGTGTCGGTAGCCATTCTAGCGGTCACAGGTCGCCATGAATATTATTAATGTAAAAGTTAATTAAGATCTATTTCTAAAATGTATTTATTCGAAAAAAAAGTTCAAGCAGCTCATTTGTAACGAATTTTTCGATATTTTATTAACCTCAGTCTGCAAAGAAAAATTTTGTAAGTAGGAGAAACAGAACATTTTGAAATAATATAGGCTTGTTATAATCGAACGATATTGTCTAAGTGACTTTATTTCTTTCCCCCTCTTTTGCAAATTGATGGCAACGGAAAATATTACGATAGACAGGTCAAAGAAAAATAAAGATATTAAAATACGACTATTTTTAGCGAATTTTCAAAGAAAACGTTTGACGCAAACAAACAACCAGAGAAAAAGTTCTGAAAAAAAAACCAAACTATAAAAAACAGAATATAGATTAATTAAAAAAAGGAGAGTAGAATAACTTGAAAAACAATACAGTTTATTTTGTACGAAATACAATAGAATACAGAATTAATTTTTCGTCCTTATCTTTGAGTTGATTCCTTCTATGAAGTATTCAACGTTTGGGACAGGAATGCGTATTGCTTAGATCTGGAAAACAGAATTGACAATAGAAACAGGGTCTTCAAATAATTTTAACTTTAATTAACGTGAATCAAAGAGGATGGTCATACAAATTTCAAATATTTTAAAATCATTGACTGAAGGCATTGAAATATTATTAGTTGTATATAAACAGTTAGATAGTGCTATCGCTAGACGAAACGAGATGATAAACGCGACATTCTCATCTCGCAGAAAGATCAATGGTCCATCTAAAACTATTTCCATACCTTCAGGCAATTATTAAAAAGAAATTGAACGGCTTCCCCACGTCATTTATATTTAAATAATGGCGTATATTAATTATTTTGAATTAAAAACAAACAACTTTCAGTATCTAGAATTGGATATAATAGGCTTGGTCTAAATTTTACGATAATCTAGGGTTGTACAGTCTTGGGCATTGTAGCAGTACAGTCTTTCAAGTACCTTGTATCATCCAACATAAATATTACTAATCTGATATTAAACAGAAACAGGGAAACAGAATCTAGTATGCCCACAACACACTACCAAAAAGGAACATCTTTCAATAGCTTCCGAATTAAAATCCAACAAGACTTGAATGCGATCCGCCGTCACTTACGGAAGCAAAACGTGGACCATGAACCAAGCCAAAGAATATATGATGCTGACGTTTGTAAGAAAAACATTGGATGTATATTTTAAGAATTCGATAACTGTCCCTATTTGAGAAACTATTATTAGACAAAATCGATTATGATGGCTCAGACACAAATTGATCCAAACAGAATAGTTAAAAATGTTTTCGAAGGCAAAATATACGCCACTAGACCAAGAAATTGAAAAAGGTTGAGTTGGATAAATGGAGTTGAAGTAGTCCTGAAGCAAAGCAACTACCGCCAGAAGACCACCAACCGCGGCGAATGGCAGACAACTGCTATGTCGGTCAGAATCCTTAGACGGATTAACGCGCCAAATTAAAAAATGGCAATCAATTTTTCCAAAACACATTTAACAGAAATATCAGTGAAATGTGTCATTAGACAGTAGCGAATACGTGGAATATAATTAAGACATGGTGTTGAAGTGTCGTTTACACGATACAAGTTGTTAATTGTGTGATTAAGTTAATTTTAAGTTGAGAGGCAACTGAGTATGATATGTATGTCCATCGTCAAGTAGCAATCACTCAAGTAGCTGATGCAGTGAATAATTTATTACATTCGTAATAACTTCACGATGCACTATGAAAATATGCATTAGATATTCTAAAAATCAAGAAGACCAATTGTCATTATAACGCCATATACAGGTGTTTCATAAGTAACGAGAAAAAACTAGAATATATTCCTGAGCCAACTTTATGAAAAATAACCCTTTACACTTAAAGTCGAATTGATGCTTATTTATCGAAATCCAGGGTGTAAAAACTAAAGGAGTTATTCAACTGCAGAGCTCTTAATGTAAAAACATATTGAAATATCCGATTTCTGCCCATCATGATGATAATAAAGTCACTGTACATCTTGGTCCTTGTTTTGAACGCGTACAAACCAACAGATATATATATATACACCTGCATCTTGTAAAGTTATAGAAATGCAATTGGTGCATTTTCTTTAGCATACAAACAGGTAATGTAGTTGATATACATTGAAAACCAAAATAGTCGTTTATATGCAACACAGGTACTCACTTACCACCTTGTATTTATGCATCATTCGAATGCCGTTTTATATGGTGAATCTACTTCAATACTACCACCATATATTTAGCAGCTCTACAGGCCTCGTAGGCACTTGGCTTTTGAGGAGACTTGTCTCCATCTGATTCTTTGCATCGTTTAGCATGTTATGAACGTTTATGAACAACAATTTATGAACTTTTATTAACATTTAACAGATTATAAACTATAAACTTTAGGCACTCAATAGTTCCCATACTTTTAAAATCAACAATTTTAAAACTTTTACACTCAACAGATTATAAATTTTTAACAAATAACAATCGATCATCTATAAACTTTTAACTTTTAACAATTAGTAGCTAGAAACTTTAAACTAGTATCAATACGTAAAAATTTCAGAGATTAACAAACCATAAGTTTTCAGACAGAACAAACTATAAACTTTTAAGAACTAACACTTCAGGTCCTTGGCTTTTGAGCAGACTTGTCTCCATCTGCTTCCATTCTTGGCTACTTGCTTCCAGTTTCAAATTCATAGTTCTTCCTAATTTTTTTCTGCTAGTTTTATCCAGCTAGCCTTGGTTCTACGTCTCTTTCTTTTTCCAGAATTTCCTCTGATCAACACTTATTGACGCTCTGTCTAATAGTAGTCTAAACACATGACCCAATTATCTCAATCTCTGTGCTCTTATGACGTTTGTTATACACGGTTGTTTAAAGAGTTCGTAAAGTTCCTGGTTTGATCTTCTTTACCAGAAATCCATCCAAAAATATTTTTCTCTCCCATATAATACTACTACCATATTGGAGTATAAATCAACTAATTTAAATTCATTGTAAATCACGTATCATTTCATCGCGTTAGTATTTCCTTTTACATATTAGTAATATTGCGGGTGCGGCCGACTGACCAGTTCCGTCCCCACATTCAGCTGACTGACTGTCATAAATTTTATTTTTATGCAATATACAATTGTCGCGGTATCCTGGCTCTCTTTATCCTCAAAGGAGCGCTGCCCGAACCTGCAATGATTCCGATACTCGACAAAACAAAAAAAATATATTAGTAAACGATATTACTAAATATTTTGTAATTGGAACAACACGCACGTTTTTGTTTAAAGAAAAGGAAAAAAAATTAAATTAAACACAAGTTTTTACGAAACAAAAAAAAAAACCTGATTTTATTGCTTTAAAAAAAAAAAGATTATCCAATTTCTTTTTCAACAATTATTTTAATTCTTTTTCACACAATGTTAAATTTCGAATTATTTGATCAAATTACTTGTACAAATTCCAACTTTAACTTGATCTGGATTGAACACGAATTTTATACTTTGAACTAACAGACAATACTTGATATTAAACTTTTATACTAATCGCACAATGATCGATTTAAAACTCATCAGACACGATTTAAAACTCTTCGGACAATGGTCGATTTTAAACTTTGAACTAATCAAACACGATTTTAAAAACTGATTTGAATCGACACTGGTCACGGTTTATATACCCACCATGGGTCGTTCTAGAATATGATTGTTTTTATGAATAAATATTATGTTTTTGACAATATATTTTTGCATGGAGGCTTCTAGAATATTTAGTATATCAACACCCATGGACGTAGTCGGAGTGTTCAGACAATTTATAAAATTAATTAAAAATTATACCTCTCCTTGGGTTTGACCCATAGTCATACCCCGCTTGGTTGATATTCAAGCAGTGACTTAATGCTCACGGCCAGTGTCAACTCATAATCTATATACAAATTTTATGATACATTCATAACTGTAAGCTAGCTTACTTCTGTTTATTTGTTTTACAAAAATTATCTTGTTTTTACAAAATTATTTATTTGTGATCTGTTATTTTGAAAAACATTCAATTTGTATGATTTTGAATTTTTTTAAATTAAATTATATGTAATAATTTTTTTTTCAATTTTTGATTTTTTTCAAAAATAGAAAACTTTAAATCAAAAGCATCTTATTATCATTTTTCGACTTAAAAAAAAAACTTAGTTTAAGAAAAAAAATAAATCGAGCTATATTATTTTCTTTTTGTACTTCTTTTGTATTTCTTTCAAAAAAAAACTCCTTCTTTTTCTAAGGAGAAAAATATTATTTTGTTAAATATTTTTCGTAATATTTTACTTTCATAATTAAAATGTGTGTTGGATCAAAAAAATTATACTTAATAATTTTCATTACAACAAAATCTCCCCCTCTAGATTCCAACACACATTTTCTAATTTGCTTATTATGTTTGGTCGACCAATTTTTGACTTATAGAACTATTTGAACTATTTCAATTGTATTAGTACATTTAGCTAGCTAGCATAACTTACAACTGTACGTACACATCAGTTCTTCACTCTTCAATGGCGCCTGGTGTTGATTGCCGGTCGTCTGGGCCGCAAGTTGTACCCTGGCTCTAATGCTCTGGCCTCTGGCTCGTCCACACTTGGTACATCCCGTCGTCTTCCATCACCTCCATGCCTCTGACCCCCCAATCGATCTGGAAGTAGTTGGCCGAACACCTCGTTCCCCACACTCAATCTTCCCAGATTCCCATTGGCGGCGGTCCTTGCACTGGCCGGCTTCAAGAGACCTCCATGTATTTTCGTGGGAGGCACTGTATCCACAACATATATTCCAGCTGGTAAACTTCTCAGCACTCTGTAAGGCCCTTTCCATTTTGGTGCCAATCCACTATGGACACCCTCCACCTTACTGCTGAGCACTTGATTGCGCATCCAGACGGACTCTCCTGGTTGATAACTGAGTCCCGTCTCCACTTGGTCATTTTCTTCGGCATTGGCCAATATTGTTTGCCGAGCTATCTCAACATTCTGTTGACGTCCTTGGCTTCTCTCGTTGGCCCAATCTTCAATATCTTGAGGCTCTTCTTTAACTTGAATTTGCCAATCCCCCGGCTTCTTCATTTCTGCCCCCAGTAACAATTTGGCGGGCGAAAAACCAGTTGTTCTGTTTGCTCTGTTGCGTATTGCAAATAAGGACTTGTGTAATTGTTGGTCCCAATTCTTGTGTGCTTGCTCCAATAAATGTAATCGCAACAACTTCTTCAACTCTTGATTTTGTCGTTCCGTGGGGTTGGCTCGTGGATGGTATATTGGTGTTATCCATATCTCTGTGTTCCAGTCTCTGTTCACTGCTTTCCATTCTTTCGATCTGAACTGGGGACCATTATCACTAAGTACTGCTCTCGGATAACCATATCGACTGAATACTTCGTCTTTGAGAACTTGTGCTATCTTCGAGGTCGACGTGGCCCCCAATGGAAATGCTTCGATCCATCTAGTGAAAAGATCAGTCACAACCAATATATTTGTCTTTCCACGTGATGTGCGTGGGTATGGACCCATCAAGTCGATGCTGACTACCTCCCATGGTGAAGTAGGTCTTCGACTTCTCATTGCTGAACTTGGTTTCTTATTCAGTGGCTTCACTCTAGCACACGTATCACACCCTTTTACATATCTGCGTATGTCATCTTGCATCCCATACCAATACACACGGTTACGGATCTGACGATACGTTTCTCTCCATCCAGGGTGTGCTGCTTCATCACTATCGTGATATCTTCTCAGAAAACCAAGTCGGCGTTCTTCGGGAACCACTGGCACTTCTTGTACCATCTGTTGACTATGGTACCAGAGGATCCCGTCAGCTACGTTGTAATTAGCTCTTGTTCTGTCCACTCGTCGACGTAGATTGCTTCTCAGTGGACTATTGTTATCTACGATGTATCTTCTGATGGCAGTCACATCACGATCTTCATCCTGCCATCGTCTAATATCATCAAGTGTGGGTGTTTCCACTTCAATTACGTTGAGGGTTATCGGTGTTTTTGCCCTCTTTTCAATCACCCACTCTGGAATGTCCTCCACTTCTTCATCTTCTGCCTTGCCCTGTGGTTGTCTGGACAAGGAGTCGGCGGCTTGATTATCTTTTCCGGGGACGTGAATTATCTCAAAATCATAGGCTCCCAATGTCAATGCCCATCTTGTCAATTTTGCTCGACTATCTTTAGTTTTGTTCAGCCATTGGAGCGCTGCATGATCTGTATATAATTTGAAGTGTCTTCCTTCCAGATATCCTCGAAACTTCCTCAATGCCCAGATTATCGAGAGACATTCCTTTTCTGTCGTGGCGTACTTTCTTTCTGTGGGTCCAAGTTTCTTGCTGGCGTAGTTTATTATTCGTCTTGTCTTGCCATCATCTTCCATTTGAAATAATATTGCACCCAATCCGACGTCACTAGCATCCGTGTTTAAACAAAACGTCTTCTTAAAATCTGGATGTGCTAGTTTCGGTGCATTCACAATCGATGATTTCAGATTTTCGAACGCCTTCTGATGCAATGTTAGCCAGCGCCACTTTATGTTCTTCTTGAGCATTTCGCTTAGAGGTGCAGCTATATCTTCGTAGTTTTTCACGAAGCTCCTGTACCAACCACATAATCCCAAAAATTGTCGTAGTTGTCTTCTTGTTCTTGGTACAGGGTGATTGCTGATAGCTTCGTTCTTCTCTTCCTCTCTGTCAATGCCGTCTTCGCTCAAAATATGTCCCAGGTATTTGACTTTGTTGCTGCCAATGACACATTTGCTTGGTTTACAAGTTAATCCATGTTGTTCTAGTCTTTCAAGTACAAGATCCAGGTGATGTAAATGTTCCTTGACTGATCGACTGTAGATTAATATGTCATCCAGGTAAACTTGACAGAAATCTTCGATGTATCCAGATAGTACTTCGTTCATTAAACTCTGGAACGTAGCTGGCGCATTCTTCAATCCAAACGGCATGACGCGAAATTGATAGAGACCTCTTGGGGTGGTAAATGCTGTCAAACGGCATGACGCGAAATTGATAGAGACCTCTTGGGGTGGTAAATGCTGTATACTCTTTCGATTGTGGCTCCATCTCAATTTGCCAATAACCAGTCTGTAGATCCAATGTAGAAAATATTTTTGCTCCATTGACTTTTCTCAACATCTCTTGCAGATCTGGAATCGGAAACGCATTGCTCTTTGTAATATCGTTCAATTTTCTGTAATCGACGCACAATCGAAAAGTACCATCTTTCTTCTTCGGCAATACGACGGGTGCGGCCCAAGGCGATGTGGATGGTTCTATAATGCCATCGCCTTCCATCTCTTCAATCATCTCTTCTAATACCCGTTGCTTCTCATTGTTGTACGGGTATGGTCGTAATTTAATGGGGGAATTCTTCGTAATCTCAATCTTGTGTGTGATCGTTTTTGTCCTTCCAACTTTGCCGAAAACGCTGGGATGTCGCCGAATGACATCTTTTAACTGCTCTTGGTTCTCAAGGAGTTTAATTTGTAACTCGCCCAATGCATTGTTAATTGCTGCCATTTCTCTATGGGCTCCATCTGGTTTTCTCCATGCAATGCGGACTCTCTTATCACACCCCAAGTAAATTATACCACTCCGGTAATCGATGCTCACACCATTGTTTGTTAAAAACTCGTGACCAAGTATCAAATGATTCCGTAGGCCAGGTACAACCATTACTTCAACATTGAACTTCATTCTTGATATCATCACATTCATGCACATTTTTCCAAGAATTCTGAAAGTATTATTGCTTGTGGCTCCACTCCCTGCACTATCTCTGACAGGGTGCCATTTTCCAATACTTCTTGCCAATTCTTCGCTGATAAAATTGTGTGATGCTTGACTATCGATCAGTGCCAATATTGATCTTCCACGCACATCAACTTCCACAATTGGCCCATTCTGGTGTGAGTTCTTGGTCTCCATTGTTGTCAAATGAACCGGTAATTGTTGGTGTTCACGCCGATGTTGTGCGTTTTTGTGGAGGTTAATGTGTACCCCAGAACCAATTTCCTCCTTCATTGATCCTGGCTCTTCGTCCAGTGTTCGAACTGTGGTGCGTAACTCGTCCACCGATCTTGGATTCGAAATCTTCACCAGCGGTCGTACATTGTCGCGTGTTAAATTCAATATTATGGGCACCACGTCATCAATGTTCCTATCGGCGTGCACTCTTCTGAATAGCTGCACCTTCATGTTGACGAACGCTTCTGTCTTCATTCCTGTGGGTTGGGAAACGGTCATCAATTCCAGTTCGGCTTTGGCTTTCCTTCCTATACTGTTGAAGAAACTCTCCAGTTGCCATTTCCACTCATCGAAGGTGTTGCCCAACCCACGATTCATCAATGCCCAATCTCTGGCTGGTCCTGTTAATTTTTTTGTGACCATCTCAATCCAACAGTCTACGGGCAGATGCGTTTGTCGCAGTAATGTCGTTGCTCTGTTCAAAAAAACAACTGGATCTTCAGCCGGTCTACCACTGAACTCCGGCATGATGGACAGAAGCGTCGTTGTGTCCAATGTGGCGGAGCGAATGACTGTATTAACTTCTTGCGGATCAATACGCATGTCGCGCAGTTGTTGTGCCTGCCGCTCTTCGATCCGTATGATGTCATCCACGACTTTATTGTATTGTTCATTCATTTTCGTTTCCATGCCATCAAGTCGTGTGGTTACGTTGCTTTTTATGCCATCGATTTGTGTGCGGGTTACAGCGACATCGGCTTGGATGTTCGTGATCTCAGCTTTCACAGCCTCGACGTCAGTGCTTATTTGGCTGATACGTCGTACGCACACTTCTCTTATGTTCTCCATTCGCTCCGACAAGTCCTCTTTCAGCTCTTGTTGGACTTGTTGCATTATACTTAATGTCTGTTCGCCCACTCTTTCTTCAGATTCCTGAAGTTGATTTGTCATCCTCTCTTCGGACTCTTGAAGTCTGTTGCCCATCCTCTCTTCGGACTCTTGAAGTCGACTTCCAAGTCGCTCATCCATCCGTTCTTCAGATCCTTTGAGTCGATCACCCATTCTTTCATCCAAATTTTTGAAGTTTGACATCATAGCCGCGAACATCTTTTCCATTGTTGATGCAATTGGCTCCTCCGGTTCTGATACCAAACTTCTTTGTCGTTCCGATGTAGGGTTGGCTGGTCCTTGAGTCCTTGAAGTTGGTGTTCCTTGTTGCCTAGATTGATGCTCCTCCCATCTTGCCTGTAAGACCTCTCTAGTGCCAGTGCTGTCCAGCCCTTCGGCCTCCATCATCTCACGCAGACGTGGCATGGGAATGCTGCGGCTTGCCATTGTAATTCCTTTCTTCTTCCGTGCGTCTCCTGGTCCTGTCACGGTCGCCACTTGTCGCGGTATCCTGGCTCTCTTTATCCTCAAAGGAGCGCTGCCCGAACCTGCAATGATTCCGATACTCGACAAAACAAAAAAAATATATTAGTAAACGATATTACTAAATATTTTGTAATTGGAACAACACGCACGTTTTTGTTTAAAGAAAAGGAAAAAAAATTAAATTAAACACAAGTTTTTACGAAACAAAAAAAAAAACCTGATTTTATTGCTTTAAAAAAAAAAAGATTATCCAATTTCTTTTTCAACAATTATTTTAATTCTTTTTCACACAATGTTAAATTTCGAATTATTTGATCAAATTACTTGTACAAATTCCAACTTTAACTTGATCTGGATTGAACACGAATTTTATACTTTGAACTAACAGACAATACTTGATATTAAACTTTTATACTAATCGCACAATGATCGATTTAAAACTCATCAGACACGATTTAAAACTCTTCGGACAATGGTCGATTTTAAACTTTGAACTAATCAAACACGATTTTAAAAACTGATTTGAATCGACACTGGTCACGGTTTATATACCCACCATGGGTCGTTCTAGAATATGATTGTTTTTATGAATAAATATTATGTTTTTGACAATATATTTTTGCATGGAGGCTTCTAGAATATTTAGTATATCAACACCCATGGACGTAGTCGGAGTGTTCAGACAATTTATAAAATTAATTAAAAATTATACCTCTCCTTGGGTTTGACCCATAGTCATACCCCGCTTGGTTGATATTCAAGCAGTGACTTAATGCTCACGGCCAGTGTCAACTCATAATCTATATACAAATTTTATGATACATTCATAACTGTAAGCTAGCTTACTTCTGTTTATTTGTTTTACAAAAATTATCTTGTTTTTACAAAATTATTTATTTGTGATCTGTTATTTTGAAAAACATTCAATTTGTATGATTTTGAATTTTTTTAAATTAAATTATATGTAATAATTTTTTTTTCAATTTTTGATTTTTTTCAAAAATAGAAAACTAAATCAAAAGCATCTTATTATCATTTTTCGACTTAAAAAAAAAACTTAGTTTAAGAAAAAAAATAAATCGAGCTATATTATTTTCTTTTTGTACTTCTTTTGTATTTCTTTCAAAAAAAAACTCCTTCTTTTTCTAAGGAGAAAAATATTATTTTGTTAAATATTTTTCGTAATATTTTACTTTCATAATTAAAATGTGTGTTGGATCAAAAAAATTATACTTAATAATTTTCATTACAACACAATTTGTATAACAATTTTTAGCCTTATTAAATTCATTTTTTACCTCGGGGGGGTACGAGAGCTTTGATAGAGTCCCTGAGACACCTGTTCTCAGTTTCGCTTGAGTGACCGCAGTATGCTTGTGTACACAACCACCGTAATAAATTGTAAAAAAACTAGGCTTTGTAAATTCAGAGACTATTTTAGGCACTGGCTCTTGGACCATAAGTGATACAAAACTATCAGACAAATATACAAAATTCCACTATGTAGTTACTTTTTGTTGAGTTAACTAAACATCATCACACAAATGTCTTTCAAGTTTCCTAAAGTTTTACGCTATTTTTTGGTTGTAAAGGAAACGAGTTTTCCCAGGGATAAATCTAGCTAGACCGAAATCGTTTGAGCCATTTTCGAGAACGTCATTCCAAAGAAATATAAAAATAAATATAAAAATCTTACTCGTTTAATAGTGTATTTATTTATTTTTATTTTATCATGCTTTTAGTTAAGTTTTGAATAAGGTTTCAGTGGATAATTTTTTTAACCGAATTCTGACGTAGTAAATTCACAGTTTCTGAAAAGAAGGGGAATGTTGAAAAACGTTTTACTAGTAAATTATCAAAAATATCAAAAAGTATTTTTTTTTGAAAATTGGTACCTACTTCATTAGAATCCTATATTAAACAAGAAGGGAATTAAGCTGTTAACTTTTATTTGAATTTTATCGTGTGAACAGCAATGTAATTTTTGGTTTATCAAGTGTTTTATTGCGATTGAAAACTTTGGAAGAATTGGAGACATAACTTTTCTTTGAGATCCTCAATATACGTTATCCTTGAGAAAATCTTCGTTCGAGTTAACGTAGGGTAAAGTAAGTGTATATTAATAAATCACATAAAAATCTATGACCTCAAAGAAGAAATTCGACACAGCAGTTCAGGCATTTCTCAGTATTACGCGAACATCATCCAAACGAATAATAAACATGGCACTATACAGTTACTTAGTGATTACATTGCATTTCTTATTCACATATGCACTATCGACCACACAAGTTCATGCCATGTTTTTAAAAATATTTTAATTGATATGTCCCTTATTTATTATTTTTTCGAAAAAATGCTTCGGATAAAAGTTGTTCATTATAAATATAGTAACAACAATTTTTTTTATTCGAAATTTTTTTTCGAAAAGCGAATGAATAAGGCACAAATCAACTATAAAATTTAAAAAAATGAACTTTTGTGTCCAAGTGTACGTGACATCAGAAAATTATTGTTTTGTAAATATCAGAAATGTGATGTAATTACTAAATAACTATAGTGTAATGGTTAGCACACCGTTCCGGTTAGACAAAAGTGTATGATTCGAGTCTCTCTTACATTCTCTTTTTCAAATTTTTAATATAAGCCACGTTATGTTTCACTGTAATGCACTTCAATGAATGTATTTTCTATATATGATTCCATAAGGTAAAGTTGTCATTAGAGTCGCTGGGCATACTAGCGGTATAGTTTATATCACTGACGAATACATAGAACAAAAGCATACTAGCGTTAGTGCCGATGTGGTAGTAACGCTTGCAGTCAGAGAGAATATTGGTAGATACAGACGGTACACATACATACAACTATACATATAGATATTCTTAGAAACGACGTGCCACTCTGAAGGTGACAACGTATGTTTCTATACAAACGTACTTAGGTACCTGTATGTAACGTAGGAAGTTGTATTTTCATGTTCTTCTTGTATATTTCAAAGCCCACCAGCACACACAACTCAACAAAAGCTTTTCTAATGGCTTTGCACCGAGTGTGTGAGCTTGAGCTACTAGCTAGGTAGATAGAATTGAGTTTTAATGTAATGACATTACTACCTTACTTCAATGGTAAATTCCTTGCTGCTTGCTGCATTAACTTGTGTGTGTGTTTTTTTTTTAAAGTTTATATATATATATATATATATATATATATATATATATATATATATTAGGCTATATCAAAAAAATCGACTTCTTTTTTTCTCAAAAAACACTAAAACGTTAAAAACGGCAGCTCTTAATTTTAACATTAAGGGGTGCCTCATTGCGATTTTCCAATTCCCATTTGATTAACATGGGATAATTTTTTTTATCCCTTGGAATTTTGTAGCTTTTGAACGGCTTATCTGACCTGTAAGGCCAGAGCTCATTCTTGTAAATTAAACGTTGTGAAATTAAACGTCCTACAAAAAAAGTTTTTTTTAATATTTTGATATATCTACTCCTTCAGGAGTTATGCAAGGTTAATGTTTTCAAGCTCAAAGAATTTTAATTGTTGACTTTTTCTTAATTTTTGATAAAATTTTTATAAAAAAAAATAATTCTACTTAAAAAAAATTCGTTACGCAGGAGCTGCGTCAACTTAGCGAATTTCCTTAGAATACATAAATCACTCTCTAGCGGTCATAACTTTAGTGAGATCAAAATGAAATATAATATCTGATATGACTTTAGTTTTGGCAAAAATTAAATTAATTAATAGCCAAAATAACAATTATAGTTTACAGTTACTATGGAAACGACAATCAAAATTTTTTACAATAAAATATATTTTATGTATTCGTGTCAAACAAACAAAAAATATTAAATATTTCTCTTAGTATTAGAATAATCGAAAAATGTATAAGGAGTAAAGTTGTAGAAAATCAAGTTTGCTACAATTCAATACTTGATCATTTTTCTCAAACTCGAATGTGAACAGAGATATTAAGAATTTTAACTTGCAATCTTTAATTGTAAATATTTCTGTAAATATTAGTGTAACAGAAAAATGATAAGAAACATAATTACAGTAAAACTTAGTACCTACAACTTAACTCCTGATAAATTTTTCGATTTTTCAAATATTAATGGAGATATGTCTAGTTTTGTGTTTTCCCCTCTCTCTAAACCACCTTTCCCCACGTTCAATTACCCATTAACGAACTTGACCTTTAGAATACCAAAAGCGACTCAAATACCAAATTTCATTCCAATCGGAATAAAACTGTGACCGCTAGAGAGTCCACAGACATTTTAAAAAAGTACATATATATAAAAGTATATATATATACTTATATATATATATATATATATATATATATATATATATATATATATATATATATATATATATATATATATATATATATATATATATATATACAACGATAGTGATTTTTAACATCTAATAGGTAGGATCGATGGACATTTGAAGAAATTTTTACGAAAATCCAACATTGGTGCAAAAACAATAGCTGCATTTCCTTTGGAGGAAATTCGCTAATATGACTTGTATTAATATCAATGTAAAGCGTCTAAAACTAAGTTTTTTGGACAGAGCCTTCTATTAAAACGCCAAAAAAGTAAAAAAAAAACATCAACTACTGAAGGAATTGATAAATCAAAATATTACAAGAGACCTTTTTTGTAGAGCATTTAATTTCTTATAAGAATTTGCCCTGGCCTTACAGGTTGGATAAGCCGTTCACAAGCTACAAAATTTCAAAAGTTAAAAAAAAATTATACCATGTTAATCAAATGGGAATTGGAAAATCGCGATGAGGCACCCCTTAATGTTAAAATTAAGAGCTGCCGGTTTAACAGGGTCATTTTTTCGGAATTCTGAACAATATTTGCATAGTGCTTTTTGAAAAAAAAGCAGTCGATTTTTTGATACAGCATAATATATATACGAGTATACTCGTATGAGCAGAAAGACTATAATAAGACTTAGCTATGTTTTTTTTCTTCTAACGTCTAAAATTTTATCGTATATTCATTTATGTGTTCGTTCTTTTTAAAAAACATGTTGTAAAAGAGTCGAGGATAATGTTATAATGAAATTATATGAAAATTTAATTATTTTTTGAATATACCTAAGGACATTAGTATTATTATTATAAGGATAATATTATTCTATGAAGAATTTTAATTATAGATGTATATTACAATTATATTGAAATTAATATTGTGTATCCTTGACGTTTTAATTTTTGAAACTTTATGATTGCTGGTAAAAAGGTGATTGTTTACGGTTCGATTACATCCATTTCAAGCAGAAAAACTAGTTATGTGACGAAAAGTAAATTTATTTTATTGACAAAAATTACAAAAGTCATTATGTAACAATCAGTTTACCAGTCCACGTGGCCGAGCGGTCTAAGGCGTTATGTCTGCGCAGTATGCCTATTTGGAAACTGGGAGGTTATGAGTTCGAATCCCGAAATCGGCAGTTTGCCAATTATTAAGAAAAAAAAGGGGACGGTTACTTGACTAAACTGTCGGCGTATGAACGAAGTAACCGGTTATGCTTGAGAAGGTTTTCTGCAGTTTTCTTCACGAACACCAGATGAATATCGGCATAGTTCCTATCATAGTCGGCTGCAGCCGCTTATCCTACCAATTCCTAATCTATACACAAAAATTTCTTCCACTCCACTTACATCCTCACATCCTTAGGCATCACAATAGGCCTTATAGTCGAAGTGTAGCCCGTCCAGAGCAGCCTCTACAATATATCTATCTATGTAACAATCACTGAATTGCAGTTTTTATTATATTTTTGTAGACTTGGCCATAGAAGTTGATTTTTTAAATTTTATAGTTGATTTGTGCCATATTCAAGGTTTTCGAAAAAAAACTCTCGAATAAAAGTTGTTCTAATGGGTTGGTTGTAATCAATAAATACCTACTTTATAGTTAATTGAATAATAACAGTTTATAGTTAAAAAATATTAAAAAACACACTTTTATTAGTAAAATACCAAAAAAATAAAAATAAATCGAATATTATATTGTAAAATGGTGGTTATTTTGAAATTAAACTTTCCAAAGAAACTAGAAAACGCCCGTAACTTTTTTCAATTATTTGTTCCCGTTTAAGTGAGATTGATTGTGTGTGTATGTGTAATTGTAAAAATTGCTTGGAGAAAACTATACGTAATTTTCCTTACAGCTCCA
This sequence comes from Nineta flava, assembly GCA_963920215.1. Classification (NCBI taxonomy): domain Eukaryota; kingdom Metazoa; phylum Arthropoda; class Insecta; order Neuroptera; family Chrysopidae; genus Nineta; species Nineta flava. The sequence goes on along the minus strand of OY986040.1, from coordinate 106,721,947 downwards.
GAATAACTATCAGAAGTTCAAAATTCCAAACCGTTGCAAAGTTATAGTCGTTTTTCTGTCGGCTATGATGCTTTCTAACGGCTAGATCTCTAATAATAGTTTATAGTTTTTAACTAGAGTTTATACTTATAGTTAATAGTTTATTTTTTATACTTTATAGTTTATAGTATAGTTTCTAGTTTATAGATTCTATAGAAATACCTGCATGAACAAAATTTTGAAAATAAATTATTTGTTAATAAATTAAAAATATAAAGAAAATATCGTTTTGAACTGTCAGAATTTAGAAAAAAATAATTATTTGACATAAATTTCCTTTGTACTCTCTATAATCATTTTTTGAAGCCCAGGCAACGCCGGTTTTTTCAACTAGTGTGTAATATATATAATACTGTAATATATATATATATATTAGAGTATTATGATTTCCGACTTTCTAGCGGTTTAAATTATTGATCAAAGAAAAAACTTTTACAGGTACAGGTTTGTAAAATGACTTGTTTGTAAAATGTTTATATAACTATTTGTTTACGACCACGATTACAAAAAAAACGAGTTGATATTTTGTGTGTATATTCTATAGGAAAAAAATAAATTCGTGAATAGGTCAAATTGATTCGATAACTACAGTGCATTTTATTATTGTACTAGCTATCCCCCGCGTTAAATTTCTAAATAGTCTATAACCTGCATCAATAAACGGGCTATCTAATGCAAAAAAAATTTTCAAATCGGACCGGTGGTTCCAGAGATTAGCGCATTCAAACAAACAATAAAACTCTTCAGCTTTATTATATTTGTATAGATTGCATGCTTTACGACATAATTAGTTCATCTAGTACATAATGCCCTCTCTACAATGTACAACTAGTACAAAACATCTTTACTTCTTTATTACTTTCTGACAAAATCATACACCGAAAGTTTTGGAAAAGTTTGAGTTATATGGTCAACAAGAATTGGTTTCTCCATTATTTCGCTAAACCAATTATAAGTTAGCTGTTTCGACAGTATAGTAGCAACATATACATTTTACAATAGTTTTGAATGGTGTTTATAAAACAACAAGAAAGTTGAATAACATCGATGAAAAGTCTTTACGAATACAACCAATTTGTTACAATGACTGATAAGATTGACTTGTTGAGTATATTTACAGATGCCAACAAGTGAACATTTAATGTTATCATCAAAGCAATATAACTGAACCGTATAAAATGCCTATGGGTTTGCAAATACAATCCTTAAAAAAATAAATATAAGTAACGAATGGATTTTAGTCAAAATGCCTGACGAGTTTTCTATAAAAGTATTTTTTACTAGCCGTACCCCGTTCGCTTTGCTAACGCTGAAGATTTTGTTAACAATTTCATGGGTTTTAATTTTTTTGCGCGAAACCCTAATTATTTTTCTAAAATAAAGTAGCCTAAGTTACTCCTTATAACGTCAGCTATCTACAAGTGAAAGTCTCATCAAAATTGGTCCAGCCGTTTCGGAGATTAGCCGGAACAAACAGACAGACAGACAAAAAATTTTAAAATTTGTTTTTTTTTTTATAAGTACCGTATTTACTTTCGTATGTATTTAGTAAAAAGCTGTTATTTTAACATTACAAACAGAGACTTCAATTTTATTTATTTGTATAGATAATATTGATACATTTATCGATAATAAGGGGGTGTATATTTATGTACTTAAATCTTATGCGAATAAAGAGGTAAAAATTATTTGAAATATTACTCAAATTCGTTTTTCGCCGATAAATATATCCGTTAACAATGTATAGGGTATCGTATGTGATACGGGTTGAAGTGCCCATTTACCACCAGATTTTAAAATCCTATTAACGCATTCTATCAATACTTATTGGAACTAAATTTGTTATTTAGATCAATACAAAATAATAATAAATTAGTACTTTTTACGTGATCAACGTCCCGACAAATCTTGAAAACGACACCCATGTTGACTTTTAGACTATTTACCTCTTTTTACCCCTTGAAGGGGTTGTTTTTAAAAAAGCATGAAACACGTGTTTATTTATTTGTAGACAGGAGTAATCTTGCGAATTTCCGAATTGATACTTCTATCGTATGTGATTTCTCCACACAAATTTTTAACCCCCGTTGCACCCTTTTAGGGGGTCATAATAATTATCTGTGTGCCAAATTTCAGCCCAATCCGTTGAGTGGTTTGAGCTATGTGTGGGAAGATCAGTCAGTCACGGTTTTCTTTTTTATATACATTATAAAATTTTAAATGTGTGTTTACTTGTCTATTTGTTTGTTTGTTTGTTCAAGCATTACGCAAAAACTATTGGACCGATTTTGATGAAATTGTTTTAATTTTAAAGCTTATGATTTTATCTGGATGATGCGACTCGGAGATAATAAACATAAGCAAAGCCGTTAGTACTTCATAAATTAACCATACAAAATTTTCGTAGATGTCACTAAACGGTATTTATAAATGACATCTATTAAATACAAGAGTGAACTTGTGTATACATACAATTATTTATAGATTAACCTGACTGTGTCTGACGGTTAAGGACTGTGGTATTTAATCAGGAAAAAAACCGGTTTGATTTTATTATAGCACAAATACATAAACACACATATACAACACATAGACAAAAACACTGTTCACATATACAAAAAAATGTTATGTTAAAGAAAAAAAAAATTTAAACTTATATATTTCGAAAACAAAACGGTAACACACGATTTAAAAAAAATTTATATAACAAATATTTAGCTTTACTCTCCTAGTTTTTTTTTTTAAATTCTGAGACAGAGTGAGAGAGAATTTTTACTTTGCTATTAATTATTTCGCGTTCTAAACGGTCAAAAATTCTGAAACTTTGGGATTTATTAGAAAACGTTATTTTTAGCCTGTGAAAAAAATGAGCAAAATCTGTCGAAAAGTGGTGGTATGCTGGAACATCCTTAACTTTATGGTGTAGATATGTTGCGAGAGTATTCTGAGCGAAAATATAATACGCATCTGTAATTTACAACGAAGTGTAACTCCAAAAATTTAATGCTTCGGATAAAAGTTGTTCAATAAACTAACAGCATTGTATTTGAATCTTATTTTTATTACTTTTAGGATAGACAATTTATATACTTGGTATATATAATATATACCAAGTTATGTTAAGTTTAGTCCCGACTTCGTAACGCTTGAAAATATTGATCGCAGGCTGTTTGTCTGTGCACACGATAACTCAAAAACGAAAAGATATAACGAACTGAAATTTTGTATGTGTGTTCTACAGCATAAATGTAAGGTCAAGTTCATATAGTATAAAACTAAGGTCATGTAATAATGGGGAAAATCGGACCATGTTTGAGAAAAATAGGCAAAACCCTCTTTGTTTAGTTTGATAACAAAATCTTTGAGAATAAAAATTTAGAGACAAAAAATATTCCTTTTATAAAAATAAGCAACTTTTGTAAGAAACTTTTATTCGTAAATTCGGTATATACCGGGTATTTATACAATTAACTCAGTTAGTTGCTTTCACCAGTTCAAGTGGCCGATCGGCCTAGGGCGTTTTGTCTGCGCAGTATGCTTATTTGGAAACTGAGAGGTTATGGGTTCGAATCCCGACATCGGCAGTTTGTCAATTATTTAAAAAAAGAAGGGGGCGGTTAATTGATCAAGCTGTCGGTGTATGGACAAGAACGAAGTAACCGGCTATTCTTTGAGAAGGTTTTCTGCAGTTTCCTTCACGAACTCCAGATGAATATCGGCATAGTTCCTATCAGAGGTACAGCCGCATATCCTACCAATTCCTAGTCTACACCCAAATTTCTTCCACTCCACACACATTCTCACATCCTTAGGCATCATAATGGACCTTATGGTCGAAGTGTATCTCATCCAGGGCAGCCTCTACAATCTATCTATCTAGTTGTTTTAACTTGTTTTAATTAACATAACTGTACCGATATTAAATCCGCAATTAGTCTCATTCAATATCACACTCCTTTTTTGAAACATTTAATATTCTTGAGATCATCTCGTCACCCCTCTATGCCCATCATCAAAGTATGAAGAATGAATGAATTGTTTGTTTGCCGGATGTACGTTTACCATAATAATAATACACGATCAATACTCTTTCTTAAAGGGTTCTTTCCATATACCAAACAATTTGTAATAAAGACGTACGAACTTCTATTTATAAATTTTGTATTGTTAATTAAGGATAATTGTTAGGTAGGCAGACAGACAGTCAGACATATAAACGATGAATAAATACGTGAAATTTTTTGTTCATTGCTGAATATATGATAGTAAACAAATAATTATGTTCCATTGTTTTAAGTATACTAGTGGGTAAAAGGTTTCAGTTCCGTGAACTCTCGGCACCCGTTTTGATATTTTCGAAAAGTCAAAATAGCCAACAAATTTGGCTTAATTTGCGCTTCCAAAATCTTCTTGGAATTTAAAATAATGTTTTTATGCACTTTTTGCGATAACTCGAAGACATAATTAATTCATCAATAGATACTCAGATTTAAATTAAAAATTGATTTTCGCTTCACGTCAAACTTTAATGAAATTGTTTCCAAGATAGATTTCACAAGAGCTAGTAGCATCGTTTCATAATTAGATAACTATTTCAATGGGATATTATTGAATCAAGTTATATATCTTGATTACCTTTTTGTTTAATAGTAGCATACCTTTTTTTTGGCGAATTTCCTCCAAAGGAAATGGGTAAAATCGGATAAGGGAACGGGGGGTTTAGAGGGAGAGGAAACACAAAATTTGGCATATCTCCCTTAGTATTTGAAAAATAGAAAAATTTATAAAGAGTAAAGTTGTAGGTACTTAATTTTACTATAATTTTGTTTCTTATCATTTTTTCTGGTACACTAATATTTCCAGAAATATATACAATTAAAGATTGAAAGTTATAAGTCTAAATATCTCTGTACACATTAGAGTTTTGAAAAAATGATAAGATAATGAATTGTAGCAAACTTGATTTTCTACAACTTCACTCCTTGTACATTTTTCGATTGTTCTAATATTAAGAGAGATATTTTATATTTTATGTTTTCTTCTATCTCTATTCCACCTTTCCCCTTGACCTATGCCATTGAGTAATAAAATTGGCCCTGCAAATACTAAAATCATACCAAATATAATATTTCATTTTGAACACACTAAAATTATCACCAGTAGACAGTGATTTATGTATTCTAATAAAATTCGCTAAGTTGAAGCAGCTCCTACGTAACGAATTTTTTAAAACTATGTTTAGGGGTAGTTTATCACTCAAAAGCCGGTCATATGATCGGAAGTCAATGAAGAGTATGACTTTTTAGCAAATTTTACTTCATCGGTCCTACCAAGTAGAGATCGATGAAAATGACATCAATAAAATTTATATATTTGACAAAATCGTACGCGCGTAGGTAATCAATTTTGCTGCTAATTTTTTTTTCAAAAGTGCGTAAAGAAGGAAGATGATTCACATAATTTCAGCTTCATGCGACTAAATACGGCAGCTGTAGAATTTTTTGAAATTTTTCGTCCATTTTTTAACATTTCGAGAAGCTTGTATGTCCATCTTTAAATAACATAGAAAGTTTAAACAAACGACATTCTTATCCACTTACCCTTGTACTCTCAAAAAAATACGATATATTATTTCAAAACTTGAAAAAAACCGCTTGTAATTTACGAGTCAGTATTTTAAGCATATTTGAATTAATTTTAGTTTAATTTAAATCCGATTTGATTTAAACATCTGTAAATAAATTTTTAATACTCTTTTTTTGTTTCAGTTAAAAGAGACTCTTTTATAAAAGAATATCTTATAATAGAACCGCCATAGGGTCCATTAAATTAGATATAATAATAATAATAATAGCATTGTAAAATTTCCCGTTCTGCATTAAACTATTATGTTAATTGAAAATCAATTCAAAAGTTATATAATCTAATTGCCTTTTGTATGTGAATATTATTAATTAGTAATATATCTTTATATTCAAATAAATATTATTTTGCATTGTAATAAGTTATATAAGTAGTGTATAGTACTGTAAGAAGTATAACCTATCTACCTATGTTATTAAAACATGACTTGAAATTATTCCATTAGTATAATTATTCCTATTGAATATCATTAGTAGTACCTTATATCGCTATTGGTAATATTCATATTTTAATTTGACGACTAAATATTGTGCCTTCAAGTTATCATTGGCAAAATTGCGTCTATTTACACGACTGCAAGGTACGGAGTAATTAGCGGAAATGAGGTTGAAGCCTGGCAAATAGACCTTTCTAGACCTTTTTTACCGAACCCTAAAGGACAAGGAATTTGTATGCAGACTAGGAAATGGTAGGATTTGCGGCTGCAACCGACTTTGATAGGAACTTTGCCGATATTCATCTGGAGTTTGTAGGAGGAAACTGCAGAAACCCTTTACAAGAATTGCCGGTTACTGTCGTTCTTGTGCATACGCCGAAAGTTTAGTCAATTAAACGCCCCATTATTATTTTTTTAAAATTTCATTGACAAACTGTCGCCGTTAAGAATCGAACCAGCAACCTCCTAGTTCCGAGTAGAGTGCAGTTAGATCACTCGGACGTACGGAGTACGGAAGTACAGAATAGTAGAAGTGTGTAAGTACAATAAAAATCCAATTATTTGGATTGCCAATAATTCAAATCGCTTTGAGGAAATAAAAGCAGCCGTATTCTAGTGGTTTTTGTAGTAGTTAGAATTATTCATTCCTCATCAGTGTACAGAAATTAAGCTTCTATTTTGAATGACCTTTTTAGCCATTCGTCTCGTATCGACTTCCAAATTTGTAATCGCTCTAGCGGTCACAAAAATCAAATTTGGTATTTGAAGAGCTTTTGGTATTCAAAACGTCAAGTTTGTTAATAGGTAAAATCAACAAGGGGAAAGGGGGGTTTAAAGGGAGGGGGAAACACAAAATTTGACATATCTCCCTTAATATTCGAAAAATCGAAAAATTTATAAGCGGTAAAGTTGTAGGTATTAAGTTTTACTGTAATTTTGTTTCTTATCATTTTTTCTGTTACACTATTATTTACAGGAATATTGACGGTTTAAGATTGAAAATTAAATTCCTTAATATCTCTGTACACATTAGAGTTTGAGCAAAAATGATAAGGTGATGAATTGTAGCAAACATGATTGTCTACAACTTTATTCCTTACGCATTTTTCGATTGTTCTAATATTAAGAGAGATATTTTATATTTAGTGTTTTCTTCTCTCTTTATTCCTCCCTTGCCCATTGACGTATGCCATTTAATAAAATTGGCCTTGCAAATACTAAAATCATATACGACATTTCATTTTGATCAGAATAAAATTGTGACCGCTAGAAAGTGATTTATGTATTCTAAGGAAATTCGTTAAGTTGAAGCAGCTCCTGCGTAACGAATTTTTTCATTATTTATCCGGAGTTCTACTGTATCTGTTATTCCTTGACTCTCAAACGCCTAAGTGAATTTTTATACATGATCCTTTAAAATAGGAAGCGAGGATCACGTAATCCGGAATTAGTAGAAATATATATTTTTTAATAGTTAAATACCCTACTCATGTTGTTAATGTGAAAGTTTGGATGTTTAGATGTTTGTTACTGAATCACGTGTAAACGGCTTAACTGATTTTGATGAGATTTTCACCGAACGGTAGAAACTTTTACCAGATAACATATATATACATTTTCTGTTCCATACATCCGTTCCGTATGGTAAAACCATCTTTTAAGTGGTGCAAGACAAGCGTAGTAAATAAAAAGCAATGTCATACAGGTTTTAACAAATTGATGATTTTACCAATCCATTTTACCAATATCATAAAAAACCTTAAGTCATATTTTCATGCAAATTTCGAATCCAACCCCATTTTTGTTAGAAGGTAAATAATAATATATTTATTAAAAAAAAAGAAGAGTTAATTAATAATAATAATGTCATTAAATGAATGAAATTATGATTAAAGATAATGAAGACACTGTACATGAATACAAATTACAACTGATAATAAATTTTGTTAACTCTTATCTTTTTTCCACCACATTAATTTTCCAGTCAGAAACATTATAATATCGGTTGCGTAGTACAAGACACTGAAATAGAAACTAACAAAATGGTATGTATCTAGTAAATACACACACACAAACACCATTTAATACATATAGAAATAAACTGTAGTAGTACATACTATCCTATCGAAAAAGGAGATAGCCTGGCTAGGAATTTTGTATATACTTTTGTTTTAAGTATGTGTATAAATACACAAATATCAATTGTGCCCTATGACAAACAAAACATTATTGTTGAAATTGAATGAACGGTTTATTTAATGTAGTATATATAAGTTGTGAGTGGTCGTATTGAAATCTGTCTTTTCACGAAGATCCCGGGCATTTCATAAATCATCGGCATATTATGGAAACGTGGAAATTTTCATGTTGTGCCTGGGCACTTGAGCCCATCTTATTTCAGTAGATTGTGTTTAATATAATCTGCCGATGTTTAACTGATGAAGCTTCGTCAAATGCCCAAGGGGAAAAGGCATTTTGTACTTTTTACCGACGAAAGAAGGAGGTACTTAATTCAACCTGTATATTTTTTTTTTTTAAATGTATGATCACGCATAAATTTTTACAGAGTAGTCCGATTTTGATAATCCTTTTTTTGTTGGATAGGGTACACTTCAAAGTTGGTCATATAAGTTTGAAAAAAAAATTTCAAATTTTAGCCACAAAAAAATAAGACTTCCCAGCGCTTCCACTAAAGAAAAATATCATAAATATCATAATATATATGTTCTGTGTAGTGTTTCCAAATAGTAAACACTATTTGGAAGAACTCAATATCTTTGTACAGTTTTAATATTTTTTTAACCGATAAAAAAAACGAAGGAGGTTCTCAAGTCAACCCCTATATTTGTATATGTATGACCACGCAGAACTTTTTACAGAGTAGTCCGATTTCGATAATTTTTTTTTATTGCATAGGGTATACTTCGAAATTGATACTATTTCGCCCCTAAAGGTTGATATAGGGAAAGGTTGATTGTTCACCACTGAATTTTCATCTGTGAACCGATTCTGTTGAAACTTGACACATATATGTAGTTCTAATGACACTTTAAGCCACCAAAAAAATAAAATAAAACTTTTTAACAAAAAATAGACTTCCAGAACCGACGAAAGAAGAAAGTAACTGAAATGCAAAAAAAAAAATAACTTTGTAACAAAAAATTAAACCTTCGAAAAAAGAAAGGAAAATAAAAAAATAACATTTTATTCTAATTAAGTCCTACACTAATGTAAATACCTAAATAATTTTGAGTCGGCGCCAAACAAACAAAATGTAATATTTTGTAATATTTACTTTTAACCGAAAATCAGATTCAACCTTCGCTCAATTCGATTGAGATTTTTTGGCGCCGATTGAAAATTATTTAGGTATTTACATTAGTATAGAACTTAGACCAAAAAGTTACTTTTTTATTTTTTCCTTACTTTTTTCGAAGGTTTAATGTTTTGTTACAAAGTTATAATTTTTTGCTTTTCAGTTCCTTTCTTCTTTCGTCGGTTCTATTTTTTGTTAAAAAGACAGAGTATACATCCTATTGTTTACATATTATGTTGTTCGAGTAATAGAAAGTGTTCAAATCGAATGAAATAGACTAGGTTATATTTTTTCTATACAAACAATAAAGTATATGTGTCTAATGATGGTGGCGCGGGATATTTTAATTTCATTTTGTTGTTGTCTACAATGTAATTCATGGTAATTATTTTTTAAATACAAAAACAAAAAAAAACATGTAACAAAATGTTGGAATGAACGAAGGAATTTTACAAAGTACTGTACGAAAAACATTAATTAAATAAGTAGTAACACACAAGTCGATTAAAATCATAGCCATTAATTCTGTTTGGATCGAAACTCTATTAATTAATTATAGTATAAATACTTCTTTATTTGTTTAAAAAAACCCTCGAGCAAGTATGAACAAATTTACTACATTGATTAAAGATATCGACTGTTGTTATATAAAAACGGTAGCTTATACCAAACAACAACAAATCAAAATGTTAAAGATGTGCGGTCACTCCGTGAAAAATGTAGAGTTCTTTAAGTCTATGAAAATTTGTTTATATGAAAAAATTAAATATTTTATTATCAAATGATAATTAATGAGAACTCTAGGTTTTTGTAATAAAATTTCAAATTCGCCCCATTACTTCAGATCAGTATTTGTATTATAAATACGTATTTCGACTACAAAGTAGTCATCATCAGTATAAATTAGCTAGTCGTAATTTACTCTTTGACAATTAGAAATAGATAGAAAATCGAAAACAATAGATTAAAAAATAAATAAAATAAAAATTAAACAAAATAAATTAAAATATAATAAAATATATTGAAATTACTCTTGTTAAAATTGGTTTCATTCAAATTTACTCTTAACTTGCCATTCTTGTCACTCTTAATAAAATTACTCTTGTATTGTCTCAGGATAAAACTGTCACCAAATTTGGTGGCATGAAACTGTCACCAAATTAGCAACGAATAACATATCCTGAGACAATATAAGAGTAATTGTAATAAGAGTGATGTTAACAACAGTAAATTTGAATGAAAGCAATTTTAACAAGAGTAATTTCAATAAAATTTATTATATTTTAATTTATTTTGTTTAATTTTCTATTTATTTTTATTTTTGTCGATTGATTTCGATTTTCTATCTATTTCTAATTGTCAAAGAGTAAATTACGACTAGCTAATTTATAGGTATTGGTATTAGGTATTGAGGCGAACTTGAAATTTTATTTCAAAAACCTCGAGTTCTCATTAATTATCCTTTGATAATCTAATAACTATAGTGCAGTCAAATGGTTGTTCCCATTACTTGAGCAATATCGTCTTCTTTTTTTAAGGCCATTGATCTACAATTCTTTAATTTCACAAACAATCTATTGCATAACCGAACACTTGAGTCAACGTCTTTAAATATTCTTAGCATTGTTACTGGAATAAACTTGAACAAGTTTCTGACATTGGTCGTGTACAGGACAAGTCTTTTGTAAACTACGCAAGGTACTCACTATAACTCACTTTGTATTTTGCCAGCACATCTGACAAATATTAAGAAACTTACCTTGTGACACCCGTTTGCTTAGTAAGTGTGTTGCCAGATTTTAGAATTATTCTTAAGATTGCTATATTTTTAAATTTGAGTATTCCTGTTGAATATCAGATGAATAAGAATTAAAAAATTTTATTTTTACTGGACATATGATGACATGCATTGTTTCATTTTATCAAATCCTCTAAATTAGGGAAAAATCCCCCAATTTGCAACACTGCTGACAAGTTCGTAAGTTTGCCCTGCGAGAAACTCTAACTATGTCCCTATAGTTGTTTCGAACATGAGGAATGTTATTATATATCAACATGTTTAAAACAATGTTGGAAATATATCTTTACATACAATGTTTTGTGTATGTAAAAAAAAAATTATTAATGGGTATTTAGTTTAAAAAAAAATGGTGTTTAGTTTTTTTTTAAAAAAAAAACTAAACACTTTATTGAAAATAATTGAATTATCAATTATTTTCATAAATAATGAAGTTAAGGTAATATAGTAATTTTAATTAAAAAGATATTATGATGTATTTTTAAAAAAAATAATGAAAACTAAATATACGGTACTTTAGAAAAAAAAATCCAAAGCAGAGTATTGTATGTGGAATTATGAAAATTAGAAAACGATCGGTACTAATGCCATACACGTAAATATAAAAAAAAAAACGTTGAACCGAAAGTGTTTCAATAAAAGCTGGGCCCATTTAAAAAGATAATATAGAGGTAGTAAGATCTTTACTATCCAGTAAGTGTCTTAGTTATCGACAAGTGATTCGAATCTAAAAAAAAAATAAAAGGTACAAAAACGGGAACAAAACAAATATATTTTAAAATAAAATATATATTTGAAATAAATAATTTCTAATGTAATACACGATAGTACAACTATCCTTAGAACACTAACATTGGTTGTACAAGTTATTAAAACAAAGATTACGTGAATATGTGCTAAATTGAATTATAGTAAAAGAAAACTACAGTAAAAAAAATATGTTCAAATATGTCTGATTTGCAAAATATAAATATGGATTACAAATTTAATTCAGATACATACTTGTATATATAAAGAGACATTACGCTTCTGTAAAGAAAAAATACACGGCCAAAAAAAAACCAAGCGTATACAAACAATATAGATATAAATTGAAAACGTCAATGCATATTCACATAAAATATAAATTGTACACCCAAAGTGTGTATTGAATGTGTATTGAATTATTACAAGCTTGAGAGACCACAAGTTTTTGAATAGTGAATTAAATAAATTATACAAAAAAAAATATACTTAGATACAATCAGATAGAAACCATTAATTCGCCCATTCAATATTTCAGCACAATCCATAAAAAAATATTCAACTTGTAAATTGAAGAAATAAAATTTTTAAATACCATCTAATTAATTGATGTGAACCAACTAATTTTTGTAACTATTTTTTTTGTGTGACTCTACTGAGAGAAATACTTTTGGTAATTAGACTGAGCGAAGTACCTTCTGTAACTAACTTTAAATCTGTGCTGAAACATTGAAGTAAGCTCGTATATACGCAAGTCATTTCTAATCTAAGCAAATGCCTGTTGAAACTATGCAAATTCTCAACTAGCATAAGGCAATAATTATATAAATTCTTTGAATAATAAAAATATGAAAAAATATCAATAATAAATTTTTATACAGTGGAGTATTAAAAAAAATTATTCTCCACTCCAGGGGGCCAAAAAAATTAGCGACATGCTAATTGGAGAATATTAAAACAAGAATGACATGAATAGATGAATGAAAAATCTTACAAATGTGGATTAGACGTGAAGATTCAAATACATTTAGATGTTTAATTAGGATGCAGTAACGTTACCATTCCCTTGATATCCTCTGAGATAGTATGGCCGAATGTTGTATATCGACATGCCGAAGGTTTTCTTATTGGATTTTGGAGCTTTTAGCCTAACTGAAGTTGGTGTAGTGAACTTTATTATCTTGTACGGTCCATTGAATTTTGAAGCGAATTTAGGTGCGATATTCTTGTTCATATTCGGGGCCAAGTTTTTAACCATGACCAATTGACCCACTTTATATTTAGACAGCGTTGGTTTATTTAAAGTCTGGTTGACTCGTTGTTGGTGAGCAATCTTTAACGCATCTTGTATATGTGCTTGTGATGGTTTAGCAGAACTCGTGATTAACTCAGTTAATTCGTTTATAATCACAAACGGGGTCAATAACTTTCTACCAAAATAAACTTCAGCTGGTGTTGAGTCGATTGTATTTTTGTAGGAGTTATTGTAATTGAAAATTACAAAACTCAAAAACTTAGACCAATTTTTATGTTGTACAGAATATTCCTTGAGAATGCATCCTAAATTATATTTTATCTGTCGATTGAGGCACTCGCTCTTGTTCGAAGATGGTGTATAGCTCGAACAGTAGGCAGCTCTAATACCATTGTTAAATAAGAAGGTTTTCCACTTGATCGACGCAAAGGCTGGTCCGTTGTCGGCTACAACAACCGTCGGATATCCATTTTGCAGAAAAATCTTCTGTATCAGTGAAATGGCAACGTCACTGGTCTGCCTTTTACATGGAAAGGCGAAAGCAAATTTTGAAAATCCATCTACAACAGAAAAAATATATTTAAAACCTTCACTTGATCTAATAATAGGACCGATAAAGTCGACGTACAAAGTATGTAGGGTATACTCCGGCACGGAACTACTCAACTGAACCCTATCGTTACGTGTATATGGCCTTATAGCCTGGCACACTTTACAGGTTCTGACATAGTCCCTTACTTTCGCATAGAGGTTTTTATAGTAAAATATTTTACTAATTTCACGGAATGTTTTAATTACTGAATTATGCGCAGCATACTTGGAATCATGATAATATCGAAGAACGTAATCGAGTAAATTATCTGGTAAAAATATACGTTTTAGTCGATTCCTTCCGACGAACTTATAAATTAACCCATCCTTTATGCAAAAATTAGGGACATTCATCTGAGCCTTAAGGTTTTGATAAATGATTTTACATTCGGGAGAGTTACGTTGTTCGCTTTTAACAGAAAGGTAATCAAAATTTGTATTAGCTAAAACGTTAATAAAGTTCAGTTGCGCATTGTTCCTGATTTCTTCATTCACCGATTCTAAGTCAGTTTGATCCAAAGTATTGGTTATCTTTTTTAAAAGGTTTGCATAACCTGGATCATTGCTATGCAACTCTTTAACTTTAATGAAATTTTTGCCTGAATCTTGATTTGAATCAGTAAATTTGTTCACTATTAAATGGTCAGTTTCGTATAACCTAGATAGAAAATCGGCCATATTGTTCAATTTGCCCTTAATATGTTCCGGGGTAAAGTCATATCTCGAAATTTTAAGGATCCACCTAGATAATTTATTAAATTTATTGGGGGTATTAAAAATCCACAATAACGACCTGCAATCAGTCTGTAGAGTAAACTTGCGGTCGGTTAAAAAATCTTTAAATTTATCTAGGGCCGTCACTACTGCGAGAAGTTCTAATTCATGACTGTTATATTTTAATTCGGCTGGATTCAATTTTCGAGAACAGTACATAATGGGGTGCAAACCGTCATCATACTTTTGAAGTAATACCGCGCCCAGACCAGTAGCTGATCCGTCAGTTTGTAGCACAAAAGGTTTGTCAAAATTAGGATGTTTTAAGACAGGCGCACTTACTAAAGATTTTTTTAAAGTAGAGATTGCATCAAGATGAACCTTAGTAATTTTGAACCTTACACCTTTCTTTTTTAAATCGTTTAACGGAGCTACAATCTGACTGAACATGGGAATATAGCGGGAGTAAAAAGCCGCAGCCCCAACTAGACGCATAACTTCTTTGACGTTTTTTGGAGTTGGCATGTCATTGATTGCTTGCACCTTAATAGGGTCTATAAAGCGTCCCTCAGCGGATATTACGCTACCCAACAAACGTACCCTCGACATACAAAATCGAGCCTTAGAAGGATTAATAGTGATACCGATAGACTTTATTTTAGTGAACAAGAGATTCAGGTGATTTAAATGTGATTCAATGTCGGGCGAATGTACAATTAAATCGTCATAATAAATAAGAAGAAATTTATGACGAAATTCTGCGAGACTGGAATTTAAAAAACGAGCTAATGATTGACTAGCCACCTTTAGCCCGAAAGGCATGGTATTGTACTCAAACAGACCATATTGTGTGACGATCGCGGTGACATGTTTCGAGTCATCTGATAATTTTATCTGATGAAAACTGGATTTCATGTCGAGGAGTGTAAATACTTTCGAATTACCTAAGCTAGCGAAAATATGAGCCATACTGGCTGAACTCATCGGATCAAACTCTATATGTTTGTTAACAAACCTATAGTCAGCGACTAACCGATAAGAATCGTCTTTCTTTTTAACAAAGAAGACGGGTGAGCTATAATTAGAGTTCGAAGGAGAAAGTACCCCTTGTGTAACAAGCTCTTGAACATGCTCGTCCAAAAGTTTGGCTTTATCGGGTGCCAGATAGTAAGGAGCTTTACAAACCGGAATGTTATCGATTAACTTAATTTTATATTCAAAACCCTTGGCAAGACCAGGAACGTCAGAAAAAATCGATTTAAAGTTTTGAAGAAGTGTTTGCAACACTTTGGTTTGTTTGCTATTAAGATTTACTTTCGCTTCGACAATGGTATTAATAATTCGATTATTATTACAAAAACCCGAAAACGGTATTTCAACATTAGGATGAAAATAAAATTTGATCGTCGACTTAAAGAAGTCCAAAATGATGTTGCAATCTTTAAGTGTGGCAACACCTAAAATTACCTCAAACGGTAATGAATCTACTATAAAAAAAGTTTGAGTCCATGAAAAATTAGCCAATTTAAAATGAAGTTTCGCAGTTAAATTACATTTTAAAAAATTATTTCCCGGCAAAGAAATAGTTTTATTAATTGATTCGGTGACGATGTTTCTATTGTTAGCTTTTAACTTGTTAAAAGTCGCAGTTTTAATAGCATTAACAGTAGCACCGGAATCAAAAAGTGTTAATAAAGGATAACCTTGAATGAAAATGGTTTGTAGAGGTAAAATAGTACAATTTAAAATAATATCATTAATAAGAAACTTGGGGTCTATTGCGAGTTTTTTGGAACCGTAGTACTAACATTTATATTATCCCTCTTTCTTTTAAAACAATATTTAAAATTGTGATTAGTACCTTTACAGAAGGTACAAAAAAATTTAGAGTCATTATGCGTATTTTGAATTGAAGTAACGTTTACACTGACGGGTGTTGTAGTTATTCGCGCTTGAATTTCCTCAATTTTAGTGATTAGTTGATACAAATCTTTATCGGGAATTTAATAATTTAATAATTTAATATTTTAATAAGTATCGGGAATTTGATATAAACCAAGAATAGATAGTACAGAATTATTGGCATGAGCAAAAATAATTTGTATGATTTCGGATTCAGATGAATCATTAAGTAGGATGTTCGCGAATTTTATTATTGAAGGAACAAATGTCGAAAATTTTTCAGTGTCAGGTTGATTTCGCCGGACTAATCTATCAATTAATATCTGTTTAGTCAAAGGTGGAATATAAACTTGTAATAAATTATGTTTAATAATTTGCCAAGACAAAGAGTCAGCCAAACAAGTAGACCAAAATGTTTGTGCGTTCAAAGCACACCTATTGATTAAAGATTTCAAAAGAACGTCTATAGGTAAAAAATTAATATCAACTAAATGTTGAGTATCGACAATAAACTGTATAATATTTTCTGGAACCGAAATGTCCAGAATAGTGATTTTATTTATAAAGGAATCAATACTCGGTTTTGCAAAAAAACTAAAATTTGAAGTTAATTGATTTGAACTTTTATTATTTGATAGAGTAGTTGTAATTGTTGCCAAGGCATCGGTAATGCTACTTATCTGTTTGCTTTGATGTTGTATTTGTTGCTGTACATCCGAAACGTGCAGCACTGACGCATGGAACTGTTGAGCTGTAGTCTGCATCTGCGTAGTTATAGCCGCTAAGTTAACCGCTGATACTTGATGAGGCGTGATGAATAAGTCATCTGGTGAAGCTGGAGGATCGTCATCTCCTGGGGTACCTGGTGTATTACGAGTTGTTCTCGGCATAATGAAAATTTAAACCACAAACAAAATAGAAGAAAGAGAAAAAAAATTAGTACTAAGTTAAATATAATTATAGAATTAAAGAAAATGTAAAAGATATAAATGAATAAATATAAAGAAAAAATTATAATCATTTCAACTTTCAAAAAGAATTTCAGAATCACAAGTCGAGCTTTGTGAAAACTATCGAAAACAAAAGACACATATGGATATTTGCTCTGATTCCATATGTGTATGTAAAAAAAAAATTAGAGTTTAATTTAAAAAAAAATTCGGTGTTTAGTTTTAAAAAGAAACTAAACACTTTATAGAAAATAATTGAATTATCAATTATTTTCATAAATAATGAAGTTAAGGTAATATAGTAATTTTAATTAAAAAGATATTATGATGTATTTTTAAAAAAAATAATGAAAACTAAATATACGGTACTTTAGAAAAAAAAATCCAAAGCAGAGTATTGTATGTGGAATTATGAAAATTAGAAAACGATCGGTACTAATGCCATACACGTAAATATAAAAAAAAAAACGTTGAACCGAAAGTGTTTCAATAAAAGCTGGGCCCATTTAAAAAGATAATATAGAGGTAGTAAGATCTTTACTATCCAGTAAGTGTCTTAGTTATCGACAAGTGATTCGAATCTAAAAAAAAAATAAAAGGTACAAAAACGGGAACAAAACAAATATATTTTAAAATAAAATATATATTTGAAATAAATAATTTCTAATGTAATACACGATAGTACAACTATCCTTAGAACACTAACATTGGTTGTACAAGTTATTAAAACAAAGATTACGTGAATATGTGCTAAATTGAATTATAGTAAAAGAAAACTACAGTAAAAAAAATATGTTCAAATATGTCTGATTTGCAAAATATAAATATGGATTACAAATTTAATTCAGATACATACTTGTATATATAAAGAGACATTACGCTTCTGTAAAGAAAAAATACACGGCCAAAAAAAAACCAAGCGTATACAAACAATATAGATATAAATTGAAAACGTCAATGCATATTCACATAAAATATAAATTGTACACCCAAAGTGTGTATTGAATGTGTATTGAATTATTACAAGCTTGAGAGACCACAAGTTTTTGAATAGTGAATTAAATAAATTATACAAAAAAAAATATACTTAGATACAATCAGATAGAAACCATTAATTCGCCCATTCAATATTTCAGCACAATCCATAAAAAAATATTCAACTTGTAAATTGAAGAAATAAAATTTTTAAATACCATCTAATTAATTGATGTGAACCAACTAATTTTTGTAACTATTTTTTTTGTGTGACTCTACTGAGAGAAATACTTTTGGTAATTAGACTGAGCGAAGTACCTTCTGTAACTAACTTTAAATCTGTGCTGAAACATTGAAGTAAGCTCGTATATACGCAAGTCATTTCTAATCTAAGCAAATGCCTGTTGAAACTATGCAAATTCTCAACTAGC
Organism: Nineta flava; assembly: GCA_963920215.1. NCBI lineage: Eukaryota > Metazoa > Arthropoda > Insecta > Neuroptera > Chrysopidae > Nineta > Nineta flava. Next base: position 106,703,153 of record OY986040.1, on the reverse strand, counting down.
ATAAGGCAATAATTATATAAATTCTTTGAATAATAAAAATATGAAAAAATATCAATAATAAATTTTTATACAGTGGAGTATTAAAAAAAATTATTCTCCAGTTTTTGCCAGTAATTACCTAATATTTTCAAGATATCATGTCAAAACGACTGAACTGATTTAAACCGATGCATTGCAAGGTAAGGTAGCTTTATCGGGTAATATATAATAAGACCTATCAGCCTACCAAAAATCAATTTTCTAGGACTAGAACTGGAAGTATCCTAGAATATTGATGATTATTGAGTGAGTACGTCAGTCCCCAAAATCTAGATTTTAGGGTTAAATATCTTGAAAGCTATTAAAGCTGTAATGTTGAAACTTGGTACGTGCAGTCAGATGGCGAGTCTTAAGCTATGTTTAAAATCCGGTTCCTGAGTTTCAGAGGCCCAAAAACCGTCTGCAATCCTTCCTGTAAACATAGGTAGTGTTTACACTTGGTCTGACGTATTACATGTGAACTATGTGAACCAGTCCAAGTGGCCGAACGATATAAGCCGTTATGTCTGCACATTATGTCTACTTGGAAACTGCGAGGTTATGGGTTCGAATCCCGACGTCAGCAGTTTCTAAATCATTAAGAAAAAAAAGGGGCGGTTAATTGACTAAATTGTCGGCGTATGAACAAGAACGAAATAACCGGCTATGCTTGAGAAGGTTTTCTGCAGTTTCCTTTACGAACTCCAGATGAATATCGGCATAGTTTCTATCATAGTCGGCCGCAGCTGCATATCATACTAGTTCCTAGTCTATACACAAAAATTTCTTCCACTCCACTCACATCCTCACATCCTTAGGCACCACAATGGACCTTATGGTCGAAGTGTAGCCCGTCCTGGGCAGCCTCTACAATCTATCAATCTATCTATGTGAACTATGTTACAAACTTTTGGTCTTGCATGTATTTATTTATCCATGTCCGTGTGAGATTAATTTAAATTGACTCGAACTGAATAGGCACCAATATTTTTGTAAAATAAATTAGTACATTTGATACGGGATTTTAAAAACAATTTAACATAGAATGAGGAATAACATTAAGGTGGGGTGCCAATCAAGTTTGTTTTGTGTTTTTTTCCAATGTTGTTGTAATTGTTTTAAATAAAAATTTAATCATTTGTTGTAGTAAATTTTTATTCAGAACTATTTATCGCTACGCCCCGATCGTTAAAAATTTACCATAAAATATCTATGTTAATAATTTCCAACACAAGATATAAAAATATTGTTTCTAAAAACGCTTTTATTAGCTTTATCTGTAACAACCATGAGAGGACTCTTAAACTGTCGTACAAGTAAATACAATTAAAAAAAAAATTGTAGAAATGTATGCAATTCTGATGACAATACAATGGTTTTTTGGTTAATTAAAAATTAATAAATAGTTCTTCCTGGAATTTATTCCCCATTTTAGGTTCAACGGAATCTATATCTCAATATAAACTTTTCGTATTTGTTATATATGAATCGTATCGAATATATCACGAATAAAATAGTATCGAATAAAATAGTGATATAGATTGCTCAGTGTATATAACAGAAACCACATGGTAAACCTACTATCATTTTCAAAATAATAAATATATTGAGCTACCTGACCATTGGGTATATAGTTTTGGACTTTAGGTATCTACTACCCTCTACAGAGTCTACCCTTACTTTATATATAAACGAGATGTGAAACTCGTTGAAAATTCTACGTTAGCTTTCTGAATTTGAAATATATACTTTTTAGCGAATTTCCTCCAAAGGAAATCAGCTATTGTTTTTGTACCAAATTTCGTAAAAATTTCTTCAAATGTCCATCGATCCTACCTACTAGATGTTAAAAATCACTATCGCTAAAATTTGTATATATGTATATATATATCAACATATATCTTTACATATAAGTTTATGTGTCTGTGGACTTTTTAGTGGTCACAGTTTTATTCCGATTGGAATGAAATTTGGTATTTGAGGCGCTATTGGTATTCAAAAGGTCGAGTTCGTTAATGTGTTTAGGAGGAAAAAGGGGGGTTTAGAGAGAGGGGGAAACACAATTTGACATATTTCCCTTAATATTCGAGAAATCGAAAAATTTATAAAGACTAAAGTAGTAGGTACTTAGTTTTACTGTAATTTTGTATCTTATCATTTTTCTGTTACACTAATATTTACATAAATATTTACAATTAAAGATTGAAAGTTAAAATTCTAAATATCTCTGTTCACATTACAGTTTGGAAAACATGATAACGTAATGAATTATAGCAAACTTTATTTGCTACAACTCTACTCGTTATACATTTTTCGATTATTCTAACATTAAGAGAGATATTTTATACTTTGTGTTTTCTATCTTTATGCCCCTCTCTCCCCTTGACGTATGCTATTTATTAATAAAATTGGCCTTGAAAATATTAAAATGATATCAGATACGACAAATATATGGTCAAAATGAAAGACCGATTGATTTGAATGATTTATGTATTCTAAGGAAATTCGCCAAGTTGACTAAGCTTTTTGGAGATTTATTTTTTCGTAAATTTGTATATAAACTTTCCTGATTACCTGTACCTAAAATATTTTGGCAAAAACTACCGAGATCTTTTAACACTGAACGCTTTATCGTGCACCGATGTCTCTGCCCTTGCCGATACTCATACAGCAATAAATTCCCTGAGTTTGGTATACGGTATAAGGTATCTGACTTTCTAGGGTAACTCCTGATTCTCTTTAAATTTCTTAGTAGTTATCTTCAGTGAGTAACACATGTGAATGCCAGTCCATAGCGGCATTCCGGGCAATGTAGAACGGACGAACTTACCAGGAATGAACATGAGCAAAAAAAAATTCTCAGATCTAGCCATAGAACGACTCGAGGCTTTTTGAAGAAGTTAATTCACTGCGGGAGTATAGACTATCAGAAATCCGAGCACACTGTCTGGATGGTAGAATGTTTGAGATTATCAGAGTACCCTAATTATTGCAGGAACTGCAGTGAGGAGCAGGAAGAAATAATGTCTTGCCAACTCTGTCACTGGTCAGATCTTATTATGAAATAATAAGCTATCTAAAATATACTGGTATCAAAACCCTATTGTTGTATATAAACAGCTCCAGATTTAAGTAGTAGAAGTAGGGATGGATTAGCTTCTTTCGGTATCACAATGGGCCGTATGGTCTAAATGTGTTCTATCGAGGGCAGCCTCTACAACCACACATAACCTACCTATACCTGATATACTTCCGTGCAGATTAACTTCTGTGATTTTATTAGAAATTTCGTCTACATTTTGGTCATGTTTTGTGCATTGTTGGAAAACATCATGTTGTATTTCTAAACATCACATATAATCGTTAAAATTATTAAATCTTAAACAAAATTTATAAATAATAAAATCTATAAAAAACCTTTTTATTCAATACAAGTGTCAAATATTGTGATTTTGAATTTCATATGAGTTATCAAACCTACAAAAAATATCATTCAATAAGAATATCCTCTGGTTATTTAATAAAAATTTCGCCTTATCCTTTAATGCCTCCAGTTTGGTTTTTAAAACGCGAATAGATTTTCAGATACATTTCACCTGACAGAGAATATTTCAAAGATGGCAGCGTATAATCAAGAAAATTATCTATATATTAGGATGTTACTTACCTCATAGTCTGTGCACTGTGCATTTATAAACATTTTAGTTACTATGTATGTATTTTTGTGGTTTTTCATCTTTCAACTGAAAACCTCAATTGTGTTTTAACCATAATAATAATAGTAATACCTAAATAAAAACAAAAAAGGCAGTATGACCACATGCTATTTTATATCTTTTGTAAATAATTTTTGTACTTTATAGAACAATTTATTATTATATATAACTAACTATTCGCAAAAATGAAAAACATCAAAAAACTTGATGTTCATGAAATATAATATTGATGACTACAAGAAGCTTGTTACATTGTTAACCTCACAATACTAGTATTTATGTTTAGAAATATATTTTTCCATGATGCTTTTAAGTTATATATGCATACCATTTTTTTTATATCAAATGCTTGATATGAAAAATCATACACATCCAAGGATAGGGATTGAACCCACCAACTGTGAAATTCTAGACCAATGCTCTACCAACTGAGCTACCTTAGATGTTATGGTAGTGCTATGCATATGATCTGTCACTATCATTTTTGATGCCATTGTATGATTAATTTTGTTTATTTATAATTCACATATTTTTAAATTGTTTTTTGTAAACTAACGTCTATTTATTTCCATTGTTTGTATGGTTACCTTTCGGTTATATTACACCAACGGAAGCAACTAACGTTTAATTTATTTGACATTTAAGTAATATGTGAGCATTGATACCATTTTTTGTCATCAAATACTTGATATGAAAAATCATACACATCTAGGGATGGGGATTGAATTCATGACCTCTGGCATACTAGACCAATTCTCTCCAACTGAGCCCTGCCGGTTGCGTTGCGCTTCCATTGGTATAATATAACCGAAAGGCAACCATGCTAACAATGGAAATAAATAGACATTAGTTTACAAAACAAAATTTAAAACTATATATGCATGTTTTAAATTTTATTTAATAAAAATAATCCGGATATTCGTTGTTTTCGAAGTAGAATACATCACTGTTGCAAGTAGCAATGGGTTGTTTTTCAAAACAAATAGTATTTTGCTTTGTTTCTGTGAAATATAAAAGTGGTTTTTTATCAGATGTCTTGTTTGACGCGGTGTGATGATAGCTAGACCGTTTCAGGTTGACCTCTGAATAGTTCTCGGTTTAAATTACTCTGGATGTTTGTCAGTATTTTTACTAGTATCCTTGGATTAAGTAACATGTTGGACGCGACGTGTAATTTAAAATGATATTTCACATTAATTCAAAATTTTTCAAGGTCCATTTTCCCACCATTCATACCATCAAATTTTGAGTAGAAATCGATATCAATCGTTTGTATCTCGTTTGTACTTGAGTGAAATAGTACAAACGATGGGACTTGAGGTACAATCAGGTACAAATACGGTACAAACGAATGATATCGGTTTCAACTCAAAATCTAAAAAGGGGATTGCCAGCATTTCCTCGACACCTCCAAATGAAAATAGGGATAATTTAAAAACCGTTGAGGTACAAACGATGGGGCTTGAGGTACAATCATGTACAAACGAGGTAGAAACGATTGATATTGGTTTCAACTCGAAACTTGACGGTAGAGGTGCTGGGGAAATAGACTTTTTTCATTTATAATGAATTATTTTAAATGATAATATTCAATGCAAAAATAGGTAATCACAAAAAAAGTGTGATGTTATTGAGAAACATGGGCATCAATGAATGGTGCCATGCAGCCTAGCTGAGGCTTGTATTTCCTTTAGGTCTGTTTTATTGATATACATAAAATATACATTTCATAGAACACATAAAATAGACAATTTGTTTCGGAAATAATTATTTGCATAGTTCTATAATGATTACTTTTTGATTGATTGATAGTAATTAATAATTAAAAATGTATTTCTAACTGAATACGAATATAAAATCATATCATTAATATGATTATCAAGAAAATTTTATAATTATATTCTGACGTATTAACATATATATATCAAACATTTTATATATATATATATATATATATATATATATATATATATATATATATATATATATATATATATTATACGAATATATTACTATATCATTTGAATTTAAATTAATATAAATATCAATTTGTTTGCAAATTAATTAAATTCCTAGAAATCAATAAATTTCAAGAACATTTCTGCTTATTATTGTTTTCATTAATGGTGTTTGGTTCGTATGAGTGAGAAGTTAACTCTTTACGTATAAACATTCACATATAAATGATATGTATATACAGAGTGAATAGAAAAAAATCTTACTCGAAAAAAAAAGAAATTTAAGCGTATACAAAAACTATTATGATATTTATGCTCCTTAATCGGGTTTATTGCCCAAAAGACATCTATGCGAAGCCCTATGAAAACTTTAAGAAAAGTGTAGTAAAACAAAGCCCCAAAAATACTTACGCATCCTAATACATACTTATTTAACAATAGATCTTACAAAAGATGCTTGTTTCACCCCTCGTGTGTTTAGCTTACTAACTCGACCGTGACCGTCAAAGCAAAAAGTATAAAATAATCGTAATAATTATATCTTTGCTAATTGAACATATCTAGTATAACATGTATAGTGTTTTAACATTTACAATACAATGTCTATATGTAGTATTATGCAAAACTTCTGTTGGCAGTGACTATGTAATATTTTTCCTGTTGCAGATTTTTTTCTGTATATAGTAGTTAATAAAATAATATTTATAATTCTTGATCCATAATAGATAAAAATTTATTAGAAATATTGACAACTTTAAACAAGTTTTCTGAAATTCGTTAATCGGTACAAAACCAATAGACTTCAAAGATAAGCAAATAATTTTTTTTTCTTCGAATAGACAAAGCTAAAAATTAAACTGGAGTAGATATAAATTTAATTATATTGTCTCATAGATAATGTGACAATCATAGCCGCATTTCAGTCCATATTTCGTAGTTTTTCCCATCTTTTCACAGCTTCTGTAGATGTCTTCATCTTTTAACATGCTTAAAGGTAATCCTTTGTAATTTTTGATGAAAAATAGTTACATTATATTTGAATTCTTCCTTCTGAGTGCCCTTCTAAGCCGCAGAAGATCATTGTACTTATGAAGACTGTATAGATGTGCAATACAAGACTATAAAGGTACAATAATACATATTTTATCCTACAAATAGGTCGCACTTAAAGCGTTAAGTTCACCTGAAATAAACTTCAAAATTGTCTGTGTATCGACTCATTGAATTGCTAGTTCTCAGAATAAAATATCAAACTCGTAAATGAATGGGTGGTACACGAGTCAAACCTTCTAAGGTAAATACTTTTGACCAAGACCATGCAAAGGCTCTGATAAATAGCTTATCATGGACCTCTGAGCGTTTACAACAGAAAAAAAACCAATTAGAGATACTAACTGGCACTTTTCTCGGCCACGGCAAACTCAATAAATATATGCAAAAAATCAGTATCACAAGGAACGATCTAAGATTTTGTCATGAAGAGGAGGAAACCGGAATTCACATCCTGTGTCAATGCGAACGCCATCCCCTCAAAAGACACTATCATTTGTGATGGGTATATCTCTAATCAGATGAAATCAGTGAGTTGTCGCCATCAAGAGTTATCCTAACATTTATCAAAACTATAGAAGATTTTATAATAGATCTTTCTTCTAAGACCTACTCCAGATTCGAATCTTTTCTAATCTACAAAGACTGTCGTTGTTGACTATTTTATTTTATATTACTTTATTTTCATGTTTCAGATCATAGTTAGCACTGATTTTTAGGGAATACTCAACGTTAATAAATATTATTATAAATACTAATTGTTCAGACATACTGTATACATTATATCCTCACACCAATTACAAAAAAGTTAAATTAAATGAAAACACGCGAATCTAATTATAAAATAATGAATGATACTTTCATATTTAGTAAAACCATCTTTATTATTTTATCAATGATAAGATAGATACGAGTACTAACCACTGTGCTGTTACCTATGTAAAAGCATAATAACAATATAAAAAGTATTAAAAAGGGGCAGAAGATATAAGATTAGTTGATATTACGATATTAGGTAAAAGGTTTGGTATTATGTTTGTATTTTTTAAATTTTATTAATGTCGGCACCATACTTTTCAAGACTTAGAAGTCCCGGCAAGTTAAAGTTTTTTAAATTGTCTATTTCATAAACATCAAATTAATACGGAATCTAAAAACTACACATTTAAAGTGGATCGTGACATTTCTGACGGGAAAATGTCTATTCTTTCGATACACTGGTGGTTTGTCGAACATTTGGTGTTACGAAATACTTTAAGATTTCAATCGCCATTAATTTCTAGATTAATAATGCGTTTACAACGGTTGAGCCCACAATAGATAGATCATGTTTTTATGTATCTGTCGCGCTGCATTTGTTTTGCTTGCGACGTTATCGTACCAGTGTACATTGTACCATAGCATGTCCGTAAATGGTTAGGAACAAGTATAGTCTAAAGTAATAATTTTTAGAAGTCCTAGCGTTTCGCTAGGACATTGATACTAATATAACTGTGAAAAAGCATAACGGAGCACTATTCGAAATTGTATAAAACGTATATAAGAGGAATGATTGCGTCGAAACGAAGCCAACAAGCCTAAAAAGTACAAAACCGAACAAATACGACAGTTCTGACAGCGTCGTAAAGGAAATGAAAATTGTTTGTCTCACGTCTCCCAGGTCCTTTGTAAAAGACGAAAAATTTCCAAATTAGTTAATGATCTTCATGGACAATAAGCCCTCAAAACTCATGGTTTTAAGATATAGCCATCTCGAGTTCTGGAGTTCTGTAAGTTTGTAATTCTGCATGTCACTATGTTCTTATCTGTGAATGTATATAAGACTACAAAGTTAAAAATTTTTGAACAGCATTCTGGCCCCTTCAGCCTGGCCCCCTCCTCCATGGAAGGAAGAAAGAGGACTGTTTTTAGTGACTAAAAATCCCACACTACCAACAAACTCCATCATAGTTGGCGTCTTTTCGAAGATTTTTCAACCTCTCAAAAAAAATTAAAGTTCTTAACTTCGAAAATGGAATAAATGAAAAGCTTAAACTTCGATTTTGACCTTTACCTTGATAGATGGACATTAAGGGTCAATACTCAAATGTAGCCTACTGCGCATATCTTAAACTCTTAGAGTACTGAAAAACTCACTATCTTGGCCGTTCTTTGTAGTCACTGATTTATGATTTCATTAATCGATTTTTATGATTCAAAATAGTAGTTTCATGATGGTAGTCGCAAAGACGATGAATCACTATTGGTAAAATATGTACTCAATATATATCATCATGCTTATGTGAGTTTTTTTTTTGAAACTGTAATGTCGTTTCACTCACTTGCCAAGGAGATAAATCTGATTCCCGAAATTTGGATTTACAGAAATAATGCATCAACTAGTCTATTCTTGAGATATTTTCTATTTATCACCGATGCAATATAAGAAAGAGAATATTAACACCCGATTTAAGCCCTCGCCTTTACAAATCTACCACATATGGAACAGGCATGTAATAATATATTATATATATATATATATATATATATATATATATATATATATATATATATATATATGTATATATATGTCATTTATACATATATATATATATATATATATATATATATATATATATATATATATATATATGACAATACTATTGCGTGTAGCAAAGTTATTTAAATGTTTTAAAACATTTTTACAAGCGTATTTGTTGTATAACATATTTATTTATGTAAACGTATTAAATATATTTTATTGTGTAATATTCCTAATACTCTTTTAACATTATTATATTACTTGTTCGATTGCAATCTTCTAAAAAAGTGTAACGTCTTACCTAATGTATGTTATTTATATATATATATACATATATATATATATATATATATATATATATATATATATATATATATATATATATATATATATATGGTAGGTATCATCATTATTTTCGTAAAAGAAAACGAACACACATTAAATTAAGAAATAAATTTTCTACTTTCTTTAAATAATGATTTTTCATGTACAGCAATAATTCATTCCAAATTAATGATGATATTAAACAAAATCAAATACAAAATATATGTTCCTAATCAAAAAATTTAGCAACGTATATTTTTTCCTTAAAAGATATCCTGGTGTGAATGTCTTTTTAGAGACTATTTATAAATTTTTTTTACAGTCAAATAATATCTATAGAGAATAAATTAAATTCGGAAAATTTCGCCTTTCATAAAGTTTTACATACTTCTACAAAGTAAAACTCCAAGAATACCAAGAGAGTTCAGTATATGTCTCACATTTTTTAAATCATTGTGAGTGAACGTACTACATTATCAACGAGTAAGATATATTCGGATTGCAAATCCCACAAATAGTTACTATTAGTGATGATCAAAATCTGTTTTGGTCTTGGTCCTGCAAGATCATACATACACTAGCAATACCAAGACCGAATGAACAAGAACAACACCGACACCAAGACCGAGAATGCAAGACCAAGACTAAATTGCAAGACTAAACTAAAAATTATAACTTCCGTTGTAAATAGGATATATTAGAATAACTTCAATATATGTTTATGTTGGAACAAAACATTTTGTGTGTTTAAGATTTCCAGTCTACTCCACTAAATTTAAACATCAAATTTAAAAAATGGTAATGGTAAACTTGACCATTGTCTGAAAAACAAGGATCTTCAAGAATATTCTTGAAATAACTATTCTTTTCCGATGTCTGGTTAACACATGATTGATGTAGAGCTAAGCTAATTTTTTTATATTTTTACTATAAAAACCAATAGAATACGGTAAAATTTTTTGATTATTGTAAAATAAAGCTTAATTAATTATAGATATTAATTGTTGATCATTTATAATTTATACCTATAAAAAGTCTTGAAAAGTTTCCAAAATGACGTAAGTAGTAAGTAACAGACTAAATGAGCAAGACCAAGACCAAGACTGAATACGCAAGACCAAGACCAAGACTACAAGTATTTGAGCAAGACCAAGGCCAAGACCGGACAAACAAGACCGAGACCGATCCCAAGACTGTCTTGGTCTTGATCTTGGTCTTGCTTTGCTCATCACTAGTTGCTATTAGATAATTCATACTGGTTATAACTACTTTGCAGTCGACGTTTAGGTATTTAAAAAATACAAATAATTGATTAAGGAATTGGGGTAAATTTTGAAATTTAATTTAAGTGGTTTCAGTGGTAGCAAGGGAAAAATTTTATTAAAATCATATAGAGTCATCCATTATAAAATGTCATTAGATTTAAAAAAAAAAGCCACTACCCAAAAAAAGAACAGATTTGATAAAAGGTCGCTACACAATACAAAAACTTTCTATAAAAGGTCACTTTGATTTGCCTGTCAAAATGCCACTTTGAATTGCCTTTCGATATTTCTTTCAAGTTTTCACTGTATTCTTGTTCGGTTATGTTTATCGAATAACAGATTAACAGATATTACAACAAATTTTTTATTTAAGTCATGATCATGTTTTTATTATTATTAATGCGGCTCTACATAAATGGGCATCAGCTTCCTTCACAATTTCTGTTCGACAGCTACAAGTGTTTTGAGGTACTCTTCACATTTTGTATTAACTTTTTCGTTGGGTGACTTCTTTTGCGAATGTTGACAATGATGCAGTATAGCAGTTTTATAGGTTGCCTGGTGTCTACTTTTTTTAATATAACGAAACTGTTTAATGCGCTTTGATTTAACAAACCTAACTCTTATGCCTTAGTAATTGGTTCATATATTATTATTAATATTTTTCGATCGAAAATTCTACGGTAGTTTGTATCGAATAATTTTAGCACCAAAGATTTCGAAGCATACGTTAATACAGGTCTAATTAAACTTTTGTACAATTAAACTTTTGTATCATTTTACAATACATTATTTAAATTATAGTTAGTCCACAGTTACCATAATCTCTAAAAACAAATATTTTGTCTTGTAAATTTTCGTATCAGAATTCTATGCAGTAATCTGAAGACATCAAAGCTGCGGGACACGACTTGTAATTTATGAAGTGAAACAATTTTTTTATAATGTATAAAACATTACATAGTTTTTGATAATTACTTATTATAATTATGAAAATTAATAATTTATATGAATAAATTTATACAATATTTAAACTTAGTAGTTCACAAATGCTTTTATATTTTACTAAATAAAATTTATAAATAACTAAAACTGTTTTAACTAGTTTTTGAAAACTTTCAAAAACTAATTAACACAAATTCAATTATATACATTTTTGAAATTCTGTTTTGTAAAATTGTATATAAAGAAAAATGTCAAAAAAATTTATGATGCATTATAATTTGTACAATAAAGTACACAATAAAGTTAAATAAATTTCTTTCTCTTATATATAAAACTACTTACTTGTTTGTACATGGGATATAATATATATTTTGTAAAAAACTTAAAATGCATTGAATTTCTTTATTCATCATACTAAAATTAAAATTACATAAAATTACAATGGAGTCATATTTAATATTGGGTTGAAATTAAATGGATTTTAATTATTAAATAAAATAAATATTTGAGATTTTAATCACAAGATTTTTATTTTGACTTCTCCAGAAAATATACAAATAACAAAAAGGTAAACATATTTAGGTAATTATATAAATTACATAATAAAACATTGTATGCATGCAAACAAGTTCGGGTAAAACCTAAAAAATAATAATTCATCACCCGATCAATTCATTCAAGACTTGATGATATATAGAAATAACAAGTGAAAATAACAACTAAATAAGTTGCTTAAATACCCGGTATATCCTGAATTTATGTAAAAATGTTTAATACAAAAGGTGTTTATTTTTAAAAAAGGAACATTTTTGATCTTTACATTTTTGTTCTATCTATTACGATTTCAAAGATTGGCAGTTTGGCCCAAATATGGCCCGATTTTGCCTATTCACGAAACTGACCTTAATTAAAACGAATAACCTTTGTAAAAACCTCTTTATAACGATTTTTAAATCATTGCAAATATCAAAACATAAATAGAAAGAATAATTAACCTCTGCATAAAGTATTCTACTTATCCATCTAACAATAATTCATATCTCGACATGAACCTGTCGATTGTTATAACGAAGTTTTTACAAATTTATTCCTAAAGTTATTCGTAAGGTAAAGGTATATTTTGCATTAACTCTTACGGCCAGTTCTAGGGGATTTCTAAAAATTTGTTAAATCGAGGAAATTGTTATATTGTGGTTCGTTATTTAAGGTTATACTGTTTCTAGCTATGGACCACAAAAGTTGATGTTATGTTTTAAAATTTTATAATTGATTTGTGCCTTATTGATTCGGTTTTTGAAAAAATGCTTCGAATAAAATTTGTTAATTAGAAATATAGTAACAATTTGTATTCGAAAATGTTTTTCGAAAATAGAATGAATAAGGCACAAATCAACTATAAAATTTAAAAAAATAGTGTCCAAGAACGTCCTTAACTAATCCAAAATAATATTATTCAAAACCTCCATTACAATGACAAAAATTGTCGTTCTAAATCCAATACTATTTGCATGTTACTACCAGATGGTTAGTTAAATGATGACATATTAAAAAAAAGTTATACAATGTCCTCTGACACTATTGTCTTCTTTTTACTTCACAAAGTACAATTCGCAAGTGTAAGAAGCTCTCTCAACAACTATATTTAGAGAGTTAAAACCTTTGCCAAAAAGTTCTTCTCTATTTCGAACATGACTCAACTGTATACTTGATATATACGGATATGTAGCGTGTATAATTTAATCTAACGCCATACGTTATTTTCGTATTTTCAGTGTGTGTGTGTGTGTGTGTGTGTGTGTATTGTATATGGATATAAAATGCCACCTTCTAACTTAACATTGTAACCCAACAACATATAAGTAAGTTAACATAACATAACCTCCCGGCAACTTATTTCATTTACTAAGTAGATGTAGATGGTATTTGAATAGTACAGTCATTTTATTCTAAACAATTCCAAAAATATTTACAGTATTACAATCGAATTTCAATAAGTCGAATCGAAAAGAAAGTCGAAAATACTCGATAATAGTTTTTAATGTTCGACTGAACAATTATCTTAACCATAAGTTAAATTGTTCGATTAAGTTTAGGATGAAGCAAATAAAATATTTCGATTATAAACTGCTCTGTATAGCATGTATATATGTGATATATATAAGAGTCTCATGAGTTTAGTCCTAAGTTAGAAATAATGGTAGTCGAAAATTTTTGTACAGATGTTTATAAAATATTGTTCTTACTTCATTTCCGTCAGTTTGTCTGTCCGTCTATCCGTCAACACGAACATCGAGAAATGCAATCTTCTGCTAAGGGGAAAATAGTTGACTTCAAAAATACGAAAGAATAGCCCTTTTACAAAAAACTTTTGTCCTAATCTGAACAGTTTTTCCCCAATTTCAACTCAAACTTATATACGAGTATAGTAGTCATATTTATATATATTTATGCGTGTGTAAGAATTAAATAAAAAATTAGTTCACGCACTGATTATGAAATTTTGTATCTACAGAGTATTTATATCAGCAAATGAATTTACCCGATTGTCTCAGAAGGAGGACAATGTTTTTTGATTGCATGTATGGATTTTAACATATCAGGTGTCGTTTGAAAGTGTGGGGGTGAAAAAAGTCTGGGGGTGTGTTTCAATGACGTATGTTTTGACAAACAAAATAACATGACACTTTCTATCTTTTGGGCCAAGTTAGAACATCTTATGTGTTTTTTAACTGTGCTGTGAAAAAGCATATAGAGTTTTAAATTAAAAAATAATAACGTGAGCGATCATAATAATAATCTTTATTAGCTCTTTTTTAATTATAGATTGAACCGAACACGTCTCACAGCTACGGCTAACTTCATCAAGCATGTTTCTTATGGGAAAACATGAAAAACCACAGGTAGGAAAGCTATTACCTGATGTAATATCTGATGCCTACCGAGTATCGGCGATACGTGTTTCGATCTTGGATCGGATTTATATAAACCATTTAAAATATTATAAATTTTCCAAGCTAAAATATAACTTGTAAGGCTTAATTTGAAAAAAAAAAACATTACTATAAAACCAGCTGAAGAGTCAAATATAAAAAGTATAATATCTGAATATTACAAGCTGAATTAAAAACAAAAGACGAATTGTAGAGCAATCTGTTATTTACTGAATCAAACACAATTATTATTTATCAGTATCAGCGAATTCACAAAAACTGACTGACTGTGACTGTGTACATATAGAGGGGTCAGAGCAAAACCTCTTTATTTAGTAGATGTGTAATTGCAGTTACCAAATTGGATATGCTCTCTTCCATCATAAGACACTTAGCCCAGACAGACCCGGTCAGGGATTTGATTGGATTGGATTTATTACTTCAATTGTTTGTTGTTAACAGTTTCATACGATTCTATTTGGAGAATATTTCCAAGAACTTAAATTTTTTTGACTCGTTTGATTTATTTGACATTGTATCAGGGTTTTAATTATATCAACGACAACATGTAGTTCGTAGCGTTATTTCCGGATGATTTTAATTTAACTAAATAGTTTTTTTTATAAAACTTGTTATTTAAACTTTGCTTTTTTTTAAATAATTCATGTTGGAAGTATTTTTAATATATTATCAGTACATACTTATGAATGCGAGCATACAGTGTTCTATAAAAGAATACAAAATCATACGTTTTGTCGTGGATGCTAATGTTTTCGATTCGGTAATGATTCCGATTTATTAGAAATGCATTCATTAGTTAGGAAGTGCTACAATTTTAATTTAATTTTTATTAAATTTATTTTGAACGTTTTTATTGATTATTGCTTTGTAGCGAGATTAGTTTGTATTTCTATGAACTGATTTTTGTAATAAATAAATTCTATTTTACAAAAAAAAAAAACAAACAAAAAAAAAACAATAATATGAGTGGGTAAAACGAACTAAAAAACATAAATCGCTATGATTGTTTTTATCATATCACCCCTTTCAAGGTAACATGGCTTTAATTTAAAAGAATTAAATTAATCAAAAATATTTAGATAGATAGACAGGTAGGGTATGAAAAGCGTTGCTCTTCGACCTTGTGGCCCAAAACTAGTAACGTTAAATGTATACAAATAGTAAAAGTAGTTAAAGAAATGTTTTTGAATAGAAAACATCCTTCGGTATGATTATAGGTACATGTTATCACGTTATTACAATTGGTAAATCGTATCACGTGCGGCATCAAAAATAACATTTAGACCACGTAAATTTGGGTATGAGTTAATACGGATTGTTGTCTTTTGAGTCAAATACTAACGATTTTCTTTGATTTTTGGCGATTCTAACTTTAAAGTTTTCATTACATGAAACGGCAGCTCGTAATACTAACTAGTAATTCAATTTTACTGAAACTTTATATTATTTTAAAACTTTTTATTATGTCTACTACCCCCTCATTTGGATCCTGCTGTCGGAATTTATACAACAGAATTTATAAATTGATTATAGAAAAGTCCACGCGAACAAAGTTGCAGATAGATGGATGCAGATTTCTTGATATATTTTTGTCTTGTGATATAGGTACATATTTCTATGTCATTAGGTACATATTACACTCTAAATCGTCACATAACATAAAATAACTAGCATTATAACCCATATAATCTTCCATCCCCTATTTAACCATTTTAAGGGTGTTTTAAGTAAAAACAAGTCGTCTAAATGCTTCCCCACAATTCGAATTATCATCGAACCAAATTTCATCAAACCTTGAAAAACCGGCCAAATGGACTCACTCTTTGCGCGACTTCAGCTCTATAGCATGTATGAACTAAAGGAGGCTATTACAGATCTTTTTATTATGAATGGAATGATACTTCGCTATAAAAATTTGTTATTATTCATTAAAAAACATTTTGTTCATGTAAAAAAAAAAAGTTACAATTAATATTTGTTCCTGTGAAGTTTTTGTGTGAAATTAGCAATAAAGTGTAAGTAAAATTCATTTAAAAAAAGCAATATAAAAGTTGATAAGTGAATAAATTCAAATTTAGCGCTGCCTGTGTGTTGTTTATCAACTAACTATATTATTATTTTTATACATTTAATATTAATTAATATGACTAATATTTTTCTGTTTATGTTGTCTATACTATCTATTTTCTTTTAATATAATTCATTAAAAATGTATTGAATTGGTTTAATTAATTATTAATTAATTACAAAAGTTGTCAAAAGTTAGTAAATAGTAGATTAAGTTAATGTCAGAGTAAATCAAACTATAAACAAATATTGACAAGCAAAAAAAGTACAAATTAATTAAATTGCTATTTATCAATAAAGGTTTTAGGCACTTGTTGAAAAAATAAATATTTGTTTTTTAGTTTCAAAGTAAACATGGACATAATTATTAAAACTGGATTCCAATCAATTACACATACGATCGAATTTAAGAGAAATCTATGCAATAAGAAATTTTCAGGAATTTTATTCAATATTTGGTAGGTCCTTAAACCCTGCATGATTCTTTTCACCTGATTCCTTACTCTTGATACACTGTATTTAATAAAACAGTGATTCTCAACGTTTTTTTTGTGACGGCACACTTTTAACGATTTAAAAATTTGACGGCACACAAAGAAAAAGATAAGTTTAAAAGTTGTTTACTTTCCTATAATACACTGTGATAAATAGTTTATGATAATAATTTTGAATGTAAAATAAAATTATATGTACTACAAAAACAACAGTACGTTAATCAAGGGATTAATTACAAGTTAATAATAATAATACTTTTAATGAGTAATTTGAGCTTGATGTTTTTTGATAATTTCATTTATGTTTGATCGTAAAAATGACAATGCTATTCTCACATCGTCTTCTACATTTAACAGTCTCGATCTGTTCTTCGTTTTTATGTTGGTTAATACTTTAATATATATATTTTTAATTTGGCGGCACACTTTAAAAAATTGGCGGCACACAAAAGCGCCGCGACACATGTACAGTATTAAAACACATACAGTGTTTTAATACTGTATGTATTAAAACACTTTAATACATACAGTGTTTTAATACACTGTATGTATTAAACTACCGTCCTTTAACGCCTAAATTATCTATTGCGTACGCTAGTGTCGATTTGGCTCTCCCTACCATGACTTCGCACAGAGCGAATAGTCTTATTTTTATGGAGATAAGCCTTCTCAATTACGTTTAACTGCGCAGCATTTTTTTGAAAGTATGAGAACTCTGAGAACATATTCACCGTGGTTCGGATTCCTAACTTTTGTGATATTGTGTATATGATTGTATAGTTTTATACTATTCACAATAATTCTAAAAACTTGTGTTTTAAGTGAAATGAATAAGAGATGTTTGTACATACATACATACATACATATATATATATATATATATATATATATATATATATATATAAATATATATATATTTATATATATATATATATATTTATATATATATACATATATATATATATATATATATATATATATATATATATATATATATATATATATATATATATATATATATATATTGTACGTGTGTATATTATAGTTAAGTATGTGTGTATTTTCTATTTATTTATTTAGAGTTATTTTAAAAGCATTAAATCATGGAAGTACATGGTCTAAATAGGAAATAACTATGTAATTTATTATAATAAAAGATATAATTCATGTATACATGTAACATCTACACGAATACAGCAGATACATGTGTTCTATATATACATATATATGTACATACAGTTATACATATAACAGTAGTGTTACTGGTTTTTATAAAAATAAAGCATTCAGCCGCTATTGGGTCCGTAATGCATATCTTGAAAACTCGAAATGAAAAACTTTTTTATATCAATTTGTGTACTATGGGGCACAAAAGTAAGTCAGTTTTCAAAATTTTTTAATTTATTTATGCGTTGGTCATTCGAAAATGTTTCGAATAAAAGTTGTTAGTATATTTTTAATAAACAACTTTTATCCACATTAGCGCACATTTTTCAAAATTTGGTACTTGATTTATGCCTTATTCATCCAATTTTCGAAAAAATGCTCAAAAATAACGCTCATTTTTCAAAATTTTTTAATTGATTTATGCGTTAGTCATTCGAAAATGTTTCGAATAAAAGTTGTGAGTATATTTTTAGTGAACAACTTTTATCCACATTAGCGCACATTTTTCAAAATTTGGTAATTGATTTATGCCTTATTCATCCTGTTTTCGAAAAAATGCTTCGGATAAAAGTTGTTCACTTAAAATATAGTAACAACTTTTATTCGAAGCATTTTTTCGAAAACTGCGCTATTTGTACTATTTTAGCTATTGAGATTAGCTATTGAGTAGCTATTGAGTAGCTATTGAGAGAGGCTTGATTTTATTTTAGAACAAATACATATACACACATACACAACACATAGATAAATTCACTATTCATGTATAGAAATTATTGTAATTTTGAAATAAAAATAATTTTAAACTTTTATATTACGAAAACAAAACGGTAAAACGCGATTTAAACAAAATTTATTTAATAAATATTTATCTTTAATATTGTAGTTTTTTTTTTAAATTCTGTCGAGTATTTTTTTACATACAACATATAATAGTTGGGCGGGCATGGAGTTTTACAGTTTTGCTTCTAATGAGTGAGAATGAGACATAATGATTACTTTGGTATTAATTATCTTGTGTTCTAAAATTCTCGGTCAAAAATTCTGAAACTTCGGGATTTATTAGAAAACAATATTTTTAGCCTGTGAAAAAAATGTGCCAGATCTGTCAAAAAATGTTTACATGCTGGAACATCCTTAAACGATGATAAGATTCTCTTTATAAATTTGAAAACTTTGGGAGAATGCCCATAGGGTTGTTAAGTTTTTGATAAAATAGTGCGTAAAAAGTGCATTTTTTTCATGTCCGCAGCAGAAGGTTATTTTTTATAGTTCAGTTGGCACCCTGAGTACCGGCGTGCTGTTTGAAATTATATACTATAAAGTCGTTTGAAATTATATACTAGTATATGTGTGATGTACCCGATCAGCTGATATAGTTTGGAAATACCTTAAATATTTTTCAAATCTATACGTGTTAAATAAACACAGATTTAATTTTTAAATAAACCTGAGAGGAACTATGAACTGCACTGAAACAATTTTGTATATGTAGGATAGTAGTAGTAATAGTAGCGGAAGGGAGCTCGAAGTCTGGTGAGTAGGCCTTTTAAGGTCTTTTTTACCGAACCCTTAAAGAAAAGAAATTTGTATTTAGACCATGAATTGGTAAGTTGTATTACAGCACCGACTTTGATAGGGATTATGCCGATACTCGTCTGGAGTTTGTGAAAGGAAACTGGAGAAAACTTCACAGGCATACTCGGTTACTTTTCATTCCTGTCTATACGCCGACAGCTTAGTCAATTAACCGCCCCATTAATTTTATTTTATTTTTTAAATTAATTTAATTGACAAACTACCAGTGTTGGGAATCGAACCAGCAACCTCAAAGTTTTGATTGGAGCTAGTTTTAAAACTGACAACTGACTACACAGACAGATATAAGGGATAAATTTAATCCAAATGACGAAACGCTTGAATGATTTCACTAATACATTTATTTTCATTTCAAGTAATTATTTACATTTATTTAATCAAATTTAAAAAGAAAATATTAACAAAAATAATTTATTACACCGCTCCTGGTTAATCTATGTATAATATAATGATTTGGACAACAGACCAGTGAGAAAACAAAATCGTTCGCGGGCAAATAAAATAATATTATACTGCATTGTTGTGAATTCGTCGTCGTCAACAGCAGACTTTAGTAAAGAACTGCACTTGACATATGCTGTATGAATGTATAACTTTTAAACATGTATATTACATTTTTATGTGAGAGTATTAGTAATGGACTTCAAAAATGAAAGAAGCTTACAGCATACGTATTGAAAATTTAGTGGAAACACCACACACTAATTATTTGAATATGTAACATAATAAGAACTTCCCGACACGTCCACCAAATTTATATGTAAAAAAAAACTTTTCCGCAACATCATTCCTATCAAACATAGCAAAGTACCATCGTAAGAAAATCAGCCATCTTATAAAAAAAAAACGCATTAAAACCGGTCCACGAGTTTGAAAGAGGTACGATGCTACAGACAGACCTCAGGGCTGCCAGACACACAATGACTATAAAACTTCCCTTTTTGCGTCTGTGGTTCATTAATCATAATCTGTATGTTAACTAGTGTTATTTTGCGAAAAAATGTAAAAATTAAAAAAGGTATCTCTAAATAATGCCTTAAAACTACCAAATAGTGTATTTCAGCCAAATCTTTCTGGCCAATTTTCAATTATTTAACCAGTGCAATTGAGAGATTTTTCATACACGTGTATTTCTGATTACAAGACAATATTATAGTATCATAAATTTAAGATCGCACTCGAAAATATTCATCGAAATTTAAATTGAGATAAGGCTCGAATAAGGGCAGAAGCGTTTGTAAGAGTGGAAGCGTAGATAAATTAAATTGAGTATTTCGGCTAAACAAAGAAATTTATATTAAATAAGTGAAAATAACCGAGTAAATTGCTTAAATACGCAGTGTATACTTAGTTTATTGAAAAAGTTTCAAGTGTAAGTTGTTTATTAAAAAAAAAAAACTGTTTTTTTCTTTAAATTTTTTCTTTAAACTCTCGAATCCCCTACCTCTAGAACGTCTAGAATACACACACAATATTTTAACTAGTCAACTTTTTAGTTTTTGAGTTATCGTGTCAACTGGCGGAACTGACGGACGAAAATGCGGAAATGTACTAATTAAGTCATTTGATGAACATTTATACCAAGAACTTTTTTCTACGATGAAAATTTTTAATCGTTACAAAGTCCGAGCTAAATTTAATATACTCTTGTATAGAAAACTACTAAAATACAAGATTTCATTAGGAGGTGCAGCAGTAAAATTCAAAAATAATTATATAGTTAAATGTAATAGCTTGCATCACTTGTTAAAATTAGATAGTCTTTTTTCAATAAAAAGCGCCCCACAATGATTTAATGATTTTTTGCCTTGAAGTGTGTCACCTAATTATTTAAAAGCTTGGAATTTAGGCTGCTTATTTAAACACATGTAGTTTTGAAGTATTTTATATTTTTACGAAAAAGTTCCTATTTTTTTTCGTAAACCGTGTGTTCATTTGAAAATTTTCCATTTAAATATTTTTTAAAATATGCATATTAGAAAAAAATGTTTCCGACAAAAGTTGCACAGTTTAAGAGGGGAAACAATAATAAAGCAATAATTATATTTTTGATTTATGCATCTGTGCACACGTGGTATAACTTTTTTAAACGGTGCTTTTTTAAAGATATTGAAAATTTTAAAATACAAAAAAATGTGTATCTCATAAAAACAAATAAATTACATCCCATAGTTTTGGTGTAAATTTGGCGTAAATTTTATATATACGCCGGAAATATTTGATGCTTGTAAAAAATGTTTCAAACTAAAGTTCTTATACAATTTTGTTCCTTTAAAAAAACCAAACGAAATTTTTTTGTAATTGTTTTCATGCCTCCAATATTTCTGGTCTAAATACAATTATTTACGCCACATTTACGCCGTATTTACATTAAAACTATAGGATTTATGAAAAAAATTTCAAATAAAATTTGTTTGGTTTTATGAGATACACATTTTTGAATTTAAAGATTTTCGCTTTCTTGCACCGTTTAAGGGATAAGTTGTACCACGCAGCGCGTGAAACAAAAATATAATTATTGCAATTATATATTATTATGTTTCACCCTTTGAACTGGGCAACTTTTCATTGAGAAAACATTTTTCTCTAAAATGCATATTTTCAAAAAAAATTTAAGTGAAAACTTTTCAAATGAACATCTTGTATATAGTATATACTATCAAGTTTTTATGCATTTGAGTATAGTTGAAAAAGTTAAACGTGATGGTAATCTTATTTAACTGTTTTATTAAACAATTTCACTTGAATGAATTGAAAGCTTTATTTTGTTTTGTTACAAAATTTAAAAAGTAATTAGAATTTGGATTGTATACTTACCGGACTTTGCTCGGGATCACAAGCATATGTAATGTGCAATAAGGTACTGGTACTAGTAAGGCCCACTTTTTACATCAATAAAAATCTTGCTTTCAAATGATTAAAAGCTTAGATATAAAGATCTAGTTAAAACAAAAAAAAAACACCACTTTATTTACCAAAAATTTCAAAAAAGTGATTAATCAATATTATAAACAGAGTGCTCATTGATCAATACGAGTTTGCTATCCATCCGAAAATACATTTGACTAGACGGATTGTTACATTTTTGTCTATTGATATTTTTGTTATATGCCGGATATTTCGAATTAATTTAACCATTACAAAAACGACTTTTCATAACTGGGCTTTATTAGGAGCCGGACCTTGTAAAGCGACAATTCCTAATTCTGTTTTAATTTTTGTGTGTTTTGGTTTATCCTTTAAACGAATTCAGTCCATTTTTAGCGAATTTCCTCCAAAGGAAATGCAGCAATTGTTTTTGCACCAATGTTGGAATTTCGTAAAAATTTTTTCAAATGTCCGTCGATCCTACCTATTAGATGTTTAAAATCACTTTCGCTAAAATTTGTATATATATATACGTAAGACAAACTGTAGAAGACTTTAGCGTATACTATATAGACAAATTTCATTCAAAACTGTAACCGTATAAAAGTACATATATGTATATATATATGTACTTTTTTTAAATGTCTGTGGACTCTCCAGCGGTTACAGTTTTGAATGAAATTTGTCTATATAGTATACGCTAAAGTCTTCTACAGTTTGTCTTACGTAACCGAAATGGACAAACTTGGACAAACATCGTATTGTTGACGCTTAAGTATACACAAATAAACATATATGTATAATGAATTTCTTTCATACTATATTGGAAATAATACGCACTTCGGCGAAGTGGATAAAGTTTTTTATTCGTTAAATTTCGTGCATGGAAAATTGCCCACGAAGGTACATACAGATATATAATCGCTCTAAAAACTGGTACTGATAGACTCTGGTTTTTGGGTGCTTACCAGTCATTACAGGCTCAAGAAGCATCCATCTCTGATGAGGTTACAGGACAGTGCGATATGTCTGTAACGGGGCGGACGATACGCCCTTCCACCTTCTGGCAAAATACCATTACAGAGTCAAAATGAGGTATCTAGCCTTCAGTTCAACCGAAATGGGCGAAACTGCCAACGCGTGGTAGAGGATAGAATAGGTTGAAGAGATGGGTTCATTAAGGGTCGGTAAAAAAGTCCTAGAAAGCCTACTTGCCAGGTTTCGTCCTCCACTCTACTACTAATACATAGGCTGTGATAAGACTGTGAGAAATATTCCTCGACCATGTCAAGTGCCAAATTTTATTTATCACAAACATGCAGCATGTAGTAAAAACAACAGATTCACGACATTAAAAATACCTGATCCAACTTTTGAACGAATTCATAGTTATTCTTTTAGTTCTTATAAAAATGTTTTATAACGAACTATGAACTATAAAAATATTGTCATGTCTTGAACGTGATTTTACACATTCAAACATTTTTACTACTTATGTGATTGCTGGCTGTACACTTCTTCTTCTTCATCTTCTTCCATGCAGTGTGTCACACTAAAGTGTCGAGCGGCATATCACACAATCATATCAACGGGTACATTATCTATGTATGTACTATGTGCCACAAAAGAAGCGTCCTTTTTCAAAAGTTTTTTTACTTGACTTGTGCCTTATTCATCCGATTTTTGGAAAATTTTTCGAATAACAGTTCCTAGCTTATTTATAATGAACAACTTTTATCTGGCACTTTTTTTTGAAAATCGAATGAATGAAACACAAATCAGTTATACAATTTTGAAAAAAAAGAACGCCACTTTTGAGGCCATATGTGTATGTATGTACGTTTGACAATCTGTGTGTATGCTAAAAATATTATTTGGTTTATTTTTATTTTTATTATTTTCTGTCTCTCGTTTAGTATGATGCAATTTTCAAATATGTGTGTGTGTGTGTGTGTGGTTTGGAAAAGGGAAAAATCATTCTGAACATCAGCACTGCCGCGAACAACGTAACAATGCATATATTTATGTCTATATTCAAAATTTGTATCGTAAGCTCAACAATGAGCTTAAATATGATTTATACAGGTTGTTGTAAAAAAAAATATTAAATTAAATAAACATTTTCGTTGCAAGATTGGTTTTGTACCGATGAATGAATTTCGGAATAATTTCTTAAAATTTCCAACGAACTAACCCAGTAGATATCAAAAATGACCATAGTTAAAATGTGTACTATATATATATATATATATATATATATATATATATATATATATATATATATATATATATATATATATATATCCTATATATATTGTATCCTATATATATTATATATATTGAATTTTTCTTTATTTCTTAAAATCATTCAAGAAAACTATACCACGGTGTAGAGCTGCAAGAAACAAAACAAAAAAGTTTTATAAAGTTTTTCGATTTGACGCTTATTTTTTAAGATATCAATTAAATACAATCAATTAAACATTAATAAATTCAACCAATCACAGAGCGCTTAGTGTAAGGAGACGGGGCGGGGCCTCTTACCGTCTGCCAGCCTTCAAAACGTCACGATCTACTGCTGAGGCCACACCTCCTTACACCATGAACTCTGTGTGATTGGTTGAATTTATCAATCTTTAATTTTATTTAATTGATATCTTAAAAAATAAGAAATCAACAAACTTTATTAAACTTTTTTGTTTGTTTTTTGCAGCTCTACACTGTGGTATAGTTTTCTTGAATGAATTTCAGAACAATTACATAATGCTAATCCGTATATATATACATATATATATATACATATATATATATATATATATATATATATATATATATATATATATATATATATATATATATATACGAATTAGCTTTGTATAAAGTTATAAATTGTTCTAGCGTGGAAATGCGATTAGCTAGCTCGTTGGAAAGAAATCTAACGAGCCTAAAAAAAACCGTACTGAACGAAATTCGATCATTTATTGTTCACACGTGTGCATAAATTTTCATCCTATCCATAAACTGTCGGATGTTATTATTTGAAAACTTCATGAATATGAGCTTAAGATCCAGATCCTACTTGAGCTTAAGATCCAGTTTCTTCTAATTTTAGTGCGAAAACCGTTCGATTTTTTGAAAGACGGTGAAAAGTGAAGAATTATTTTGATGTATATAACATGTTAAAAAATGAATTATTAAGTAGTCTCACTTGAGGTACGGATGTGTATAGGGTTTTTTGAAGTGAAACTTCTTTAGCGAGGTATCTGTTTAAAAGTTTAGGTGACGTTATAGGGGAAATGATTAAACCTTGAGTGAAAGAAAGAAAGGGGCACATATATACATAACATTACTTTTCATTATCATAAGCCGCTGATAAATTTGTAAATAAAAAAACTAAAGAAGTCTCACTTCCCCCGTGATGAGGCTTACATGTTTTTTTTTCAAATATGGAGCATTATCTATTCTTACTATGCATTGTTTTCGGGGCCATTTGATGAACAAATAATTGATACATAGAAATATGTTACGATGAAAACAGTATGTATATTTTATTGAATATATCATATCCATTTATATAATAATAATGGAAACAACAGACGAATAACATACACAGTTTAAAATGAAAATGTTGCTGGAGTTGTTGTTTGTTGTTGTTGTTGTTGTTGTTGTTGTTGTTGTTGTTGTTGTTGTTGTTGTTGTTGTTGTTGTTGTTGTTGTTGTTGTTGTTGTTGTTGTTGTTTGCAACAATATTTATTTATATATGCATGTGAACATTTTAAATTTAAATATTTTGTCACTGTTTGTTTATAAATATTCGTATATATATGAGCCATAGCTAAAGAATCAAAATCGCTATATTGTAATGATTCTAGCGAAAAAAATTTTTGTCAAACGACCATATTTCACAACTGTGTGTTTCATTATCAATTATAGGGTGTCTCAAAAGTCATCATCTTATTTTTTTTGATTATAACTTCTAAACTAATAGTTTTTTTTCTCTTTTTTCTTCAGATAATTGAAGGTCAACTGAAAATTTTTTTAAATGCACAATTAAACTCCACATTGATGTGCAATAGTCGCAATAATGTGATATTTGCATGAAAAATCCCTCTTTACCACAGAAAATTCGTCGATTGGCGGATCGATTCGAGGAGATAACAATACAATATACTAATTTGATGTTGGCAAATTTTCGCCGAAGTTCACGTTGTGCTACAATAATTGAATTTTTATTTCGTGCATATATCAAGACTATTTTTGGCGCACGTTGTTGTGGAGTATAATTGTAAAAAAAAAGTTTAGAAGTTCTAATCAAAACATATAAGTTGATGGCATATTTTTGGAGAAATATAATTTACTAACCAATCCCAGTTTCATCTTGTTTACATGTATGTTTTTGTTTTTCCAACTTTGTTACCATAAACAGTTATCCTGACATTCATGTCTTTTTATTTTTTGATGAATATGCCAATAATTTTACAAAGTTACATAGTCGATGAGCACCAGCCAAGTAGCCGAGCGGTCTAAGGCGTCATGTCTGGGCAGTATGCAGTACTTGGAAACTGGGAGGTTATGGGTTCGAATCCCGACATTCAATTACAAAAAAAAGGGGGTGGTTGATTGACTAAACTATCGGCGTATGGACAAGAACGAAGTAACCGGCTATGCTTGAGAAAGTTTTCTGCAGTTTCCTTCACGAACTCCAGATGAATATCGGCATAGTTCCTATCATAGTCGGCTGCAGCCGCATATCCTACCTATTCCTAGTCTACTCACAAATTCCTTCCACTCCACTCACACCGGTAGGGCAGCCTTTACAATCTACCTCTATCTCTAGTCGATGAGCCATCTTAAGATAACTAGTAGCTCAAATTTTGACTATACATTTTTCGCTTATGATTATACTGCTTGCACTCGTTTTTCTAGGAATGAATAATTTTTAACTAAAAATCATGATTTTATAACGTAAGAAAATTATATGGTGTAATATTTTCCCGTTACTATAATTCAGTCGAACCATGCGATTCGTCAAGCCAGTAACTTAAATATCCGCGTCGGTAAGGGAAACTACTAAGGGTGCACCTACAAAAAATCATCTATTCGAGCTTTTATCTTCATTATTCTTCTTTGTTTGATTATGGTATTGTCGTATTCGTAGAAAGTTTGACTGACTGTCAGACATCCAAAGTGGAATAATTATAACATTTTATGAACAGCCATACCAAAATAAGCTTTCTTCTTATAAGCTTATTTTGTCTCTTCTAATAAGCTTTCTTTATATATATATATATATATATATATATATATATATATATATCTGTTGCAGCTGCAAAAAACGAACAAAAAAGTTTAATTAAGTTTTTCGATTTGACGCTTAGTTTTTGAGATAGAATTAATTAAATATTATTAATAAATTCAACCAATTACATTTGCATTCGCTACACTTATTGAGAACTCGCTAAGTGCTAGATTGTCGCTACTCTAGCATGCTCTACTGTGGCCGCCCTACTCCACCAATCACACAGCGCATAGTGTAAGGAGGTTGGGCCACAGTAGTGGAGTAGAGCGGACACAGTAAAGCATGCTAGAGTAGCGACAATCAGAGGTCTCAATATGTGTAGCGACACCCAAACGCAAATGTGATTGGTTGAATTTATTAATGTTTAATTAATTATATCTCAAAAATGTAGTGCCGTATTTAAAATCCCTATATACGGTCCACTGTATGAAAAATTGTTGTCTAATAATTATCCTAAAGTTATTTTAGTAAATCGTCTTTGATAATATGCCTCTCATATATACGTATAATATAGTTATATAGCTCCAATAAACGTATATGTATATTTAGTAGAAGATAAAATATTGAATTTGTGGTATTATTAATCCGAATACAAAAAATACAATAAAATTTGGGTGTTTTTTTGCATAACATGTTAGAATCGAATATTTTTCATATTTTTGCTATAAAATTTAAAATATAAATAGAGAAGAAAATAAAAGTAATTTAAATAAAGAGACCATCATCCGGTCGTCGTCCTTTTCACGAACCTTTGTTCATTAAGTAGTTAATGTCCATATAAATATAAATTCGTTGGGATTTAAAGCATATCTCGAGCCATTGTCGTCAGGCGCGGATCTAGTTTAAAATATATGGGGGGTGGGGGTTAGTCGCAGACTAAAAAAAACATTAATTAGAAAAAGTAAAAAATCGTATTTTCGTAAAAATTGTAATAAATTAATTATCCATTAAAAAAATTTTCGATTTTGAAATTTGTATTATTTGAATTACTAAAGTACTATAAAGAGTATTAATCTTGGGAAAATAATTTTTATTATTATTCTTGAAAAACTTTCAAAAATTTAGAATTAGAACAAAAGAAAACTATATTTTTTAAACTAATTAAATATTTGAATGATGAATATTTACAACTGGAAATAAAGCTTTAAGTTTAAAAAGTAAATAAATATGATGAACAAAAGTTTATAAAGAACTTTAAGATATCAATATTCGAATAATTGCTAAAGATAATTTTATTCAATTGACAACTGAATTAAGTTTCTTCAGATAGTTATTTTTATTTTTCATTAAAAAAAAAATCATTGAAAATTATTTTGAATAATTCATTAACTTTATAGCAAATGAACCATGATTATCATTAACCAATTGGGAAACATTTATTACTCATAAATTGATTGATAAATTGAAGATTGATTAAACAATAATATTTTTTCAGTAGTAATAAATTACATAACACTCTAGATTTCATTCCCACCATATAATTATCTAAATGTAAGATTTGAGTAAGAAACAATAAAATTATAATTAAAAAATAAATTCAATATGGTTTTGTGGGGGAGGGGTCATAACCTCCCATAACATTTTTCAGTGTTGGAGCAGCCCATTATGCGCCTATTGTTGTTGTAATGAAAATTATTGTGAATAATTTTTTTTTGATCCAACACACATTTTAATAGAAAAATATTAAGTAAAATATTATGCAAAATATTTAACAAAACAATATTTTTCTCCTTGCAAAAAGAAGGAGTTTTTTTTGAAAGTACAAAAAGAAAATAATATAGCTCGATTTATTTTTTTTCTTAAACTAAGTTTTTTTTTTAAGTCGAAAAATGATAATAAGATGCTTTTGATTTAAAGTTTTCTATTTTTGAAAAAAATCAAAAATTGAAAAAAAATTATTACATATAATTTAATTTAAAAAATTCAAAATCATACAAATTAAATGTTTTTAAAAAAACATAAATAGATCACAAATAAATAATGTTGTAAAAACAAGATAATTTCAAGTAAACAGAAGTAAGCTAGCTTACAGTAATGTATCATAAAATTTGTGTATAGATTTTGAATTGATACTGGCCGTGTGCATTAAGTCTCTAGTTGAATATCGACCAAGCGGGGTGTGACAATGGGTCAAACCCAAGGAGAGGTATAATTTTTATTTAATTTTATAAATAGTCTGAACACTCCGACTACGTCCATGGGTGTTGATATACTAAAATATTCTAGAAGCCTCCATGCAAAAATATATTGTCAAAAACAAAATATTTATTCAAAAACACAATCATATTCTAGAACGACCCATAGCGGGTATATAAACCGTGACCAGTGTCGATTCAAATCAGTTTTAAATCGTGTCTGATGAGTTTTAAATTGATCATTGTGCGATTAGTATAAAAGTTGAAATCAAGTATTGTCTAATTAGTTCAAAGTAAATAATTGTTGTTCAAACCAGATCAAAGTATAAGTTGGAATTTGTACAAGTAATTTGGTCAAGTAATTCAAAGTTTAACATTGTGTGAAAAAGAATTAAAATAATTGTTGAAAAAGAAATTGGATAATCTTTTTTTTTTTTAAGCAATAAAATCAGGTTTGTTTTTTGTTTCGTAAAAACTTGTGTTTAATTTAATTTTTTTTTTCTTTTCTTTAAACAAAAACGTGCGTGTTGTTCCAATTACAAAATATTTAGTAATATCGTTTACTAATATATTTTTTTTTTGTTTTTGTCGAGTATCGGAATCATTGCAGGTTCGGGCAGCGCTCCTTTGAGGATAAAGAGAGCCAGGATACCGCGACAAGTGGCGACCGTGACAGGACCAGGAGACGTACGGAAGAAGAAAAGAATTACAATGGCAAGCCGCAGCATCCTCATACCACGATTGCGTGAGATGATGGAGGCCGAAGGGCTGGACAGCACTGGCACTAGAGAGGTCTTACAGGCAAGATGGGAGGAGCACCAATCTAGGCAACAAGGAACACCGACGTCAAGGACTCAAGGACCACTCATTCCCACATCAGAACGGCGTAGAAGTGTGGTTTCCAACCCGGAAGAACCAGCTGCTGCGACAATGGAGATGATGTTTGCGACAATAATGTCCAACTTCAAGAATTTGGATGAGAGAATGGGTGATCGATTGGAGAAGATGGCCGACCAACTCAAAGGATCTGAAGAACGGATGGATGAGCGACTTGGAAGTCGACTTCAAGAGTCCGAAGAGAGAATGAGCAACCAACTTCAAGAGACAGAAGAGAGGATGAGCAATGAACTTGAAGGAAGAATCGGAAATCAACTACAAGAGATGTCAGTTGTTCAACATGAATTGGGGGAACAAATGATAAATCTGAGAGACGCGTGTATACAGCGGATCGACCAAATTACCACGGATGTCGAGACCGTGAAAACCGACATCGCTAACATTAAAACCGATGTCATTGAGAATCGCACGCAAATCAAAGGCTTGGAGGAGAAGATGCACGATCAATACAACAAAGTCGTGGATGACATTATACGGATCGAAGAGCGTCAGACACAACAACTGCGTGACATGCGTATAGCCCCTGAAGAGGTGACTACAGTCATTCGATCCGCCGCATTAGACACAACGACGCTTCTGTCCATCATGCCGGACTTCAGTGGTAGACCGGCCGAAGATCCAGTAGTTTTTTTGAACAGAGCAACGGCATTACTACGACAAACGCATCTGCCCGTAGATTGTTGGATTGAGATGGTCACAAAAAAATTAACAGGACCAGCCAGAGATTGGGCATTGATGAATCGTGGGTTGGGCTACACCTTCGATGAGTGGAAATGGCAACTGGAGAGTTTCTTCAACAGTATAGGAAGGAAAGCCAAAGCCGAACTGGAATTGATGACCGTTTCCCAACCCACAGGATTGAAGACAGAAGCGTTCGTCAACATGAAGGTGCAGCTATTCAGAAGAGTGCACGCCGATAGGAACATTGATGACGTGGTGCCCATAATATTGAATTTACTACGCGACAATGTACGACCGCTGGTGAAGATTTCGAATCCAAAGTCATTAGATGAGCTACGTATAACCGTTAGAACACTGGATGAAGAGCCAGCGAGGAATCGGCAAGAACCACCAGCAAGAGCACCACCACCACCACGTCTAAGCAGTCCAGGCACGTGCTTCGTATGCCACCAAGCGGGGCACATAAGTCGAAACTGTCACAGAAGGGGACAACAAAATAGACCTGGGCCGTCGGGAAACTAATTCCAGGATCAATGAAGGAGGAAATTGGTTCTGGGGTACACATTAACCTCCACAAAAACGCACAACATCGGCGTGAACACCAACAATTACCGGTTCATTTGACAACAATGGAGACCAAGAACTCCACACCAGAATGGGCCAATTGTGGAAGTTGATGTGCGTGGAAGATCAATATTGGCACTGATCGATAGTCAAGCATCACACAATTTTATCAGCGAAGAATTGGCAAGAAGTATTGGTAAATGGCACCCTGTCAGAGATAGTACAGGGAGTGGAGCCACATGCAATAATACTTTCAGAATTCTTGGGAAAATGTGCATGGATGTGATGATATCAAGAATGAAGTTCAATGTTGAAGTAATGGTTGTACCTGGCCTACGAAACCATTTGATACTTGGTCACGAATTTTTAACAAAAAATGGTGTGAGGATTGATTACCGAAGTGGTATAATTTACTTGGGGTGTGATAAGAGAGTCCGCATTGCATGGAGAAAACCAGATGGGGCCCATAGAGAAATGGCAGCAATTAACAATGCATTGGGCGAGTTACAAATTAAACTCCTTGAGAACCAAGAGCAGCTAAAAGATGTCATTCGGCGACATACCAGCGTTTTCGGCAAAGTTGGAAGGACAAAAACGATCACACACAAGATTGAGATTACGAAGAATTCCCCCATTAAATTACGACCATACCCGTACAACAATGAGAAGCAACGGGTATTAGAAGAGATGATTGAAGAGATGGAAGGCGATGGCATTATAGAACCATCCACATCGCCTTGGGCCGCACCCGTCGTATTACCGAAGAAGAAAGATGGTACTTTTCGATTGTGCGTCGATTACAGAAAATTGAACGATATCACAAAGAGCAATGCGTTTCCGATTCCAGATCTGCAAGAGATGTTGAGAAAAGTCAATGGAGCAAAAATATTTTCTACATTGGATCTACAGACTGGTTATTGGCAAATTGAGATGGAGCCACAATCGAAAGAGTACACAGCATTTACCACCCCAAGAGGTCTCTATCAATTTCGCGTCATGCCGTTTGGACTGAAGAATGCTCCAGCTACGTTCCAGAGTTTAATGAACGAAGTTTTATC
This sequence comes from Nineta flava, assembly GCA_963920215.1. Lineage (NCBI taxonomy): Eukaryota > Metazoa > Arthropoda > Insecta > Neuroptera > Chrysopidae > Nineta > Nineta flava. The sequence goes on along the minus strand of OY986040.1, from coordinate 106,669,579 downwards.
TGGATACATCGAAGATTTCTGCCAAGTTTACCTGGATGACATACTAATCTACAGTCGATCAGTCAAAGAACATTTACATCACCTGGATCTTGTACTTGAAAGACTAGAACAACATGGATTAACTTGTAAACCAAGCAAATGTGTCATTGGCAGCAACAAAGTCAAATACCTGGGACATATTTTGAGCGAAGACGGCATTGAGAGAGAGGAAGAGAAGAATGAAGCTATCAGCAATCACCCTGTACCAAGAACAAGAAGACAACTACGACAATTTTTGGGATTATGTGGTTGGTACAGGAGCTTCGTGAAAAACTACGAAGATATAGCTGCACCTCTAAGCGAAATGCTCAAGAAGAACATAAAGTGGCGCTGGCTAACATTGCATCAGAAGGCGTTCGAAAATCTGAAATCATCGATTGTGAATGCACCGAAACTAGCACATCCAGATTTTAAGAAGACGTTTTGTTTAAACACGGATGCTAGTGACGTCGGATTGGGTGCAATATTATTTCAAATGGAAGATGATGGCAAGACAAGACGAATAATAAACTACGCCAGCAAGAAACTTGGACCCACAGAAAGAAAATACGCCACTACGGAAAAGGAATGTCTCTCGATAATCTGGGCATTGAGGAAGTTTCGAGGATATCTTGAAGGAAGACATTTTAAATTATACACGTATCATGCAGCGCTCCAATGGCTGAACAAAACGAAGGATAGTCGAGCAAAATTGACAAGATGGGCATTAGCATTGGGAGCCTATGATTATGAAATAATTCACGTCCCCGGAAAAGATAATCAAGCCGCCGACTCCTTGTCCAGACAACCACAGGGCAAGGCTAAAGATGAAGAAGTGGAGGACATTCCAGAGTGGGTGAATGAAAAGAGGGCAAAAACACCGATAACCCTCAACGTAATTGAAGTGGAAACACCCACACTCGACGATATTAGACGATGGCAGGATGAAGATCGTGATGTGACTGCCATCAGAAGATACATCGTAGATAGTAATAGTCCACTGAGAAGCAATCTACGTCGACGAGTGGACAGAACAAGAGCTAACTACACAGTAGCTGACGGGATCCTCTGGTACCATAGTCAACAGATGGTACAAGAAGTGCCAGTGGTTCCCGAAGAACGCCGACTTGGGTTTCTTAGAAGATATCACGACAGTGATGTAGCAGCACACCCTGGATGGAGAGAGACGTATCGTCAAATCCGTAACCGCGTGTATTGGTATGGGATGCAAGATGACATACGCAGATATGTAAAAGGGTGTGATACGTGTGCTAGAGTGAAGCCACTGAATAAGAAACCAAGTTCAGCAATGAGAAGTCGAAGACCTACTTCACCATGGGAGGTAGTCAGCATCGACTTGATGGGTCCATACCCACGCACATCACGCAGAAAAACGAATATATTGGTTGTGACTGATCTTTTCACTAGATGGATCGAAGCATTTCCATTGGGGGCCACGTCGACCTCGAAGATAGCCCAAGTACAGAAAGACGAAGTATTTAGTCGTTATGGATATCCAAGAGCAGTACTTAGTGATAATGGTCCCCAGTTCAGATCAAAAGAATGGAAAGCAGTGAACAGAGATTGGAACACAGAGATATGGACAACACCAATATACCATCCACGAGCCAACCCCACGGAACGACAAAACCAGGAGTAGAAGAAGTTGTTACGATTACATTTGTTGGATCAAGAACATAAAAACTGGGATCAACAACTGCACAAATCACTATTTGCAATACGTAATAGAGCAAACAGAACAACTGGTTTTTCGCCTGCCCAATTGTTACTGGGGGCAGAAATGAAGAAGCCTGGGGATTGGCAGATACAAGTTAATGAAGAGCCTCAAGAAATTCAAGATTGGGTTTACGAGAGAGGCCATGGACGTCAACAGAATGTTGAAAGAGCTGGCAAACAATATTGGCCAATGCCGAATTGAATGACCAAGTGGAGACGGGACTCAGTTATCAACCAGGAGAGTCCGTCTGGATGCGCAATCAAGTGCTCAGCAGTAAGGTGGAGGGTGTCCATAGTGGATTGGCACCGAAGTGGAAAGGGCCTTACAGAGTACTGAGGAGTTTACCAGCTGGAATATATGTTGTGGATACAGTGCCTCCCACGAAAATACATGGAGGTCTCTTGAAGCCGGCCAGTGCAAGGACCGCCGCCAATGGGAATCTGGGAAGATTGAGTGTGGGGAACGAGGTGTTCGGCCAACTACTTCCAGATCGATTGGGGGGTCAAAGGCATGGAGGTGATGGAAGACGACGGGATGTACCAAGTGTGGACGAGCCAGAGGCCAGAGCATTAGAACCAGGGTACAACTTGCGGCCCAGACTACCGGCAATCAACAACAGGCGCCGTTGAAGAGTGAAGAACTAATGTGTACGTACACTTTAAGTTATGCTAGCTAACTAAATGTACTAGTACAATTGAAATAATTCAAATAGTTCTTAAGTCAAAAATTGGTCGACCAAATATAATAAGCAAATTAGAAAATGTGTGTTGGAATCTAGAGGGGAAGATTTTGTTGTAATGAAAATTATTGTGAATAATTTTTTTTTGATCCAACACACATTTTAATAGAAAAATATTAAGTAAAATATTATGCAAAATATTTAACAAAACAATATTTTTCTCCTTGCAAAAAGAAGGAGTTTTTTTTGAAAGTACAAAAAGAAAATAATATAGCTCGATTTATTTTTTTTCTTAAACTAAGTTTTTTTTTTAAGTCGAAAAATGATAATAAGATGCTTTTGATTTAAAGTTTTCTATTTTTGAAAAAAATCAAAAATTGAAAAAAAATTATTACATATAATTTAATTTAAAAAATTCAAAATCATACAAATTAAATGTTTTTAAAAAAACATAAATAGATCACAAATAAATAATGTTGTAAAAACAAGATAATTCAAGTAAACAGAAGTAAGCTAGCTTACAGTAATGTATCATAAAATTTGTGTATAGATTTTGAATTGATACTGGCCGTGTGCATTAAGTCTATAGTTGAATATCGACCAAGCGGGGTGTGACAGTGGGGTCAAACCCAAGGAGAGGTATAATTTTTATTTAATTTTATAAATAGTCTGAACACTCCGACTACGTCCATGGGTGTTGATATACTAAAATATTCTAGAAGCCTCCATGCAAAAATATATTGTCAAAAACAAAATATTTATTCAAAAACACAATCATATTCTAGAACGACCCATAGCGGGTATATAAACCGTGACCAGTGTCGATTCAAATCAGTTTTTAAATCGTGTCTGATGAGTTTTAAATCGATCATTGTGCGATTAGTATAAAAGTTGAAATCAAGTATTGTCTAATTAGTTCAAAGTAAATAATTGTTGTTCAAACCAGATCAAAGTATAAGTTGGAATTTGTACAAGTAATTTGGTCAAGTAATTCAAAGTTTAACATTGTGTGAAAAAGAATTAAAATAATTGTTGAAAAAGAAATTGGATAATCATTTTTTTTTTAAAGCAATAAAATCAGGTTTTTTTTTTGTTTCGTAAAAACTTGTGTTTAATTTAATTTTTTTTTTTCTTTTCTTTAAACAAAAACGTGCGTGTTGTTCCAATTACAAAATATTTAGTAATATCGTTTACTAATATATTTTTTTTTTGTTTTTGTCGAGTATCGGAATCATTGCAGGTTCGGGCAGCGCTCCTTTGAGGATAAAGAGAGCCAGGATACCGCGACATTGTGACGGTTACAATCGTCGAAGAAAAATATATCCACACAAAAAAAAAATGCGCAGACCCATAATAAGGAGCGATATAGGAGTCCAAAAACCTTTAATGTCTCATGAATATTTGTTCATGGATATTATGAATTCTTTTTGTAATGAATATTTTTTTCCGAGTGTTGCATCCTGAATATTTTGCATTTTTGCAACTTTAACTTCACATATAGTTGCAGAAATATTCAATGTGGCAAACCAGTAGGACATGTCACTAACTACACGGATAGTCAAGCAGTACTAAAGGCTATAGCAGCGAAAACGACCAGATCAAAGGCAGTGATGAGTTGTGGGGAACTGCTGTCATAGACGCGAGCGGGTGAAGTCAGTCTCTGCTGGGGACCCAGTAATGTGAAGGAGAACAATATGGCAGATAAATGGAAAAAGTTAGGAGAGGTATAAATCAGTACGATAAAGAAAGCTACTGATGAAATTATGTAGGTGAAACAAAAGGAGGCATGATAGACCCGCGAGGACTATCACATAGCTTGAGCACTGTGGCCTGAAATAATTAAAGACTAAACTATAACTAGAACTTGTAAGCATTACCACTGGAGTAATCTCTGAAAATTGTGTGGTCGGAGTGAACCACGAGACATGGAAAATCACAAACGGCAGCTACTGCAGGGAGTGCAACGAGGAAGAGTCATTTGAACATCCGCTGTGCCACTGCCCTGAAAACAAACGATCATGATGGGATACTATGGGATACTGTGAATGCCTTGAGGAAGCAGCAGAGATATAATTATAAAAGATGACCAGGTGTTACAAGAATTAAAAATATGGCAATATATGGTAATATTTAAAAGGTTCTTGTAATATTAAACAGATATATTTTTTCAATCGTTCAAAATTTCTTCATAAACGAATTTATGGGTAGTATTGTTTATATCAATAAATAATTGACTAGGAGAGAAAACTTCGCTTCGAAGCTTAACGACAGTTTCTCTTCGGTTATAATTATTTTCTAATAATATAAAATAAAAGTTCTGAAAAGCTTTGGTGGAAAAATATTGCATTCGTAAAATCCGGTTAGCATAGAATGCCCGAAAGGCAGCATTTTAGATGTCCACTTCTCCCAATTACTTCCCCATGACAATATAAATTATTAAATTTGATATATCCTAAGCCTGGTCAACATTGTAGTCAAACAATGCCATCATACATTTTGGTAATTAAAACAAACTAGGATAGAGTTTTTTGCTGTGTATGATACATCGAAATTACTAAAAAAGTAATTAAATAATTTGCTTAATCATTTGAGTTAAATAAAACAGAGTTTATAGTACTTGTCGTATCGTAAGGAATATTTTTATCTAAATCTGTCAAATTGTTTTTAAGTTAACTCGGTACAAACACACATACAAAGAACTTTATACATTGATATAGATTAATAAGCATTGACAATTGAAAGACATTTTGACAATATTTATTTAGTATTAAATATATTTAGTTACGAAAGACGCACGTCAAACATATGATGATATTGAAATTGAAGCTTCTATTTTATTTTCTATAAATAAAACAATTTTCTATAATATTTATTCTAGTGTAAATGATGCGGTATAGACTACTGACTACTAACTATTACTGTGAACATAGTAATAGTATAAATATATAAATATATACATACATAATACCAACAAACAAAACACAATAACACATAATAATAGAAATTTTATTGTTTTCAATGTTGGCAACAAGCATTTCACTACCACACCATTATGATGTTAAATGCAAATCTTATTTAGTGTTGATACTTGTTTAGAATTTACTATTAACTTTCAACGTGTGTGTGCATGTGTGTTGTGTATTTCTACTGAAAATTAAATACTTTTGACTATTAATTTCGTATTCTATTAAAATGCCTTGCTTACTTCGAATATACATACGTGTAGTATGTATGTAGTATGTCTGATATAAAGTTAGGTTAGGTATGTGTGACAACAAATATAAACTGTATGAACGTAGGTAATAGTCTTTCTTATTCAGAGTATAACACATACTTGGGAAACATTTTAATTAAATAATTAAGAAATTAATTAAATAAAATTATATTCAAAGATATTAAAATTAATTAAAATAAAATATTAAACAACTTGTGTATACCTATATATATACATTCTTGTGATTTAATCGCTTTTTGTATTGATTTTCTAGTGAAATATGGTTTTCATGAAAACTGGCATTGCTTTCGTTAAAGGTTAATCTTAGATTCAATTACATAGACTAAGAGCTCGTAGCAAGCAGATGTGCTTGCTAATCCAATAAGGTTCATTTTGAGATTATGCTTCATATGAATTCCGAATCACAGCGGATGGTTCTTTTAGAGGCTTATACTTTGACAACAAGTATTTTCAAAACCATGGTCGTATATTATTTTATTTTTTATTAGCTCCATGATATGTTTAAAAAACCTTCTCCTTCGGTGTCTGCTTGCGGTGTCTGTGACAAAAGTTTATCTTACAGACTATTTGATAAAAATGTTAGTTGCAGTAAGCAATTACGCAAATTCGTACATGATGTTTAAAATTTTAATTTATTAGTAAAAGGATTAGTTTTGAGGGTTAAAATGGGAAATAAAATACAAAAGTCTTGTCAACGGTATCGTGTAAGGTGTCAAATGGAAGGAAGCCTTCTAAAGGGGGGGTTACCTCGTAGCCTCGGCGAAACACTAATTCAAATATTATAACCAAACTATTAATCAATAATTAAATTCTCAAACCAATTTGCAATTGAATAGGGTAGTTTATCTTTTACAGTGAACATTTATTGACTTTCTATACAAATGCCAATAAAAAATTAGAAAACCTCTAAACTCCTAAAAAAGCCACAGGTCGAAATTCTCATTCCGTATGGAATAAATAAATTCAAGATGAACCTGACTGCTATTTTACAGAAATACAGTAAGTCTTCACTCTTCATGCTACCAACTCTTAGACTAATACAAAAGACGGTGTTATTTATAAATTGTGATGGAAATGTTACTGCAAAAATAAAAATATTTATTGTTTAGATGATATGTGGGTAATTAGTTTTTGTTTATTGTTTTAGCTTTGTAGAAGCAGATATTGATATTTATCGTAAAACGTATCTGCAATTTGGATGTAGTTTGTTAGTCAGTTGAGCTCCATTTACCACAAACTTTTTCTGGGTTTCTTCTATTGCATCATGGACAATTAGCTCACTTATATGTAAATTAACATCTGTAGCCAAGAGTTATTTTTACATAGTAGATGTGAATGTAAACTCTCTACTGGTCAAATGCGACTTGGAATGCGACGATCTTTTGTATTTGAAAATTCGTGAACAGACAAAATCACCTTCGGGTGGATCTGATAGGCAAGCTCCAGGCTATTGCCAACATATGGGAGAAGCGAATCTCGTCAGACTGAAGTAGAAAGAGGAGCACAATGGGTCATAAGGTCGAAGTGCAATAGTTTTAACCCCGAAAAAAATTAATCAATTCAATCAAGCAGACAAAATCGCCCAAGGAGAAAGGGAGGTTTAGAGGGACAGGGAAACGAAAAATTGTGAGTCACGACAATGCGAAATTTTTCTTCAACTTCCATGGATAATTTAAATCGTTGTCGATCTCTTGATCAATCACCTTAATTGTTTGCCATGTGATTTTCACTCCCCTCTACACTTTTTCTGGGGTTTACAGGTGTTGTTTTCGGTTTTAACCAGTTAATAACAATACTAAGGGTCGTAACAAAATTTGCCAGTAGTTTAAATTTTGAATTCATAAAAAGTAATAAATAAAATAAAAACCTATTTATATATACATGTGTCTGTGTAGCCACTCTAGTGGTAACGGATCGTCATGAACATTGATAAGATAAACGTTAATTAAGATCTATTTCCATGAGAGAAGTGATGTATTTATTCGCTAAATTGGCGCAGCTCTTCCGTAACGAATTTTTTTATTTAATTAAAATGCTTTTAATATTTTACTTAATGTGATATGTTTAAATATATCCATCCTCAAACTGAGAATGGTTATAGTAGTCGATATATTAGATAGATAAATTGTATAGGCTACCATGGACGGGCTACACTTCGACCATAAGGTCCATTGTGATGCCTCAGGATGTGAGGATGTGAGTGGAGTGAAAGGAATTTTTGTGTATAGACTAGGAATTGGTAGGATATGCGGCTGCACCCCACAATGATAGGAACTATGCCGATATTCATCTGGAGTTCGTGAAGAAAACTGCAGAAAACCTTCTCAAACATAGCCGGTTACTTCGTTCTTGTCCATACGCCGACAGTTTTAGTCAATTCACCGCCCCATATTTTTTCCAAATAATTGCCGATGTCGGGATTCAAACCCATAACCTCCCAGTTTTCAAGTAGGCATACTGCGCAGACATAACGCCTTAGACCGCTTGGCCTCTTGGACTGGTAGCCGATATATTAGTTATATATTAGCCAAAACATGTCATATGAATTAAAATATTAAAAGTATTTTAATAAAATAAAAGCGGAATTAACAAGATAATATCGAAGTTTATCTTCAAAACCAACTCATATTTCGTTAATAAATTAATGGGTTATAGATTACATTTTCAAGTAATATATCATTGCCTATAATAGTAATAGTTAATGAACTCTCATAAATGTAACAAATAGAAGGAATTAAATAGCAAAAAAATTTAATATCAAATGTCCATCAATATTGGGATTATTTATTAGATAGATAGTTAATAACTCTCATATCTATTCAATTGATATTGTAATGGATAGCATATACACCATACTCTACAGCTGATAGATATAGGACTCAACAAGCTTACGAGTATATATCTATATAATATATACATGAAGTTCACAGTTGATTGATAGATCAAAGTATTATAATAGTAAGCAATAAGTTATTACCATATAATATAATGGTAGACATTTGACAGTTTATGTACCCTGTTTTCGGTTGACAACCACAAACTCATCATTGGTGGTTTATAATTTCTATTCATATCCGGTAAATATATCATCTACATTTGTATGTACTTGCCGATTTTATACATAGATATTCATATAGTAGAAAATAGTTACTAATTTAGATTCAATCAGTTTTGAATTATTTGTGACAGTAGATGACTGCTGGTAAACGTAAAAACTTCAACATTAGGAAAATTATCATTGATTTAACTAATATTATGTACATATCATTCGAAAATAAAATAGATCATCGAATCGGGCTAGGGAGAAATATTAAGAGAGAAATACCATTTACAATATTGATGGTCATATCGTATGTACTATGGACCACAAAAGTTGATGTCATTTTTTTAAATTTTATAATTAATTTGTTGCTTATGTACGAAGTGTGTTCAAAAAGTAAGGTGACTTTATATTTTTATCAGAAACTTATTTTTTCATCAATAATCATGCTGCCCCCTTAAAATTAATCCCTCTCAGATATAATATACTCGTGCCAACGCATTTTCCAATCCTCGAAGCAGGGTATAGCATTGCGCTCTTCCAGCGATTCAAATTTTATCTCCTCAATCGTTGCAAATCTCCGTCCTTTCATGGGCCTCCTGTTCCTGTTCCCAAAAGAACAGAAAAAAATCGATGGGGATTAAATCCGGCGAATATGGTGGCTGAGGCATATTTGTGGTGTTGTTTCTGGCAAGAAAATCGCACAATCAACGATGAGTGAGCAAGTGCATTATCGTGATACAAAAGCCATGAATTGTTTTTCCACAATTCTGCACGATTTTTACGTATCGCTTCTCGCAAAAGGCGCATAACTCCAAGGTAATACTCCTAATTGACCGTACGACCTTGTGGTAATAATTCCTGATACACTACGCCACGGTAATCGAAGAAAACAGTGAGTAAAACTGACGTTCGTCATTGGCATCTTCTCGGCCTTCTTGGAAGAGCTTGTACCACTTATAAACATTTTGTTTTCTCAGAGTAGGCTCACCGTATGCCACTCGAGGGTTTTGTAGCACTTAACTCCATTTTTTACACAAAATTTGATTCAAATTCATTTTTTTTCGACAGCAGAAAATCGGCGAGCATACCCAACACTTTTAATCTTTATGCCTCTCACAAACAAACAAAGAATGCTATATAGTAAAAACTGTGAACATATATTCGGAATGAGTGTACCAACACAACAAAATAAAAAAAAATCGAATGTACGCAGCCCGCGAAATTTGAAAAGTCACTTTACTTTTTGAACACACCTCGTATTCGGTTTTCGAAAAAAATTTTCAACTAAAAAGTTGTTACCATATTTATAATGAACAACTTTATCCGAAACATTTTTTCGAAAACCGAATCAATAAGGCACTAATCAATTATGAAATAAAATATACTTTTGTGGTCTATAGTACATATTGTGCAAGTTAGATACAAAAACTTCGTCATATAGAAGCTACGTATACTAAGCGAGTTTTTGAAGTTATACTAGGCGCGTTATGAGAATTCAATCGGAGTGTATTTTAAGCATCTTACGAATCTCGTTGATATCATACTCGACTGATGGAGTACTCGTTCGATCGATGTTACATGGTTTTCTATCCTGATCTACCCTTTACAGTGCTTGGGAGAGATTTATAAAAAAATGTGTGTCATAAAGTAGAAAGACTAAATTTATATATAGAACTAAATTATATAGGTCTAAATTCATTTGTGAACCCACTCTTGAGTGGACAATAATTTTATATGTGCTATGATTCTTTGCATATTGAAACACAAGACAATATTATACATTGTGGTACAAAATATGAATGATCGCTATTACTTTGGTAAATAGCCAAATCGCAAGCTCTTACATTAGTTCATTTAAATTTGACAGTTTAAATTAGGTAAAGGAATGTCTTCTTCATTATAATTCCATGTTTCTGAGAAAAGATAAATTTTAGTAACTCTGATTCTAATATAGATAGATAGGTACTTGGGTATAGATATCTTGGGGTCAAAAAAGTATAGCACTTCGACCTTATGGTCCATTGTGCTCCTTCTTCTACTTCAGTTCGACGAGATTCACTTCTCCCATATGTTGGCAATAGCCAGGAGCTTGCTGCTCAGGTCTTCCTGAAGGTTCATATATTCGGGGTGAGGTAGAGGTTCGCAGTCAAAGATAATGGGGCTGGCTGTTTCTTCCTCCTCGCCACTCAATCTGCACACAATGGGCCTGTTATGGAGTACTATTCTGTGTAGAAGCTTCCGCAAAGGGGATAATGTCCGGTAATGAATCCGGTAACCATCCGCAGTTGCATCTTGTTCAGCTTCAGTGCATCGAGAGATAGCCTCTTGGTTGCACTCTGAAGCAGTACCTTCCCGAGCTCCTGCCGCGGTACTTTTTCCCAGCGATCACGGTGTTTAGAATTTGACCACTGGTTGATCACATGTTTACATGCAGTCCTTAGAATTCCTTAAATAGGCTCTGAGCCAATGAAGGGTATTCCTACTCCCTTCTTTGGATTCTAATGGATTTAATGCAAGTCTTTCAAACTGTAATTTTAAGAAATGACGCTGGTTCTATTCTACCATGATAAAATGTAGAATTATTGGTTTAAGGTATAATATATATTTTTCTATTGTAGTTTTTCACTACTATATCATTTTATGACACTTTGTGTCTTAATATAAGTAAAAAATCAACTATTTGAACCGAAGGCCAAAATCCTATCTTTTTGTGCGGCGTTCTATCACAGAATGATTGATGAGTAAATCAATAGTTATACTGTTATAACGACCGAAAAACAAAAATCAAAGCGACCCATCTGTTTCATTCAAGTCTGAAGAGAGTTTCAAGATCTGTATTCAACTACGATTGTAAGATAATATTATAAAGTGTTTGTAGTGTTTGTAGTTTGTAGTAGTGGAACTGCATGATGCATGATGTGATAAACCTTAATCTCGTATTTATTGTGAGTAATTCGATTGGCCAAGCAATATGATTGGTTGAAAAACACATAAGGGTATCTCCTATCTTAACAATGCCGATGATTACCGACAAATTATTTCAATTCACGTATATTTGCTCATCATTATTTTACATAAATTGCAGTATAATAGATCTTAAAACTATAGTTCCTAGCCTATGCTTTACCTATAATATATCATCATAGTAAATTATATACATCGAGATTTTAAAATCAGTTTAACATCGTTTAAAAATGGAAAAAACTTAATGCAATAACCATTAACATAAAACTTAAATTGGATGGATAAGCCATCCCTACAAACTAAATTTAAATAGAAAAACAAAATAAAATACATACTATTAAGAAAACAACAGTATTAGTTGTAATCGAGATCATGTGGCGTGCGGAATCTTTTCCCAAAGAGCCACGTATTCGGGTCAATTGACCCAGTACGTTGATTTCCGGGAAAGAATTTTCGCGGAATGATTGGAAAAAGGATTTGGAGGTAGTTTGAATAAATTTACGGATAGTAGGATGATCAGTTTCTATGTGGAGAGCTTCGGACGGAAATCTTAGAGGTTTTTTCAAAATCGTCCGAAGACAAGGATTTTGGAATTGTTGCATTTTTGGAAAGTGCGAAGGAGCAACGTTTGACCCTATTGGGGCTGCATACGTGATTCCAGGCTGGATAAATGACTTGTAAAGTCGATGTTTCAAACGTTCGTCCAGCTTACTCTTGATATTGAGTAACGTGTACAGCCCTGCAAAGGATGTCTTTCCATGGGCAAGACGACTTCTGGCGAACGTCTTTACTAATGATTTTGTAAATGCCTTTTAAAATATGATTTTTCACATAAAAAATTCACTTTGGAATATAAACTGACATATTTACTAATGATTTTGTGTATATGCCTTTTAAAATATTTAAAACTAGTGTATTATTATGGGAGTATTTTCTATATTTTTGTACCTGGCTTTAGTATAACAAACTATAAGACAGTTTTCTTAATGTTTCTGATGTATTCATTCAAGTAAATATTAAAGCATGACAAATGGGAAAAAATTCAACAATTAACATTGAAAATCAAAAGATGATAATACATATTTTTTCTATTTGGATGAATTTGGAAATGAATGAAACGAAAAGTAACATGAGTATATTTAGTAGTACTTTTATGTAATATGAGTACCATAGTAAAATATATACAATTTTTAATTAAAGAAAAAAAAAATCATCATCATTCCTAACTAAACTGGAAAACGGATGGGAAAAAGTTGTTATCACAATAGCTTATTATTATTTGCACACTAAAAAAGAAATAATCATAAAGTCTCATTAATATATAAATAAAAATAAATTTCTTAACAGGAATAAATGCTTGGTTTGAAACAATCGCATGACCTCTATACATGTAAAAAAATAAAAATAAATCACATTATCACATTAAGGACGTTCATCCATGAAGCTTGATAGTAGATAAAAATTTTTTTTATAGTGAATTGAGTAGCTCAATTTAGTAGTTATCCTCCCTCAAAAATTTAACACCTGTTGACGATCATTTCAAAGAGTAATTATCGATTAAAAATCAAACTTTGAACACAGCGTCTTATGGAGAACAGAATTTTTTTTGTACTTAAAATTAGAATAACTATATTATTAAAGTAGACACCATCATGAATAATGTTATAAATATTCTTTGATGTATGCAGTTTATATAATTGCATTAAAAAAATGGTGTTAACGAACATTTGAATTAATTATTTAATAAAATTAAAACCTTTTTGTTAGGTTTGTTTTTGCCACCATATTTTGAAAACTGGTGACCACACACACTAAAATAATATACTCATACAAACAAATATAAAACATAGTTTACTGTCAGATCTGTCACATTAAGTCAAATTAATTTCTAATTTACAATTTCCTAGTATTTTCCAATAAATACTTTAAAAATATTTAGGACAAATAAAAAAAGGTTATAAATCGTTGTAAGATTATTGACATACTTTACAACTTTTTTAAAATCCTAAATAAATTTTATTAAAGATAGTACTCATTTGACTTCAGCGTAGCAACTGAACGTCCTTAACACTGTAGTATGTCAGACATAATTTAAGCATGGACGGCTACCGTACAGTGTTTTACACGAAGGATTAGGGATGGTATTTAGGCCTCTGTATCTCAGGAACCAAATAGGCTAAGTAATGAAATCTACGTGAGTGCCAAGTTATTTATCAAAAGTATGCAAATGATTGGTATAAATTTAGTTAAGTTTCTCAGATACAGGATACTTAATAGTTTATTTGTGGCAAGTTGTCAGATTTTATTGCACTTAATATACAAAGAAAAACTAGCCATATGAAAAACCATGCACCTAAGAAACGTATATAATCATTTGATACAAATCATTTTGCATAATTTATACCCAATATTTTCAGTTATTTATTTATTTATAACTTTGCAGATATTTGCAAACTTATTAGCAAAGACGATCTGTAAAATATACATTTCGAAAAATGCGTGATTTTTTCAGTTCAAAAATTCGTCCAAATCCACCAGCACCCTAATCAAACTCCTGATATGCTTATTTCAGATTTATAATGAGCACATTCACATTAATTTAGGTACAATTCTTATGTTTAGACGATTACCCGCGATATATATTTTAATTTTAAGTCAATTTAAAATTGTCTACCCGTGCGAAGCATGGATCAGTTAGTTTGTGGTGTATCTTAATGCAACGAAAAGTTGATGCGAATGGAATATTATGTACGCACTTAAGAAGTTATATTTCTTTTGAAATAATTTATTAAAATTATATTTAATAAGATCAATACTACTATTAAAACATAAAATTTTGATACAATGATATAGAAAAATAAAATTATATATTGTATTCACAGCCAATGATTCTACATTTTATTATTGTAGAACAGAATTAGCGTCACTTCTTCCGTTAAAATTAGAGGTTAGATTTTGTGCCAGAAGAGAAAAACCTGGCACTAAATCGAATATTTACATTAAAAGCAGAGAAATTTATCAAGGCCAGGCCAGGTTTATCAATATATATATACATTTAATATAATATGTTTACGTACACATAAAAATGATATCATTGATATTGTAATTGTCATTTTCTTCTTTTATCAGAAACATGGAGTGATAATGATGAAGACATTGTTGTACCTAATTTCAACTGTATAGTTAAATTGAAATATTATAATATAAGAGCTCGCGGTGTACCAATTTACCAAAATAATAATGATAATTCATCTTTCGATCTACAATGTATAATATTGTCTTGTATTTTTATATGCAAAAATCATATCACACACAAAATTATTGACCACTGAAGAGTGAAGGCCCTTATGTGACAGACTTACTTGTTGTCTGTTTCACTACGCATCAAATGTATGTGCATATAAATGTAGTCCTTCTACTTATGTATGAGACGAATTTTATACTAAATGTCTCTCAAGCACTGTGTAATAGAGCAGGATAGAAAACTGTGTAACATCAATCAGGCGACTGCTACATCAGTCGAGTGTTATATCAGCGATTCGTTACATGCTCAAAATACAAATGAAGTATAAAAATAATTATCAAGTGGGGTACCGCAAATGAGTCCATAGCATCTACGCCAAGTGATCGCCTGTGCCCTCCTTGAGAACAACCCGCCACCCGAAGGCGAGTTATCTCCAAGTAAGAGGTGCTATTGTAAGAAGATGAAGCTATAGGAGTCTGTTGAGGCCAAACGCCACACAGATTTCCCACAGCTTTTCTGCCGGGATTGCTCCCAGGATTTATGGATCCAGGGTTTCGGACCCAAACATTCTATACTTGATACCCTGCAGGTTTCTACAAGTGTAAATGACATGTATGGAGGTTTCATCGTCCTCCATACAGGCCCTACAAGTGGGATCATCAGAGATCTCCAAGTTATGAAGATAATACTTCAATCGATAGTGTCCTTCAAGAGCCCCACCACCTTTCTCAACTGTATTCTATTCAGTTTAAACCGAGCACAGTCGAATGGTCCAGCTGTGTTTATGCACAGCTTGGCCTGTCGCATGTGCGACGCCAAGAGCCAGTAATCGAGATGAGCTTGAAATGAAGTATAACTTCAAACATTTTGAATTTAGTTTTGAGAAAAAACTAAAAATGATAGCAATGAGAAAATTATATTTCTCTTTTAATACAGTCCACGTCTACATTAATTAATGTGCCATAATTGTCTTCTTGACACTCGGGAGCTCCAAAAGTGCGTCTAAATTACATATTTAATTCTATTCTGTATACAGAGGTAACAACTGTTTTGTACATTTCAGAACATTGTAAAATAATTTCACTCAACAAAAAATACACAAACAAGGGGATTTTTTTTTTATAAATACAAAAAAGCTTCACCTACTAGTAGCTACTAACTCACTCAAGTTGAGTGAATGAATACATCATATTCGTTTGTCGGAACATTTAAGAAAATCTTTAGATCTTTTATTTTTTTATCCGGCTCTATAGAAATAGAGGTATATGCGTTGATTACTTAAAAAATATGTTTGTTGTACCTTCTAAGGTGGTTTTTATGTTATAAGTCAACATATAATACGCATAAATATATATACGCTCATACAAACGCGATGTTTTATATGCGACTTGTATAGAAACGAAAAATGATGACGGGCGGGCGCGACTGGCTATTGTTGAATATAACCTTTGCGTTACTCATTATTCGTAAAACACTTTTTAAGTCATTAACGTTTAATACAATGTGGTATGTAAAAATTTATCAAATAATTCCTAATATGCCTTTCGTTTTTTATGTCTATGGGTAATTACCATATAAGACACTAGCCAAGTAGCCGAGCGGTCTAAGGCGTCATGTCTGCGCAGTATGCAGTACTTGGAAACTGGGAGGTTATGGGTTCGAATTCCGACATCGGCAGTTTGTCAATTATAAAGATTAAAAAAAAAAAAAGGGGGCGGTTGATTGACTAAACTGTCGGCGTATGGACAAGAACGAAGTAACCGGCTATGCTTGAGAAGGTTTTCTAAAGTTTCCTTCACGAACTCCAGATGAATATCGGCATAGTTTCTATCATAGTCGGTTGCAGCCGCATATCCAACCAAATCCTAGTCTACTCACAAATTCCTTCCACTCCAAATAACAGCCTCACATCCTAAGGCATCACAATGGACCTTATGGTCGAAGTGTAGCCCGTCCAGGGCAGCCTTTACAATCTACCTTTACCTCTACTCATTATTCGTAAAACACTTTTTAAGTCATTAACGTTTAATACAATGTGGTATGTAAAAATTTATCAAATAATTCCTAATATGTTTTTCGTTTTTTATGTCTATGGGTAATTACCATATAAGACATATTCCAGAGTATAGTTATGAGATAATTTAGTATAATACCAAAAGTATCTCTAATAAATTCAAATTAATTATTTCAAACTACTTGGAAACTGGAAGGTTATGGGTTCGAATCCCGACATCGGCAGTTTGTCAATTATAAATAAATGTACCTAATAATGTATATATGTAGGAAAAAATATCAGAATTTTAAATTCAAGGGGTTAGTTTTAGGGGTTTAAATGGATATAAAAGAACAATTTTTGATGTGAATACGTCTTTAAATTTGCTTCCATAGTGGGAGGCAATTCAGAAAACTGATGATAACAAAATCGGGGAATCCAGTTTGGTGTTGCAGCTACATATCTATCATCTAATTCAAATAATTCATTATCGTGGCGGAGTGGGAAGCGCCGCCATTTTGAGGTCGTTTCGTTTCGCCGCATAATTTCCGTTTAGAGTAACTTTTGACTCGGAGAAGCTAGGACGTTCGTTCGAGTTTCAATCATCAGCTCTCGTCAAGATCTACCGATTGCGAATATAAAACATTATTGTGCAGTAGTTATAGTGAGTATATATGATATTAAAGTAAAAAATTAAAATAAATAATGTAATGTCGACCTATACTCGTCGAAAAGCCAAATCAAAATTTAGAGATTGTTTACGGTTGGAAAGAGCTTCTCAAGAGCAACCCAGTGACACCCCGTTACGTTACCCGTTACCCGTTACATACGTGTATTCACGTAAAACACACGGCCGTGTCCATTACACAGCCACACCCCTTTCGACACAGCCGCACCCCTTTTTTTCAAGATTATTGTGTGGGTTGTCAATTAAAAGCTTTTTGGGTGTCAATTGTTTTTAAATTAAACAATTTAATATAAAAAAAGATTGTATATTCATGCTATACTGAACATTAACTATCTGTTTTGCACGGAACAATTATTATGCAAGCATAGCTTGTGAATTTGACCGATTTTTTTTGATTTTCAATTACCAAAAATTTTGTCTTAGATTTTTTCTTACTTCAATATCATTGTCCGAGAAGGACTTACAAATCATTTACTCATAACCTATAATTTGTTAGACTAGCAGCTTTGCTATACGCATCCGTAAATTGCTTAAGTCCAGTGCCTATTAGAAATTCCTTTTAGTGACGATTTAATAACATTACAAAATATTCGGTCACTGATTGTAGATTCATAATGAAGATACCATCAAACATTATAAAAGACGGAATTTTATTGTACACCATATTGTCGTAAGTACATACAGAAAATAATCTTTTCTTCTTTTAAAGAACAAAAAAAAGTGTATATTATATAGCGTTTTCAGAGTTTTTTAAAAAGAAAAAAAAAATGGTAGATACTTATGACAGACAGACCGACAAGGCACACAAACGGTCATCAAATGAGAAAATGTTAAGGGAGACAAAAAAGATTATTAGTTGAGATTTTTAAACACTCGTTTTATAAATTTTAATTACATCGTCATATCTTTCTTCATCATATATATATATATATATATATATATATATATATATATATATGAATATAAAGCCATCATTGTCGGGTCGTTGGTCGTCATTGCCGTGTCACCCATTTGTGAATAACGTTGGATGTCATCAGAAATAAAAAAACAGAATTAATTATTATATAATAATCATATCGTACGAATGATATAGGATGTTCCGTAACGATCACTCAATTCTAGCACAATGATATACAGATTGTGAGCAAAAAGCTATTTTTATACCCGGTATATAATATATACCAGAGTATATTAAGTTTAGTTTCGACTTTGTAACGGTTGAAAATATTTATCGCAGAAAAATTTAAAATAGTTAATGTAATTTTGTATGCGTGTTCTATAGCTAAAAAGTAAGGTCAAGTGCGTGAATGGGCAAAATAGGACCATGTTTGGGCAAAATATGCAAAATTGCCAATTTTTTTAAAGAGTAAGAGATAAAATAAGAATTCAAAGACAAAAAATATTCTTTTTTTTAATTTTTCGTAAGAACTTCTTTTTTATAAATTCAGTATATATTGGGTACGTCAGCAATTAACTCAGCTAGTGGTTATTTTCACTTGTTTAATGTACTGTTATTGTGATATTAATTAATTAATTTCCAGCAATGATTACATACGAATTTTCTTAAGTCACGCTTACTTCCATATTGTAGAACGTTTCTCGATATGCTCAAGATAGGTGCTTTAAGCTTCTCAGACATCTTTGAAACACTATATATGTAATAAGGTTTTAAAATTTCGTGGGTAAAAACAATTCAAATAGATTAAGGGTGTTGTGAAACTGGTGAGGGAAAGTAGGGGTAGTGAGTTTGTAAAAAACATATATATTTAAAAAATAAAACATATTGTTTAAAACTTAAATCCTAAATTTCATTTTTTCGTTTTAATAATTAAAAGTATGTTTTTATGTATTTAAAAAAAGTTGCATGGTGATGAAACTAGATAAAAATAAATATAACAAGATAAAAATGAATAACACTAAAAATAAAACTAGATTTAGAACATTTTTCGATCTACAAATTTAATTATCTCAGAAACAAAAAAATTCGTTACGCATGAGCTGCGTCAACTTAGCGAATTTCCTTAGAATACATAAATCACTCTCTAGCGGTCATAATTTTAGGGTGATCAAAATGAAATATAATATCTGATATGACTTAAATTTATTAATAGCCAAAAAAAAAACGGTAAAATGATTATAGTTTATAGTTACTACGGAAACGACAATCAAAATTTTTTACAATAAAATATATTTTATGTATTCGTGTCAAACACAAAATATTCACTACTTGATCATTTTTCTCAAATTCTAATGTGAACAGAGATATTTAGAATTTATCTTGCAATCTTTAATTGTAAATATTTCTGTAAATATTAGTGTAACAGAAAAATGATAAGAAACAAAATTACAGTAAAACTTAGTACCAACAACTTAACTCCTGATAAATTTTTCGATTTTTCAAATATTAAGGGAGATTTACCCATTACCCGAACTTCACCTTTAGAATACCAAAAGCGACCCAATTTCATTCCTATTGGAATAAAACTGTGACCGCTAGAGAGTCCACAAACATTTAAAAATAGTTTATGTTGTATATATAAATATATATATGTATATATATATATATATATATATATATACAAATTTTAGCGATAGTGATTTTTAATGATCTAATAGGTTGGATCGATGGACATTTGAAAAAATTTTTACGAAATTCCAACATTGGTGCAAAAACAATAGCTGCATTTCCTTTGGAGGACTTGCTATCTCTTTTCGTTTTTGAGTTATCATGGTTTTTAGACGGATGGATGAACAACTTAGCGGAAATGGACCAATTAGGTCATTTTACGAGCACATACCAACTTTTTTCAACCGCTTCAAAGTCGGGCCTAATCTTAGGTAGATAGATAGATAGTAGAGGCTGCCCTGGATGGGCTAGGACCATACGGTCCATTGTGATGCTTAATTGGTACAGGAAATGCGGATATGCGGCAGCAGCCGACTATGATAGGAACTATGCCGATATTCATCTGCAGTTCGTGAATGAAACTGCAGAAAACCTTCTCAAACATAGCCGAATACTTTGTTCTTGTCTAAAAAGTGGTTTAATGCATAATAATAGTTAGAATGTATCTTAATAATAATAACTTTTAGCTGAAACTTTTTTCTCGAAAACCAAATGGATTCCTCACATTCAATCATTACCTTATGAAAAAAGAATGCTACTTCTACTGTTCACTATCTGATAAAATTATTACACCCTATATACGAGTAGCCTCTGTTTTAAAGTAAAGTTTTTCAAATGATTTGAATTCTTTAGTGAATACTACTTTTTAATGTTTAGTGTCGTCGGCTTCTTTTGTTATTTAAATTATTTTTTATCTTATTATATCATTATAATATACACACAGAAGATAGATAGATAGATATGCTTTGGGTAGCTACTTTAGTTATTTAAATTCGATTGAATTCGTCGATTTAAGTGACCTGTGCACGAAAATAAGTGTGCACTTATTTTTTTATCATATCATCAAAAATAAATGAAAAGCAAGAAGCTCCAATAGTGTAGATTCTATGGAAATTATGTCTACAAAGATTGCCGATTATAGTTCCTTAAAGAATACCGATAATAGTTGGTCACGAATGCTTTATGGATGTTATGTTTATTATTCATGTGTGTAGATAGAAGGAAATAATATATGAAATAAATTAATAGTACTATGTACTATGACCCGCACAAGTTGATGTCAAGACCCATATAAGTTGATGTCAAGACCCATACAAGTTTTTTTAAATTTTTTAATTGATTTGTGCTTTTTTGATTCGGTTTTCGAAAAAATACTTCGGTAAAACTTCATTATAAATATAATAACAACTTTATAAATATAGTAGCATTTTAAAAACTAACATCAACTTTTGACGCCATTTGTACTATTAAAATAACCTAAAAGATCCTAAAACATCCTAAATAACCTAAAATAACCTAAAACGTAAAAGATCAAAATATTTAAATTTTATAATTTATATAACATTTATATTTTATTCATACACAAATGTATTAAAAAGGTACATTTTATGCCCTAAATTACCAGCCCAAAATTCCAGAGTATATATTCAATGTATTGTATGTATTGTATACTTTGTATAATAGTGACAACAAAAAAGAGTTGGTATTATTATATTTTTTTCAGAAAATGTTTTAATTAAGAAAAGAAAATAATAAAAATTGTAGGATACCCTGTATTTACTCTATCTCTCTTCCTACTTCTCACTCACAGCTTGTGAAGTCAAACCCTGCCCACCTAAGTTTTAAAGTGTTTTTTATTACCACTAAATGAGTTATTCAATGTTCATATTTTGCTGTATTTAAGAATTGTTTTTTCCTCAAGTTCTTTGTCAGCGTAATGTCTAGAATAAGCCTACTTATAATTGAATATAACCCCCACTTACAAATAGACTCGAAATGTGTCATAAATTGAACTATGGTGACTAGTAGGTCTTCGATTATTAATAAATAGAGTCGGCGGAATGTCTGTGGTTGTGGGTCATTCACTCTACTCCACTAAATGTTACTCTGTGACCAAAAATTACCGAGAATATACCATGCACAAATTGACCCCAGACACGACTATTTTAAGTTTTCACTTGAGGACGTTCGAAAGAGAAAAAAATGCAGAGAAATGCCTGTAAATTAAATATGTTTTAAAAAATGTCAATACGAATTGATTGGTATACTTCAAAATGTTAGATCAAATGCATTTTTGGTTTTTTTTCGATATTGAAAATCATACTTTTCACATTGGGTCTTATGGAGAAACTAGAAATTTAATCTTTATAATCGAATGGAACATAGTTTAAAATGCAGAGAAGTTTTTATAAAACTATGTAAATTGTTGTTAAATAAACAAGGATTTATTTGAGCCAAAGATGATGGTATGTTCAAATGCATTTTGGAAAGTCATAATGAATTATATAAATAATTTTATCATTTTAGAGAAGCAAAACACAAGATTTTCTTTTTATTTAAAATAAAAGAAATATTACGAGTCACGACTCACGAGTATTATTATTTACTAAATAACCATAGAATATTTAAATCTAGTTTCAACGTATACATTAAATCTGTAACGCTGCTGGCTTGCGCAGTCGCTTCCGTCTTTCCCCGCAAAATGACTTTGACCATACTGCATACGGAAATTGTTTCGAATCAAAAGCGTTACACACAATTTTCCCCATTTAATGGGATTTAAATTCAGCCGTTAGTTTGTTCGGTCACAAAAATTACAAAAGTAAATGTGTGTTTGTTTGCACATCACAGTGTCACATTTAGACTCTAAACTACTGAACCGATTTTGATGAAATTTTTATTTTAACTTAAATTAAACGCTAGATGACATTTTACATTAAATAATTTTATTTAGGTGCTTACTTAAATTACAAATTCAAGTTTACGCTTCTTTTTCGCGAAAACGTTGATAATTTAATCGATATCCATGTTCACATCTTTGTGTATATTTAGGAGAGCCAGCTCGGATAATCTTTCCTGTGCCATGGCTACCAAGATTTTTGGTTGCGTGAGAAGAGTTTTGGCGGCAATGTATATGTGCATACAACACACGCTTACATTTAAATTAGTAGACAACTATGTAATTTTAAATTAGTAGACGACTATGTACTTTTAAATTAGTAGATGACTATGCGAATAGTCATCTTTTTTTTCCAATACAAGTATTCATGTGCCGAAAAGAAACAGATAATGTTGTCAAAAATGTGACATAACGTGTTAGCATATCGTCTATGACGAATAAGTACTTCGCTGCGTTCTGAATCATACACGATTCATTGTTTTTAAAAATTTTATTAAGGCACTGGATATAATATCATCAGCATATCGACCTCAATAAACTGTGAAAGTGTGACGTCACAAGTCTATAAGGGTTGTGGGCATGGCCATTGTGCCCACAACGGTGCATCCGCGCTTGATGCTTTGTTACATCATATTAATAAATTATTTAATGATAAATTACAACACTTTTGTGAAAAAAATAGATTGTATACTAACCCATTTTTATGAATAATTGATTCAGTTGATTCATTTCAACACAGTTAACTAATTCCTTTTGTTTTATTGATATAATTTGTATCTATGAATAATTTTATAGTATCACAATTTGTTTTTCAAAATCTGTAAATAAGGCGATTTCTGATAAAGATAAAGTTGGATTCAGCTGATAAAGCTGGATATAAGGCGATTTCTGGTGGCTCTGGTGCACTCACTAAATCGCGACTTACTCTTTTCTTCAAAACTTCGACCTCTGGTTTTCATGTCCAGAGTGCTATCTATTACACTATGGATTATATAGCTTGACGAGTGAATATGATTGACGGTATTACTTTGAAGTCAACATTAACTTATTATTCCCACATATATTATTTGTGTATATTTAAACGTCACTAATCTAGGCACATCATTCGTGGTGTGACGGATAGCATACTGGGCATGTAATCAAGAGGTCCAGGGTTGGATACCTGGTGGAAAACTTAATTTTTTCATATCAATATTAAAATTCAATGACATGTTAGTCCGTGTAGTATATACTCTGTCCTTTCATACTATGTCTTCGTAATTGTGATGGAAATTGACATTGGTATAGTACTGTGACGTTTAGCAATACACAAATAATAATATGACAAATTTTAATACTTTAATTGAAATGAAAACATGTGTATTCACAATTGAAAAACAATAATTCCATAAAAAAACTTCCATACACAAATAAAATTGGAGTTTGCCTGCCATTTTCATTTTTTTTCTAGTCCTTACTTTTAGTTACTTACTTTTCTAGAGATAGAGATAGATTGTAGAGGCTGCCCTGGACGGGCTACACTTCGACCATAAGGTCCATTGTGATGCCTAAGGATGTGAGGATGTGAGTGGAGTGGAAGGAATTTTTTTGTATAGACTAGGAATTGGTAGGATATGCGGCTGCTGCCGACTGTGATAGGAACTATGCCGATATTTATCTGGAGTTCGTGAAGAAAACTGCAGAAAACCTTCTCAAGCATAGCCGGTTACTTCGTTCTTGTCCATACGCCGACAGTTTAGTCAATTAACCGGTCCTGTTTTTTCTCCTAATAATTTACAAACTGCCGATGTCGGGATTCGAACCCATAACCTCCCAGTTTCCAAGTTTGCGTACTGCGCAGACTAGTACTGGTAATACATACTTAATACATACACTTGTACTGGTAATACATACTTCTCTAAATAAACGTTTTTAAAATTTTTATTTTATTCAAATCCAGAGGTCCAGGGTTCGATATCTGGTGGATGGCTTAATTTTTTCCCATCAATCTGAATTGATAAAATTCGATCAGGTGTTCTATACAGTTATATAGTATACTTTTTCTATTTACCATTTACTAAATAGTATAATATTTACGAAATGACATACTATTTACTAAATATTATTCTACTAAATAGTTACTATTTCTCAGCGGTATTTTTGGAGATACATTGTGGAGGAGAAGGGGTTGTTGTAACAGATAGACGTTCCATACGTGTTTCGTTTATCGAAGTACGGAACACTAAGAAATGAAGTACTTTTATGAATTCATTTGAATTAGTGAATGTCTGAATCAAAATCATTCTCCAGCACTACAATGTTCTACATAGATTTTAGTGCGAGGAACTCACAGTTTTAGGTATTGTAGGTACCTGTAGTTGTGTGTACTCGTACAGTAAGTAGTATAGTATCTGCCGATGTACAAAACATCAGCATGGTTTTTTTTAAACACAAAGCAGTAAGTGGTATATCAGATACAACAAAAGCTGGAAAACATCAAAGAAAACTTGTCTTTTGTATAGAGGTTTGTGTACGTACATATACATACATATAAATGTTATGTCGGCACCGTATTGAGATACCACCTACATGTACGCGAAGTGTTCAAAAAGTAAGCTGACTTTATATTTTTATCAAAAACTTTTTATTTGTTCATCAATATTCATGTTATCCCCTTAAAAGTAATCCCCTTTAGCTATAATACACTTGTGGCTGATAAGCACTTTTTGGTATAGCCTTGAGCTCTTCTAGCGATGCAGTTTTGATTTCCTTTATCGTTGCAAATCTCCGACCTTTTATGGGTCTCTTCAGTTTTGGGAACAGGAAAAAGTCGCCGAGTGTCCAAAAAATCACGCACAAGCAACGATGAGTGAGCAGGTGCATTATCGTGATACAAATCCATGAATTGTTTTTCCACAATTCCGAACGTTTATTTCGTATCGCTTCTCGCAAACGGCGCATAACTTCAAGGTAATACTCCATATTGACCGTAAGAGCTCCTGATGTATTACGCTATGGTAATCGAAGAAAACAGTGAGAAAAATATTGACATTTGATCGAACTTGGCATGCATCTTCTCGGCCTTCTTGGAAGAGCTTGTACCACTTATAAACATTTTTTTTATTTAGAGTAGACTCACTGTATGCTACTGTCAATATTTCAAGTGTTTTGGAGCACTTAATATCATTTTTTACACAAAATTTGATGCAAATTCTTTGATCCATTTTATCCGACAGCATAAAATCGCCGAGCACACAAAATACTTCTAACCTTTATGCCTCTCAAAAACAAACAAAGAATGCTATATAGTTGAAATTGTGAACACTTGTTCGGGACGAGTGTACCAACACAAAAAAATAGAAAATCGAATGCACGTAGCCCACGAAATTTACGTAGCCCACCTTACTTTTTGAACACACCTTGTACATGTCGATGTGTATATACATATGTGTATATACATACACATACATACAATGGCAAAAGAAATCCCTGACTTTCGTGCAATGAATGAATACTATATCATTACCTATGTATAATCAGATTTTCTAGAATCAACTTCATTTCATTTGATGCAATGACTACTTATGTTTTATATTTTATAAGTTTGTCAGATTTGATCATATTGTTAAATCACTTTTAAAGAAGGTCGTCACATAGGAGCTATGTAGACAAAGCGAATTATCTCCGAACGAGACAACTACGAAATTAATGTAACAAGGCTTAGTTGCAATATTTATTATTACCTGTAAAATTAAAATTTTTAAAAAACACCCTACGCAATAGTCTGAAACAAAATAAGAATTTCCCGTTGCCTCCACCAAATTTCTATGTAAAATGATAATGTTAATAATATGCCTGTGCATCATATTGGAAAAGAGCGGATAGTTTCCAAAAGACTGAACCGATTTATATCTAACATAGCTAAGAACCACCGCTAGATTGCCTTCAAATCGGTAGACGCGTTTGAGAGCTACGATGCCACAGACAATCCCACACACAGATAGGCGGACAGATTCACAGGTGCTTCAAACTTCTTAGAAACTTACAACCTCCGCTGCAAACTTACGCCCCTCTTTTGAAGCCGGTGTTAATAAATATTAGAAATTAGAGTTCTAAAAGTTTTAATTATGATCAATTTTTGCAGTTTAAGACATAAATTCAAAATATAGAGTTCACCCACGCTTCTCTTCTAAGCCACCTTTTTACATGATTGATTTTACCATTAGAACTTGATCTTTTTCATTAGAAAGCACCTGACACAACAAATTTTATTCCTTCCGACTAACATTTTGGCCTAATAACTGATGTATAATATATTTTGTGTTAAACTATAAATATAATAAATAAAACCTTTTACTAATTTTGATTCTTTGAATTTCCTTAACAAATTCCATAATGATGGGAGATGAACACTGTCAAAAATTCCGAAATCTTAGAATCGCGAATCTTAGGATCACGAAAGAGGCCCTTGATTATACTTTCTAGAAATGGTACAATTGTTTTAGGCGTTGTGCATAGATAGACGAAATCTTTATGATAATAATATTATCGTTAATTTAAATAACATGGCATTGCCATCACATTCATTATACGTGAGTATTTCTATTATGTTGGAGGCCACTATTGCATCTGAGAACTACTACTAATGCATTCTGCTTGAAACTGGAAGGTTAATGGCTCAATTCCAAATGGTGGCAGTTTGTTGAATAAAATTAATGGGGCGGTTAATTGACTAAACTGTCGGTCTATGGACAAGAACGAAAATGATCGGCTCTGCTTGTGAAAATTTTCTGCAGGTTCCTTTCACGAACCCCAGATGAATATTGGTATAGTTCCTATCAAAGTTGGCTGAATTCGCACAACTTACCAAATTCCTTGTTCTTCAGGAAGGAAATATTTACTCATATTTATAAATCTAAGTAGTGCGAAAAGTTTGCATTAGTTGATTATAACATATAATCACGCAAAAATGAATTTCATTAAACAAAAAGGGTTTATAAAGAAAATTAAAAAAAAAATAATTTACTCGATGAATTGAATCGAAAATTGACAAGTAATCGTTAGAAAAAACCAACAAAATCGATTATGAATTGCAACATGTAAAACGTGTCCTCATACATAAATTCGTACATATTAATGGGCTAAGATAACTATTTAGTAAAAAAGAAAAAAAAACGTATTATCAAAAGACGATTACTAGTATGATTACGGAGCTATAATTAGTCAATGCCATCTTGAATTTTGAATTCTATTCTGTAGTCCATAGTGGTCGATAATGCTATGCCGTAGGGTATGCAGTATAAGTTCCGCCTACTATGTATAAAAAATGTGGATAATACCAATTACTGTCAGTATTGCATATGGAATTAGTCAAACAACATAATTTTGATAATATTTGTTCAAGCCTTTTATACAGTTGATATAAAATGTTAACGGTATATAAAATATATATTTTTCAGCATTCCTATACTTCATATCAAAAAATAAAAATAGTTTTCTTTTTTTTTTGTCCAGGATTTACTATGAATCTGAATATTTTCGACATGGTATAGGTACAAATGAATAGTGTTGAGATTATAATAATATATATATATATTATATATATATATACATATATATATATATATATATATATATATATATATATATATATATATATATATATATATATATGTGTATGTATTATATATGTACATGAGTGTAGGATTATCATCATTATATGGTTGGCTTTAATAATAATTATTATCATTGTTATCATCACTACTCGGTTATATTCAAATGACTGAGTAAAGAATTCATTACTTAGAGACATGGACTACGTAAATGTTTATCGAAATACATTATCTCATTTTATATCATCCTTCCTAATGATGATTTATGTTAGTTAATATTTATAAAAAACTGTACTGTTTTGTAAAAAAAAACAAATGATTAAAAAAACTGTGGAAATCTGTTGTTTTAATTAATATGTCGGGATCATCCAGACAGAAAGTTTCATTAAAAAAAAAAAGAAGATATATATTTATTTTTGTTTTGAACACATTAACGACTGACATTGATGTTGTTATGTCTATCTATTGGTTGTTTCTGAAATTATCAGTCAGTAGTTTGTTTAATTTTTTAGTTAAATTTCTTTCTTAATTAAGCTATTGCGATTCTACCGATAATACGCATTCATAAATATGTCTTTAAACGTGAATCAATCTATATGCGCCATATATGTATATATATATGTATATATATATATATATATATATATATACATATATATATATATATATGTATATATATATATGTATATATATATATATATATGTATATATATATATATATATATATATATATATATATATATGTATATATATATATACATAGCTGTATGGACGGAATATAGCTGTCTGGACGGAATGAAATTTGACTTGAGCATGTTTCAGTATTTCGAAGACCAAGTTCTTTAAGGACGTTCATACATACGTTCATATTCTCCCTCAAAAATTTATAACTTGTTCATAACGATCATTTCGAATAATAATTATCGATTAAAAATCAAACTTTTAACACAGCGTGTTATGGAGAACCGAATTTGCTTGTACTTAAAATTAAAAGAACTATTTTATTAAAGTAGGCACGATATTAAATAATGTTTATAAATGTTGTTTAAATAATGCAGTTTATATAATTGCATTAAAAAATGTCGTTGACGAACATTTGAATTAATTATTATTTAATAAAATTAAAACTTCTTTGTTAGGTTTGTTTTTGCCACCATATTTTGAAAACTGGCGACCACTAAAATAATATACATATACACACAAATATAGAACATAGTTTAGTGTCAAATCTGTCATATCAAGTAAAAGGAATTTTTAATTTACAATTCCTGATATTTTACAATGAATACTTTTTAAATATTTAGGACAAATAAAAAAGGCTATAAATCGTTGTAAGATTATTGATATACTTTAAAAATTTTTTCAAATCCTCAATAAATTTTATTAAAGACAGTATTCATTTATCTTAGCGTAGCACATGAACGTCCTTAACTGACAAAATATGTCAAGATGAAAGGGCAGCTTAGTGGAAATGAAAATCACAAATCTTTGTAGTAATTTTCTCTAAATATTAGATAAATAAAAAAATTTATTAAATATGAAGTTGGAAAAATACAAAATAATATTACTACAAAGTTTTTTTCTGACCATCGAACTTTTATATTTTCGGAAATATTAGCTTTTTTAAAGTTTTAACAATTGTAATAATTAATCTTAATGTTACAGTGCTAACTTAATTTTAATATTCAATATTACTTTTGCTTCAGCTACGCAGATCCTAAGTGGCGAAGTTTTTTGAGTGACATTATATAAATCAGTTATTTGAGATTTGGAACAAAATTCGGAAATGCATGGAAGAGATTTTATTGTTTTGGTCGGGTCAATTACAGTACCATATGATCACTTTCCCTTTTCCATCGAGGTAGTTAAGATGTTTATACTTGGCCCTATCTGAAATATTTCTATTATTATAAAATCTCAACCATGATTGCACCAGTGAAATACCCACGATCTGAATTAAGAGGTGCAGTTTTAGTAAGGCACTAATTAAAAGCAGCTAATTATAAAATAGTATATTGGAAAAGTTTCAGGCGATTTGTATTCAAATTAAACCTTTATGATTTTCTGAAATAAATGTTATCAGTACCTACGTGCCTTCAATCAGTTCCAGTGTACTGTCCGATTATCCTGTTAAATTATTTTTTTATTCAAATAAAATTGGAACTCTTGTTCGCTGTTGAGAATCTAACAAGTATTTTGAATTGCATCCTACATTTTTGAAAGTGAATCTCCGTTGGTCGATGAAGTACAATATAGTTTACATAAGTCAGTGCTTTCTAGAGATTAATGTAATGTGAATCAATCAGTATTCCAAATCCATACACATCTCATTCTATTAACTTGGTAGGTGAAACATATATAGAAATGAAACTATATATATATATATATATATATATATATATATATACAGTTAAATATATAAAAGAGAAAGTAACTGTATTACTGTATTACACGGATAAACCACTGAATCAATTTGGCTGCAATTTGGTATGGAGATTGCATGATCCCAGGGTAAGGACATAAGTTAACCAGTCCAAGTGGCCGAGCGGTCTAACGCGTTATGTCTGGTGCAGTATGCCTACTTGGAAACTGGGAGGTTGTGGGTTCGAATCCCGATATCGGAAATTTTTCAATTTATAAGAAAAAAAAGGGGCGGTTAATTGACTAAACTGTCGGCGTATGGACAAGGACGAAGTAACCGGCTATGCTTGAGAAGGTTTTCTGCAGTTTTCTTCACGAACTCCAGATGAATATCGGCATAGTTCCTATCATAGTCCACTGCAGTCGCATATCCTACCAATTCCTAGTCTATACACAATAATTCCTTTCACTCCGCTCACATCCTCACATCCTTAGACATCACAATGGACCCTATGGTCGAAGTGTAGCCCGTCCAGGGCAGCCTCTACAATCTATCTATCTAAGGACATAGGTTAGTTTTTAAAATCGACCCTTTAGCAGGTCGGTGCAATAGGGAATGGTAGATTGAATGGATTATAATATTCGAAATACCACGTTATGTGACGATTTAGACTGTAGTAGATATAGTATATATCAGAAATCTGTATGTTAAATAGGAGTAGTTTATTTGTTATTATTAGGTCTATAAAAATATTGAAAATAAAAAACATTAACGTTACGAACTTTTCAGAAACATATACTTCTACAAGTAATGTATATTTTGGTGAGCTAATAACCCGACAACGGAGGGTTATTATTTTCTGTATGTATGTATGATCATATGCAGTTTATGCAGTTTATGTATGTATGATCCTAAGCTACTTATCATATTTTGACAAATCACGTGTCGTCAGCTTCGTCTTATAGTATTCCGCTTGTCATAGGATATATTAAATCCAATATGGTGGGTATGACTTGCATCATACGCTAAGAAACAATAAAAATTCAAAAATGTATCGAGTTTGGTATGAAACGTTTGAGGACTAGTTTAGAAAACTAATACTCGACGAAAAAAGCACGAAACAAGTGTGGAGAGCCTTGATATCTTTCATGTACGGGTTTCAGATTATCCAGATAATCGAAAGAAGACTATTTTTAAGTATTTTATGATTTATAAGAGCGTTACTAAAACAGAAGCATGTTTTTAATTCTTTTTAAACTAGACAATTATTTTGAAATGAACTGTAGGTAAATATGTTGATAAATAGATGTATGCATACAAGAAAAGAATACCAACCAACAACCAACATGCAAAAAGTTGTGAATATATGAATATCTCGATTCGAGTAAGAAGTACCAGCACTCACCCATATAACATATAACGTACACCTACTGAGTGAATATATAAAAGTATTCACTTTTCGAAAGTACAAAACTGGTTGTTTTTTATTTCAAGTGTATATGATACTTTTATGCATGGCGCTTGGTTTTTACCATCGTATGCGATGTAGTATGGCTACAAGATTAAGGGAGTTAAAAGGTTATGTAACGTACTAAAAGTACAGATTTTTCTTTACAGGATTCCGTTTAAAAATGTTTTATTCACATTTTGCTTCTGCAAATGTTGAAGTTATTGTGAAACTTGTAGAGAATAAAATTCTCTTTAATTTGTGGCCTGATTTTTTTTAATCACTAACCGTTTTTGAGATATTGTCCGCGTATCGGAATTCATTGAAATGCTTATAGAGGTCACGTCATCATAAGATATAACAAAACGACTGTGTTGTTTAAGAAAAGGTGAACTACATAGAAATGCTAGGAAAACAACCCGATTTGGACAGTGAACAACAAAAGTGACGTTGTTTTTTCAAAATTATACAGTTGAATTTATTCGATTTTCGATAAAATACTTCGAATAAAAGCTGTTAAAATTTGTATAATTTTAACGATGGTTATTTTTAACATCTAGAAGGTAAGTAGGATCGATTGACATTTGAAGAAATTTTTACGAAATTCCATCAAGGGTACAAAAAAAATTCTGCATTTCCTCTCAGATAATTTGCCTAAAGTATACTATAGAATCTTCTTTATGAAACGCAAGTAAAATTAAAAATTTAAAAAGCCCCCAACGCAATAATATGTAACTTAAATACGTATATCTCTACCAAATTTAAATGTAAAATGATAACCTTACGTTTATATATTATATCTTGGAAAAGAGATGATAATTTTCAAACTGACCCGATTTTTATCAAATATAGCTAAGAACTACCGCAAAGAAATTAGCAATATAATAAAAATTCAATCGCATTCAAATCAATCCACGTGTTTGAGAGGAGTTAGGATGCCACTGACGCTTCAAACTTATAACACCCATCTTTTTGCGTCAGGGGTTGTACATACAATTTTGTTATGATCGTTTTTTAAAAGATTATGACACATGGTTTTCATGTTTAAATTTTGAAGATGTTTTATTTATTTTTTATGAACGGATTGTATCACAGATTGTTTAGATTTGTGTATTAGGAGGGTGGGATGAAAATAAGATTAAATCTCGAACGGTTATGATATTTTACTCATGTATATGACGTTTGTGTCTAAATATGAAACTGATAAAAAGAATATTTTATTAATTGTTTTGGTTTGCACTGTATATCAAAGATACTGGCGGCATCCATTTTGTATCTACATATGATTGTAATATTTTATTCAAAAGATGAAAAGTCTTTTATTCAATTTTTTGTATTCAACGTACATAGATATATAAAATTATTCAATAAGAATATATAATGTGATAGAAAATGTGTAGCTTTTTGATAAAATAGTTTGTTTTAAATTTTTAAAACAAACCGCACATTGTTCTTCAGTAATTTTATGTACTGAGCTAATAAATTTTTTCTTTAGAATAAAAATTACATTAATAATATAACTATTAATAGAGATCGTCTAACAATACAACAGCGTAGTTATAGATCCCCTTATTACAGCTACAAATGTGTCGATCGATTTTGAGGTACTACAAAATCAAGTAATTATTAAAAAATTCGTTACGCAAGGGCTGCAAGAAATTAATTGATTTTAACTTAATTAATGTTGATGGCGAGAGTGGCCTGTGATTGCTACAGGTCTACAGACTCAAATGTATATAATTATATAAATAAATATATTTTCAGTCGGATCAAAATTATTTCATATTTGATATACTTTTGGTATTTAAAAAACTAAGTTCGTTAGCAACTGGAATCGGTTCAAGGGTAAAGAGGGGCTTTGAGAGTTGTAGAAAACTTTACTACTTTTCATTACTTGATAGTTTTTTTAAAAACTCAATATATACAGAGATATTTAGGGTTTTATCTAAACATCTATCGTAATTATTGCTGTAAATATTGGAGAAACGAAATTGTCACCAATGTATAAAAATACACATAATTCGATTTTTCGATATTAAGGACGTTCAAGCACTACACAAGAGTCACATGAGTACTATCTTTAATAAAATTTATTTAGGGTTTAAAAAACTTTTAAAGTATGCCAATAATCTTACTTAAGGTTAAGGTTATAATCTTAACGATTTATAACCTTTTTTTATTTGTGCTAAATATTTTAAAAGTATTTATTATAAACTATCAGTAAATGTAAATTAGAAATGAATTTGACTTGATTTGACAGATATGATAATAAACCATGTTTTGTTTTGACATTCACAGTGTGTATGAGTGTCTTTTTTTACTGTGCGCTGTCGCCAGTTTTCAAAATATGGTGGCAAAAACAAACCTAAAAAAACAGTTTTAATTTTATTAAATAATTAATTCAAACGTTCGTCAACGTCATTTTTTAATGCAATTATATAAACTGCATATTTCAAAGAAGATTTCTAAACATTATTTATTACGGAACCTACTTTAATAATAATTAGCATCTCCAAGAAGGGGCGAACGAAACTGTTTCAAATAATTTATGCCGCAAATTAACTTTTCGAAAAAATCTAAAATGACTGTGTTAAGATGCTAAATGACATAATCGAAGTTTTTATCCATTAAACCATAAATGATATAAATTACAGTGCTTATTATAAACACGAATCAATACCATCTCCATTGTTAAATCTAAAACAGTAGCTAAAGCAATATGATGGTTAGTATCTATTATATTTCCACGTTTACACGAAAGTAATTTCTACCATCGATGAGCATTACCAAATGATACAATCTATTTAAACTGATTTGTAAGATAGATATAAATTAAACTAACATAATCCATTGATAAATTATTACATTCATACGGCAGGTCTGTTAACCTGGAACGCGACTTTATTAGATTAACACCAATTTTGAACTGAATAAACTACAAACCTTACAATTAATTGTAGTAATCTATTATTTGTTTAGAGTAAAATTTTGGACATAAAAAAAAGAAAACACGATTTAACATTCGTAGAATGACTACATGAGGAGTAAATAAACAAAAAAAAACCATCAAGTATCGTTTGTAATAAAGATTACTACAATTCTTTCTACGGTTTGTAGTTTGTTAATAAAATCTTTGTTTTCCCTAATTACACGTATATTCTCGTATTTAGATGTTTTCTGAACATTTATAAATAAATTTTTGTTGAATATATTTTTCAATATACTACAAACGATTCTAGAAATATTCCAATATTTTTTTTCACGATACTATCATTATCTTTTATTTGAACACAATTAATTGTTTTAATTTGATGAATCTTGTTACTACTACAAACAAATGAAGCTTACTACAATCAATTGTCGGGTTTGTAATTTATTCAGTTCAAAATTGGTGTTAATCCGATAAAGTCGGGTTCCAGATTGACACACCTTCATACGACATGTATGAAAATATTCGGTGCATGTGAACAATCACACCTCTATATACACTACGTCTACATACATAGGTGATTATTACACAATGTAGTGTGTACATAGAGGTTGTATATCACGGTCATATCAAAAATTGTAAACGTTTAAAATTTTAGGATCGGACTATGTCTATTCGGTAGGAGAAAAGAAATGCAGACTATATTTTCTGAAAAAAATCTAAATTATAAAATATATAAAAAACGGTGAGACCTTGTCAAATAGTATTTCAGTAGTGGCATTTTTCAGTTTTATTGTAATTCCACCTCTTTGACGATAATAAAAGAGGGTTTACTTATTGTACAAAGCAACATGCATGCTTCAAAAAGAGAAACTACCTACGACTTTGAGCTACGACTTGAATTAGTCACATGCCTCTATGCTATCTATCTTTATAGTGTTCAATTTCAGTATTAAATCTGAATATATGTTGTTTGTATATATTCACCACATATACTTATAATCAAACTTTAACTGCTTTGGTTTGATAACTATGTATACCTATCACAATAAAACATGTCACAAACGAGCAGAGTAAATTTTTGATGTTATTTTATGCTGATTACTACTAGTAGTTCCATAATACTTCGAAACTTTTTATTTATTATTTAAGTATAAACATATAATTGTAACAAACCTTTTTTTTGATAATTCGGTAATATTAACAGCAAAACCAATTCCATTACTTCAAAGTTTAGGTATTTAGCTTTAGTGAATAAGAGTGAACAAGATTGTTTTATGTTACAACCTTTTTCTAGTCGTTTTTCTTTATTAGTTGATGGGGGGAAGTATGTAGCGGTATCGCTTCTTCATTATTAAATTATTATTTTAATATTGTTTATCATTTTTATCTGTTGCTTAACAACTATAACTTCCCTCTATTATCACGGTTGCTTTGAATGTTAACAACTTTGATAATTTACATATTAAAATATATAATATGTCATAATTCAATTTAATAAAGATCAATTATATCTTTAACATATATTTATTATTTATTTAAATAATAATTATTTATTATATCAATCAAATTACTTCAACAAGTTCTATTAATTTGCCTGTAGGTACTATTGGGCAACTACCTGGTGTATTTGGGTCCACTATTATAGTTTTTAGAGAGTAGTATTATGAAAGATGGATTAAATTAGAATACCCAACATAAACGGTATCATACACTACCGCACAATTGGTGCAACACATCATTGTACAAGCAATTTCAGCGCAAATTGTTTGATATTGTATGAAGTTTTTATAAATTATCCATGATAGACGACTTTACATCTCAAGCTATAAAAACAGTGGCGGTCAATAAAACTGACAGAGTATGATGAGGCAAATATTGCTCTAATCTACAGGAAACAAACTTAGAAATGGCAAAAAAACTGACGTTGAAGTAATACAATAACGTAATTTTTACTTATTCTTATCATATCAATGCCAATAGTCAGCTGGAAAGTATTGAAGAGCATCTGCTTCCTATAGCAAGTTCCACTATCCACATCAGTTACCGCGGAACTAATTTAGGTGACAGATTTTGGGTATTTTTTCTTAACCAGTATATTTTATACCAAGTTATTGCAGTCTACATATAGATGTTATACTTTGTGTTCATTTGAAAAGTTACCACCTAAATATTCTATAAAATATGCATTTAAAAAAAAAAATTCTACAGTTCCACAGTTTAAACGGCGAAACATAATTCAATAAGTATATTTTTGTTCCATGTTTCCGTGTCCGTGTAGTATAACATATCTTTTAAAAGGTATAAGATAGGGAACATTTTTAAGCACAAAAAGTGTTAATCTCATTATAATAAACAACTTTTATTCGAAACATTTTTTCATTCATCCCCTTTTTTTGGTGTAAATGCAGGGGGGAGGCCGTAAATGTGGCGTATATTTTGTATTTACGCCAGAAATTTTGGATGAATAAAATAAAGTTTCACACAAAAGCTATATATTTTTACGAGATAAACATTCTTTTGGGTTTAAAGATTTTTACTATCTTGCACCGTTTAAAAGACAAATTATAGCACACGGGCACGGATGCATGGAACAAAAATATAATTATTGAATTATGTTGTATTTAGTTTCCCATTTTAAACTGTGCAGTTTTGGTTTGAAACATTTTTTTCTAAAATAAACAGTTTAAAAAATATATAGGTGATAACTTTTAAAATGAACACACGGTATATTACCTAGTATTGTTGTCAGTTCTGTACGTCATTGTAGTCTGTCTGAATATAAAAAAAAAATTTACCATTAGAAAATAATTATAATATTCTATAATTGAATACGAATTGTTTCATATCCTCTTTTTTAGACTTTACCTATTAAACTATTTATAAAAACTTCACAAATGAAATAAATTGTTATAATAGAAGAAAAGAATAACAAAAAAATAATGACATTAATACTATAATATTAGAGAAGGATAATTGAATGATAAAACAATACAATTTATAAAAGCCACCAACCCAACTTTGAGATAATATTAAATAGACGGTGAAAAAATATATATAATATTTAGATAGAAATACAAATGTACGTATATTTTATCATTTTGTAAAGCTGGACTTCTGATGTTCTGTTTGCTTTTTTCATTTTATTTGATTTTTAACAAGCTTATATTAACTTGACTTGTAACAATTATTTATTAAATGTCGCAACTCATTTATCATTAACTTCTGATTGTCGTATCGATAAAAATACATTCATATGTCATAATCTAGTTAAACTAATGTTGGAATTTAAATTTGGTAGAAGCGTTGGTAAAATATGATAAATTAAATTATATTTTTAGATTTTAAGAGTTAAAAGAAAAGTTATATTAAAAGAAAACTTAAATATATAAGTTAATTAGTATACGCGCACTAAAAAGCAAAAATCCAAAATATTTGAAGCGTGAGATGTTTTGGGTTGAAAATTTCGGTGAGAAAACTAAGTTGTTGTAATTCCAATGCACAGCTCCCACCCGTTTTCAGTTTTTTTGATGTTTTGGTTTGAAGTGTTACCTACTAATAAAAAGTGCCATGCTTTTTCGTTTTTTAGTTTGAAGTGTTAGTTACTACTAAAACATATCTGTCCCATAATTTGGAGAGATATTGGTACTGACATGAGCTCTCCTTTACTTTTCCCTCGACGTGGACACTCTTTCCCTCGTCGTGGACATCTCATTTTAAATATCATAATCGTATATTCTAAACATGTCTACAAATATCTCCGAAAAACCGTATGAAGTTAAAAAGGTGAACTACAGCTGTATTCAACATAGAACTTAGGTTATATCTCTACATCTTAACCAATGGAACAAATGAACGCCAGTTTTGGAGTCGATAGTGCACACGACAAAATAACCCGACAAATATATAAAATTTCTATGGCTTTTACCGCTGAATTCAGTGTGATTGAGTTGAGGCTTTTGTTTGCTTCGGGTCTTTCACCGTAAATTCCCACCCCGGTTCCTTCCTCAGTGACTACAGTGAAAGGTGACTACAGTGAAAGAGGGAGTGAAAGAAGGAGAGGGTAGTGAATTTTCAATGGTTTTTTATGTTATACATGCAATTTCAATGTGTCGAATTTAGTGATTGAAAATTGATTTAGTGATTGACCGCCTAGATGAATGCATGATGTATTCAAACACAGATCCTAAAATAGAACTTTGATGGAAGTGTTGATAAATATTAGAAATCAGTGGAAACGTTGGGAAATTTAATTGCTTTTTAGTTCTTAATTAAAAATTACTTAAAATCAAATCACACTCAAAAGTCTAGCATAATATTTTTTGTGATTATAACCTAAGCTGATTAGAAAATTTTTCAACATTTCCAAAAAAGGAAACCCATTGGGCGCTCATATTTTCAATATAACAGCAAAAATAATACTTTACTTTAGGAGCACTCAATGATTTTCTTTTGCTTCTGATTATCTTATAATCAATCTTTGGGAATTGTTTTTATTTATGGCAATTACAGTGCGTAGTAGCATTGGCATAATCTTATCCTGGGACAATCTGTATAAACATTTGATCTTTGTGAATACCATCAACAAACAACATAATACAATATCTGTGTATCTAAGTAGTAAGGATAGTAACATTTGAACGTATTATAGTTAGTTCTCTCCTCTATATGTGGTAATATCTATAATACTGTTTGTACACATTGTTATATGTACAGTTGTATTCAATAGAATTGAAGCAAGCCGAATTGAGAAATATCCTAAAATTTGGTGTAAATAAATCTACACTATAAATGTTATAAGAATATCCATAACATACGAGTGTACATAAATGATATTCAAAACGGAATAGCTCTAATAACCTATAATATATTCTATAAAAGATTGCTACTACATAAATTAAAAATGTGAAGAAAATAATGACACTACTAGGATTCAAACCATAAAACTTTGTTGTTTCGTTTTAAATTTTGAGAGACTCGTTTTACTGAAACTAAGCGTGTCACAATGATGTTGATTCCTTCGAGTTTACTACATGTTTAACCGCTATAACCTTGTTGTTTCTCCATATCCATTGTATTAGTATTGCACAATATGTCATAACTATGAAATCGCAATTGATTTATTAATCTTATTTTTAACCAATTTTACCCTATATGGCAGCCCTTTAAGGGTTATTGAAGTTTTTGAATAGCCAGATAAGAGAGCGTTAACTTTCATTGTCGCCACTACAGTCTTTGGAAATAATTAATCTAGTTCGCATAAAGAAAGGACTTAGAGGTATTTACTTCACTGCTACCTATCCAGACTGGTATCTCTCCGAAGGCTGGTGTACTCCCAAACATCAGACTCTGTCTTTATAACTTACATTTCTTGAGGAAGTGTTCTACAGTTTTCCCTATTTCTTTACTGAATCTGAAATCACTCTCTGGACCAAGATCTATGAGGTTTTATTTATGTTTACATTTGTCAGTTTGAAATCCCGTCATTTTGAAACCGTAGTGTGTTTTTGGTTAGTGATGCACATGTTTTAATTATTGGGACACTCGAAAACATTATTTGCGTGTCTATGTCATGTTAAATTCTAGTTCCCAAACTTTACGCGATGGGTAGTAAGTTTAGTGGATTAAAACCTTAGTCTACCAGAAATTATGAAATCGAAAAAAAAACTATCTGCTCTCAAATGTTAGAATATACTAATATATCCTGGAATAATCGATCCTGCAACCTTACAACAAAAGTTAATTAAAGAAATAATTAAGAAACTTTAAATTCATAAGAATTTTTCTAATATAATTGTAAATAAAAAGTTTTGTTGATGGGTATAAAGTACTGCTATTGTACTTGCATTGTACAGGACTAGATATTGGATACCTAGATGTAGTACACAATACACCGCAGTCTCTAAATAGTTCTCTATATCATTGATTGAGCTTTTTTTCTGAATCCGAATGTAAGGTCGCATGTATATTGCATAAGTTACTCTTATCTCCATTATCATTTACAATTGACCAAAACAACACACACTTAGTTAGTGCTGTGTAGTTGATTACATACAATACAATATTGCAATTACATACATTACAAATTGGTATTCATATATAAATAAAATATACCCTGCAATATGCATTATAATAGATATATACACGTTGATGTCTTTGTTTGAGTTGTTTTGTAGAAGAATCTATTATTGGGTTTTCTCTATTGAATTGTGAAGACGAGTAATTATTTGTTGTGATTATTTTCAAAACATTGAGGGTTGTTGTATCAAATACAATGTTACAAAGTACATACACACAATTGTTATTAAGGACTCTTTAGTTTAGTGGATATTAACTTCATCCGAATAAGTTGAATTCAATTTAATATTTATTAATTATGTTTTGAAAGGCATACCGTGTGTGCATTTGAATAGTTACTACTAAAATATTTTTTTAGATAAATATATTTCAAATAAAAGTTGCATGGTTTAAAGGGGGATGTAAAAGAGGGAAGACAGTTTATTTTTGGTAAAAATAAACATAAATCTTTTAAGTCTTTTAGCTACTATTTTTTTAATACATACACATTTTTTGCGAAAGGTCATTGAGCTTCACTTAACTTCTGTAAATTTATAAAATGTCTAATTGTATCGTAAACTTGCAGTAAACAAATTTGCAGAACTATATCTTATGGGTTTAATTTCAACACATAGCTAACTGCTTTCCCGCTTCTGGGAGCGATTAGGTCTCAACCTACACTTTTGGGAACATTTTCTTTCAATTTCTATTTTCAAAATGTAGTACTACACCAATTTTCAGACTTCTGCATAATGGGCTTTTGCTTTGACGATATCATTGGAAACTTGTGAGAAAAAATTATGACTATAATCGATCAGTTCACTTTTATGACAACTTTTGTTTGAAACATATTTTTCTAAAATGTATATTTTAATAAATATTTAAGTGGTAACTTTTCAAATAAACACACGGTAAACATTTTCAGTTGTGGAAATTTTTCTTTGACATATTTAAATTTATATTTTATTTTTATTATGCATTTTGGCATATGGACTGGGTTCTATGTGTCGTCGTATCCATGACCGAATCATTTAGATACTCGGTAGATATTATACATTGCGTCGGGTATCTTTACGTATGGTTTTCTATTGCTTCACATAGAATCACTAAATACAGAAATAGTTTCATATGCAGCAGTCATAGTTGCATACCTTACCTTTCCTTCATTTGCTAATTCGAACAATAAGAACTAATTATTAAACATAATTCATATTATATTGGATAGCACGTGATCTTAATTAATTTCCTCTAAAAGAAATGCAGCTATTGTTTTTGGGCCGATGATTGAATTTCGTCAAAATTTCTTTTCTTTGAGAAAAATGATTTTGTAGTGAATTGTAGCAAACTTAATTTTCTACAACTTTACTCTTCATACATTGTTCGATTTTTCTAATATTAAGAGAGATATATTTTATAATTTGTTTTCTTCTTTCTATATGCCCCCTTTCCCCTTGATCTATGCCTTTTAGTAATAAAATTGGTCTTGCAAATACTAAAATCATTTCATATATGATATTTCATATTGATCACACTAAAATTATGACCGCTAAATAGTGAATTATGTATTCTAAGGAAATTCGACAAGTTGAAGCAACACCTTCGTAACGAATTTTTTTTTGTTTTTCACAAAGTTGTAAAAAATACTATATTAAGATACCGAAAAATATCTTTATTTAAGCGGACATTATAACGATTGTATTTTCGATTTAATACAGTTGATTTAAAGAGATTGCTAGTAATTGAAACTTGGCAGAAAAAATGAAACACAAAAGTTAAACTTGTCCAAAAATAAAATTAAACACTAAGCTAGCACAAAAAAAAAATTCAAAAAAAAAAAAAAAAATATATATTGACCACAGAAATGATAAATAATAGCTAATCGTAACTATCTCTGGGATATTGGGTCAGAGATATGTTACTCGTTGCTAATTTGGTGCGTGTTTCACAAAAATTTGAAATTTAATATTTATTAACGTGTTTATGTGAAAACTAAAATTATACTGCTATTATTAAGTGGTAATATAGATAAAGAATATTAGAAAAATATTAAAATTTTTTCAATGACTGAAGTACTAGTAGTTTTTCTATAACGTTTTGATTGAAAGTATCAATGTAAGTTGCAATTTGGTGAAATATTGCAAACATGGTCAAGTTGGCAAATCAGAATGAAATTAGACTATTTGGTGAATTATTGTATTGTTATAATTTAAATATTTCGAAAATGTGTGCTACCATTGAAATTTCTTGTGACTATCTAGAAATTAATAGCTAGAAATTTATCATTTTTATACCAAATCTATATTACCGTCTACAATTTACCGAGTACAAAGAACATTACATGGTTCTTCTTGGGAGATTATAATGTGATAAAGAGGTTAGGACGATTCTTATCAAAATCGAATTGAAATTTATGTTAACTTTAATACTATAATTTCATTCTTAAACATACTAAAAATTTGTGTTTGAAATAAATTTATACGCAGGTGTGTTCTAGCAGCCTTCTTTATATTTTAACATTCAATATACATTTGCAAGAGTGTTTAAATGAGTTAGACATGCATACTTTGAAACTGTCACCAAATTAGCAACGAATAACATATCCTGAGACAATATAAGAGTAATTTTAATGAGAGTGATGTTGACAAGAGTAAACTTGAATGAAAGAAAATTTAACTAGAGTAATTTCAATAAAATTTATTATATTTTAATTAATTTTGTTTCATTTTT
This sequence comes from Nineta flava, assembly GCA_963920215.1. Classification (NCBI taxonomy): domain Eukaryota; kingdom Metazoa; phylum Arthropoda; class Insecta; order Neuroptera; family Chrysopidae; genus Nineta; species Nineta flava. Next base: position 106,625,558 of record OY986040.1, on the reverse strand, counting down.
TATTTATTTTTTGTCTATTGAATTCGATTTTCTATCTATTTCTAATTGTCAAAGAGTAAATAAATTTCGACTAGCTAATTTATACTGATAATAACTACTTTGTTGTCGAAATACGTATTTATAATACAAAAACTGATCCAGGTATTTGGGCGAATTTGAAATTTATTTTTACGAGCATACATTGTAAAGAGATAAAAAAACAGACATACGCATATATTATTTCTAATTCTTAGAAACCATATGTGTTTCCCCATTTTTTTTTAGAAATAAAGCTATGCCTGTCCCTAACTCGTTTAAACACGATTATAAATTTCGTATCATAAAGGCCAGTCTGCGATTGGTTTGCCAAAAATTAAGTAAATCTTATAAATATAAAACAGTCTATTCGTAACACATCTATTACCCACCAAATGGTTCATGTAAGTAAAAGTTTTACGACACACTGTATAAATATAACGAAATAAAGCATTATAAAACATTATGAAAAAAAAAACCTAAGACCACTTAGTCTAACCAAAGTCCCCTCATATAATTTATATAATAAATATACCCGCCTACAAGTTATTTAATATTGTTAAAAAAATAAACCTGTGTTTTAGATAACCTGATTCTCGTGTAACGGCAAAAGCTTGTAGACAAACTTTTTCGTCAACTTCATGTACTGCCACACATACAAATACCTAGAGCGAAAAAAATTGCAATTAAACCATCAAAATAAGGTAACAGGTGCTTTCATGTTGAATTTTATTGCTATACTTTTATTAAACACTTATTTTTATTTATGGTTTTAGGGTTCTGTACTGTAGACATATAATAGGACCGTAGTATCTTTTATATCGCCAGAAATACAGTTTGATATGCAGGTATCCTAGAAAAACTGTAAATTATAAGTGTAACCGAATATTTTTCAAACAGATTAAATCTAAGTTCACAGATGTCATCACTATAGTTTTAAAATGGATTCCATTCAACACAAGTATTATATTGTAATAATACCAACATAATTTTCATTAACCAAATAGTATAGTCTCATATTTTACAGTGAACCGAATGATTGGTGCCGCATCCAATAAGCTTACAAAAAAATGTTAGGAATACTTTATACTAATTGGGAAATTGAACAACTTTTATCCTAAGAATTTTTTCAAAACCTGAATGGATTAGTATCTCAAATTAACTATGAAATTTTGATATAAAGAATACACACTTTTACTGGTGTAGTACTTCTATGTAGGATGATACCAGACTTCATAGGCTTTAGCGAAGATTAACTGCATACAGGATATATACGGATGTATCTTTATGACTATTTCTCACTAAATATTAATATTACAGCGCCTATTCTATTCCAAATATAGCGTTTACGATGAAGCAATGGTAGGTAATATTCTTTAATGTAGTTGTGGGATCAGAAATATCCCCGTGGCAGTAAAACTTCACTAAATGCGTAGAGAAAGACTGAAAGTGTTAACCATAGAAAAAAGGCCAGTGAGAACCTAAATGCACTCAGGTAATTCTTCTCTGTGTAGCTCTCAAGTTACATTGCTCGAAGAGTACGGTAACCTTGACATGCGTTGAAGAATAATCATTTAAAAAACAAGTTGCTGGAATGTTAATGTTATCATTTTTAAACAAAATAAATACAAAATTATAAAATAAACATGAAATTGTAATAAATTACTACGAGAGTTCAGAAAGATTATTTTTCTTGGGTGATTTTGGATAATAAAAATGGGTTTATATGGCTTTTGAACGAATTACAGATATTATTTCTGTTTGATAATAACAGGTAATCTAGTTAACTTTTGTTATTTGCTAATGATATTCACTAAATTTCATTCAATGCAGTATTTTTTCAATACACTTATCTAAATACATTTCTAGTATGAAGTGAAACATGAAAATCAATATCTGAGTAACTGATTTAGGAAATAAATAACGATTTTTTTAATGTCTAGAAATATCGTTTATATCTTTAGATTTGTAAAGACTCAAACGGCCCCTAAACGACAAATAGAACGTCTAAGAAACCGAACGATATAATTAATAATTTATTGCAACCGAGTTTTTATTCTTCTGTAGTTTAAATAAGAAGCGTTTGTCGTAATTTTTTTGTTTAGGTTTTTACCTTAGGACAGTAAGACAATAAGTAAAGTGACAGCAGAAACTCAAAATTGATGAGAATGAATGTACCTATTTACAAAGATATTAATTATCCCATCGAAATTATATTGTTCCGTTTGGTATTCGGTTTGTTGTTTTATTTTTCAATCAGCAAAATCTTAAGGTGTATATGGAGCTTTATGCGATGTGTTGAAGGTCACATTAATATTTAGACATAACAAAATTATCAAGTTAACATTGTATTGTTTTTTTATTCGCATACTACGCACGTTTTATGTCTTTGTTGTACATATTTTTAATGTGAATAAATATCTCTCTTTGTTAAAACCACAGGTGTAAGTGAGATACAGATACATGACAACATAAAAGTATGAGTATATGTAAGTGAGTAAATAATGTTCTTATTGAACATATATATATGTATAAAAAATAAAAACTTTATGAGTCTTTCTTTATAAAATGAAATATATACCGCCTTTATAAGAATCACCGTTGACGATGGTGAGATTTTTTAAATTTATTATACAAATTAGGTTATGAAATGAGATACATTTTTCGTATAGAGACTAGGAATTGCCAATACTATAAATGATTATTCATGGCATAGATTATGGTTTGAACTCGTACAGCTTTTTGAACTAAATACTCAGCAATCAATATACGAATCAATAGAGCAATATACGGACGACACTCAGCAATATACGAAATAACACATCGATTGGTTTCATCTCAAAAGTACCAGAAACAAGACTTCTTGCAAGACGTAATTTTCAGATCCAAATGAAGACGATTTTACGGTTTTGTACAGGTTATCATATCTTATCTTTCACGACCGTTCCATTATAGCTGTATGAAATATATAATTACGTAACCTAAAAAAGAGAAAGACAACTCTTCCAAACATTTACTCTCCAATTAGTTTCCGACTGCAGCCCAGACAATAACGGGTATATTCCTGGGTGTCACCATGTTTAAAAACCGGACATTTGTTCTTTAATCAGACTTGTTTTCAGATAGTAGCGACATATTTGTAACTATGTAATTGGATGATTCTTTTGATAGAGGTCAGTGTTAAGAAGAAATGATATAAATTTCTTAATTTCGAAAAGTATTGTTATATTATTCCGAAAAAATTTAAACTATTTTGATATTATTCGCTTAATCATAAATATCTCACAAAAGCTATGCATTATGAAACATTCTGATACAACATTCAGTTGGTGGAGCATTGGTCTAGAATGCCAGAGATCGTGGGTTCGATCCCCATCCCTAGACGTGTATGATTTGTCATATCAAGCATTTGATGTCAAAAAATGGTATTCTGATACATCGTGGCATATATAATAATTTACCATACGCGAAAAAGTGAAATATTCGAATACGAATCAACTAATACCTTACTTCTCTATTAAAGCCACATGTTTTAAAAGAAAAGAAAAATTTCAAAAGTACCACCATTATCCAAAATACATCATTAAATGTCGAATATAATTTATTGATATTAGTGGAGATATGGCTCTATTTAACAAGTTTGAATTCAGAAGATTTAATGGTTTATTTACATAAATTTTACAATAGCACGTTTTTTTTTTGTAGGAGCAACAATATCTCAGATTAAAATCTGCAATATGGATATATTTCATGATATCGTCGCACTGTCTTTATTTTTTAACATTATTATTTTACTGAAAATCCCGTTGAAAAATCTACGGTACACTATTCTGATTCAAAGTACATTGCCATCAGTGTTAATTGGAGTCGATACGAAGGAGAATATCTTAAATTACAAAAATATCTTTTGCATTATTTTCAACCATTTTTCTGTATTCAACTTCTCCGATTTATTGTTATTTTCCATTGTTTTTTTGAGTCAAGACCGAGGATAGCCCGACTTAAGGGAGGCATTTCGAAGGACAAGAAGAAGGATATAAATGAGAACTGTAATTAACCTAGACACATAGAAAACAGAGGAAGCAAGGATCCTATATAATGACTGTAGTTTCCAGGAGTAGAGTTGCGGTATACCATCATTTGCGTGAATCGGAAACATTAAACAATGTGTAACAAAATAGTTTGGCTCTTCGAAAGACGTTTTTTCTAGATATGAAATATAATACAGAATTCGCTATTTTTCTGTTGGGTATAACGTGTAAAAAAATTTTCGTGCACCCCTTAGAGGTAAAAGGTTTTATACTTCTCGAGATATGAGAGTACACCGTGCAGAGGAAATTCAAGATAATTATAAATATAATATTCGAGTGAATATTAAGTTAATATATTAAGGAATTGTACATTGTCATAATTTGTCACTATATACACAATGTGTTCACTGAATTTTGATAAAAAGCAAGCAAATATTTTAAGTTTGGAAGAGTCGATTCATTAAATTATGCGTGCTCCCATAAGGAGACTTCCACATACTCTACGTATTAGCGAATTAATTTCCTCCAAAGGAAATGCAGCTATTATTTTTCTACTGATGATGGAATTTCGTAAATATGTCTTCAAATGTCCATCGATAATACCTATCAATATATATATATATATATATATATATATATATATATATATATATATATATATCTAAACGATAAGTTTCACTTAAATATTTTTTACGCAGTCGGGTTTTTTAATTTTTTATATTCCTGTTCTAACAAAAGTTTATATATAAAATGATACCGACTTATAAATATATGATGATTTATAAATAAATAATATGGAATATATTTAGGTATTAACCGTCTTATTAATATTTATTAGAAACCATCATCACACAATACAACACAGTTTAAATTAGATTAAAATTTGACATTTCATGCACATTATATTACATTGTATACTCGTATATATACGAGTATATATGTGTATATTCCTCTTTACATTTACAACTTACATATATAAATTATTAATGAGTTACATATGATGTAAATTGTAATCAAATTATTATTAAGCTTAGTGTCTACACGTATAATTGTGTGTTGAATTACTAATAATAACATATTGCGAATGCAGTCAATCTTCAATATTATCTTTTCATAATTCGTTTGGGTGTAATAACATATACTTTATCGTTTCTTTCATGAAAATATATTAATTTTAATGAGGAGAAATTTTGATATCTACTATCATTGTAGAAGTCATAATGTCATGTATGACTTGCTGTTAACTAATTCAATTTTCATAAGTTAAGCGGTATAGTAAGACAATCAAAATTTTTACAATAAAATATAATTCATGTATTTGTGTCAAACAAACACAAAATATTTAATATCTGTCTTAATATTAGAATAATCGAAAAATTTATAAAGAGTAAAGTTGTAGAAAATTAAATTTGCTACACTTCATTACTTGATCATTTTTCTCAAACTCTAATGTGAACAGAGATATTTAGAATTTTAACTTTCAATCTTTAATTGTAAATATTTCTGTAAATATTAGTGTAACAGAAAAATGATAAGAAACAAAATTACAGTAAAACTTAGTACCTACAACTTAACTCCTGATAAATTTTTAGATTTTTCAAATATTAAGGGAGATAGTCAAATTTTGTGTTTTCACCTCCCTCTAAACCCCCTTTCCCGTCGTCCGATTTTACCCAATAACGAACTTGACCTTTAGAATACCAAAAGCGCTTGAAATTCCAAATTTCATTCCAATCGGAATAAAACTGTGACCGCTAGAGAGTCCAAAGACATTTTAAAAAAGTACATATGTATAAATATAAATTTTAGCGATAGTGATTTTTAACATCTAATAGATAGTATCGATGGACATTTGAAGAAATTTTTATGAAATTTCAACATTGGTGCAAAAACAATAGCTGCATTTCCTTTGGAAGAAATTAGCTAAAAGGCTAAGTTATACAGTTATAAGAACTATAGATCTATCGTATCAAATACCAAACGCAAATCGCATACCAAATTTCATTGTACATTGAAAATGAAAAAAATAACTTCTCTTTAACTTAACGTTTTTTTTAACTCAAAAACTTTAACAGCTTTTTATATTCAAAAATATTTACGATATTAATGCTCTATTAATGAATATTTAAAGTGTTGTTAATTTAAATTCAAATTCATAATAATTTCTTCTTCTAATGAAATTACCTTTTTTCGAGATAGATATTATAATTCGAGATGACTTAGTTCTTATACTCAATATATTTGTATTGTTATTACACAGGTTTTACTGTTGTTATATTATGTTCCATATGATATATAATTGTTATTTAAATGGAAATGAGGTTTTCTTTTCAAGTCGTCAGTAGTCAGTAATTGGTTTTCATATCTTGAATAATTTAACAATACAATTTATATTATTACTTCTTGAAAAGTTTAATACTGTATTCGAAAAATTTTTAGTTCATCAGAATTTTGAACAATATTAATAATTTGGGAGTATTGTTTTTCCTTAATCAAAAAACTTATTTATTATTTATAAAAACTATTAAATTAGATATTAGATCTATCAAAAACACAAACTGCATCAAAATACAAAAATATCATTATATTTTAAAATATGCTCCTGTTAGATAGATAGATAGATTGTAGAGGCTGCCTTGGACGGGCTACACTTCGACCATAAGGTTCATTGTGATGCCTAAGGATGTGAGTGGAAACAATTTTTGTGTATAGACTAGGAATTGGTAGGATATGCTGCTGCAGACGACTATGATAGGAACTATGCCGATATTCATCTGGAGTTCGTGAAGGAAACTGCAGAAAACCTTCTCAAGCACATCTTCTTAATAATTGACAAACTGCCGATGTCGGGATTCGAACCTATAACCTCCCAGTTTCCAAGTACGCATACTGCGCAGGCATAACTCTCCTGTTACTGTCTACTTATTTTTTACTAAATATTTTTAAAAAAATATCGAAATAAGTATTTTATTTTTAATCACAAACCACTCTGCTTATTTGGAGTCTTAGGAAAAAATCTGGAAATTTGGGAGCAGAAGGAACTAAATTGGCTAAATGAACTAAGAAATTGTTTTTGTTTGCACGAAACATCAAAAACTTTCTTCTTAGTAAAAATAAAACAAATCATTACTACATTCACCAAAATTTGAAACAAAAATGGTTATTCAATTATATAAACTGAGTGTCACATTGTCACATCACTGATAAACACGGATTTACTCTCTAACCGAAAGCGCATTCGACTAAAAATGTTGTTTTGTCTATTGATGTTTCTACTTATATGTTGGATAAATCGAAATAATTCAACAATTACAACCACGTTTTTTCATGACTGGGCTTTATTAGGAGTCAGGCCTAGTTAGGCGGCAGTACCTTAAACTCAAAAATTGGTCAGGCCATCAAATTTAGATTGTAAATGAACAGTATTTTTATTTTTAAATAAAGTATAATTTTTCATGAGTAAAAGCCTTTAGTTTAATGTTTTAAACAATAATTTAAAAATAATAATAATGAGATCTTAGTAAGATTTTGTTTTTGGGGTGGAAAAATCCAAGTTGAAACAAGGAATGTACTTAAGGGTTAGTATAAACTATTAAAGTAACTTCAATAAGCAGGTATGTACCTTTACAAAGAGTAAGGCCACCATAAAAACAGAAAAATATAAACAAACACAGATTGGGATTAACTAACGGTTGTTTGGTTTTTCTTTCTACCATATATCCTCGAAATAAAATATTTTCAAAGTATAAGCTTTTGAATTTAAAGCTCTCTTATGTTATTGTGTTGCATAGAGCTAACTAACTACTATGTATAGGTGATTCATTGTGTATATAATTTTAGTTTTTTGTGAACCTTTTTTGTGAGGTTTAATTCTATGAATAGACTAACAATGTTATGTGTATTTTTTTAAAAGTGTTGGAGCCTTAATGGCCGTTTCGATAAAAGGCGAAACTTCGAAGTTAGTGGACTGTATCCAAACAAATTTTAGTTTTAAATCGACTTACCAGTTGATGCGTCTGCTCTTCAATGTGGGTTTTAATCGAGGGAAAGAATGGGGAAAGTGGATATAGTTGGGGAAAATCTCGAGGATTCACCTGGTTAAGACGATATTGTCCAAACTATAGATGTTTCACTCTAAACTTGAGTGTTACGACGCGAAAACAAACACAATGATTTAATTTGCAATATTGTTCGATAGTTTACACTAAAAAAATATACGATGCGTATCTAACAACTAAAATATATCGAATATATAACAACTAACTATATCGAATGGGAAGTTTCAACTAACTATTTTAATCAAAAACAAATATATTTTTACTTTTAAAAAATCAAAAACAATTATTTCTTATATAAGACCTTGCGTATAATTCTGATTCAAAATAACAATTGGCCAAGCAAATTATAACTAATTTTAGTATGAAACCAGGGGCGTAACCATTCCCCCCCACGCTCAGGGACTAAACTAAGCAAAAAAATAAATAAAAATAAAAATAATAATAATAATAATAACAACAACAATTCTAATAATTTACTGACTTGGTAGAGGACACAGTCGAACCACAGGTCTCTTGTAAATGCCAGTTTTTGTTTTGACATTTGCCACACGAACAACTCCATCCTTGCCAGGAAAAACCTCCGTGATTACTCCTAAAGGCCAATGAAGGGATGGAACATGTTCCTGGTGTACTAATACTAAAGTGCCAACCTTTATGGGAGCTGAAGGTGTATTCCATTTTTGGCGTAATTGCAGCTGATGCAAATATTCTAAACGCCAACGACTCCAAAAGGTTTGCACCATATGGTCAAGCAAATGTTTTCGAGCTACTAAGTTAGGGGCCTGATCAGTTATATCTTGCACGGGCAAGAATTGTAACGGGGTTAGGGTCAAAAAATGTGCCGGTGTAAGGGCCAATGGCTCGGCTGGGTCCTCACTCAACCAACAAAGTGGACGCGAATTGAGCAATGCCTCAATTTGAACCAAGACCGTGTACATTTCTTCGTACGTTAATATCTGACTCCCAATGACTTTATTTAAATGGGTTTTTGCGGATTTTACATTAGCCTCCCATATTCCTGAAAAGTGTGGACTGGCCGGGGGCTGCAATTTCCACTCAATGCGACGTACTGCCAATTCTTTTCCTAGCCATAAATTATAATCGCTGGAATGAATTAGTTCATACACGGACTCTAAATGATTTTTTGCGCCAATAAAATTAGTACCGCAGTCCGAGTAAATAGTGGAGCAAGCACCTCGTCGACCTAAAAATCTCTTAAAAGCCGCTAAAAACATTTCCGTGGACAAATCAGATGCCAGTTCTAAATGGACTGCCTTTGTAGTAAAGCATACAAACAAACATAAATATGCCTTTTGGCTTGTAATTCCTCGTCGTTTTCCTAAAGTAATGCGGTAAGGTCCAGCATAATCCACACCACAAACTAAAAATGGTTTAGCTTCTGTTACCCGGGCTGCCGGCAAGTTAGCCATTTCGGGATAGATATGCCGTGGACGATGCTTAAAGCAAAAATTGCATTTTTTTACGCGATGGCGAACCAAGTTACGAGCTGCTAATATCCAGTATTTTTGCCTAAGTATAGACAATAATAGGCTAGGTCCAGTATGAAGATTTTTCTGATGGTAGTAATCTACCAGGAGATCAACAAAATGATCCCTTTTAGGGAGCAATACAGGGTGAATTTGATCAAAATCTAAATTTGAATTTCTGAGTCTCCCTCCAACTCTAATTAAACCGTCCTTTAGGAAAGGACGTAACGAACGTAAATTTGGAGAACACAATTTTCCCTGTTGTAACAAGTTAATTTCGACGTCAAAATAAATTTCTTGAACAATTTTAACTAATGTTAATTCGGCAGTTTGCAAATCCAAACTTGAAAATATCCTAGAAATGCTTAGACTTTTAACGAACCGTAAAACATACACCATAGCATGTAGTAATTTTTCCCAATTCGAAGAACGTTGAATTAAGGAATATAAGGCATTATTATCCAAATCCTTAGTAACTACTAAAGAAATAATTTTTAGCTCTGGCAAATCTTCGTTTTCAACGATTAACGTTCTTATAGGCCAATTAGAAGGTTCTAATTGCAACCAGGATGGTCCTTGAAACCATTCAGGGTTATTTAACAACTGAACAGGTGTCAAGCCTCTTGATAAACAATCACTAATATTACATTTTCCAGATATATGGAACCAACAATTCAACTCTAGCATATCCTGAATTTTTGCCATCCTATTGGCGACAAACGTTTGCCATTTATAGGGTGGAGACAAAATCCAACTAAGAGCCACCGTTGAATCTGTAAGAGCAAATATTTTATTAATTTTTATCCGGTCTGTGAAACAATTTATCACAAAGAGCATAAGTTGGGCTAACAAATAAGCACCACAAAGTTCCAACTTGGGAATGGACAACGTTTTCATTGGGGCAACTTTTGTCTTAGCACATACTAAATTAGTTCGTATTTTGCCGCCAAATTTAGTTCTAACATACACTACCGCTCCAAAAGAGGATAAACAAGCATCAGAGAATCCAATTAGGTCCACAATTGAATCTTCAATGATACTTAAATGCCGAGCAATCTTTACTTCGGTTAACTGAGAAAATTCTAATTGTATTTTTTGCCAATAAATAACAACCGAATCCGGAGGATTTTCGTCCCAGCCTATATTTAACTGCCACAATTTTTTAACTAATAGTTTTAACAATAAAGTAAATGGGGCTACAAAACCTAATGGATCAAATAAGCGTGCCAAGGTAGACAAAACAGTCCTCTTTGTACAAATTTTATCTTCATTGATAACTTTAAATGCTAATATATCGGAATGTGGATGCCACTGAAGGCCTAAAATTTTCAAAAAATCTTTTTTAAAACTAATAGTTTGAGGGGCGCGAAGAGATTCTGGAATATCTCCTAATAATTGATTTGAATTAGTCGCCCACTTTACTAAATCAAACTGTCCTGACTTGAACAAATTTGTTAATTCAGTGGATAATGATTTTGCATTAGCCAAATTAGACACACTATACACCAAATCGTCCATGTAAAAACTAGTTTTTGCAATATTTGAAGCCAAGGGATAGGTATCAGCTTCATCCTTAGCTAATTGGTGAATGGTTCGCAAAGCTAAAAAAGGGGATGAACGAATTCCAAAGGTTACGGTATTCAACTCGAAAATACTGACAGGCTCATTATTGGAAAATCGCCACAGGATTCTTTGAAATCGTCTGTCATTACTATTCAAATTTATTTGCAAATACATCTTTCGAATATCAGCCGTAAAAGCTATTTCAAATAATCTAAAATTCAAAAAAATAGAAAGAACATCTTTTTGTAATTTTTTACCTGTATGAAGCAAATCATTAAGAGATACCGACGTGCTAGATTTTGCACTAGCATCAAAAACACAACGCAAAGGTGTGCTAGTACTGTCTGACTTAAAAACCGCGTGGTGAGGTATAAAATAACAAGGGGGCGACAAATCTGGATTTTCTAATTTTGTTATATAACCAGCACTTATATATTCACGCATGACACTAATATATTGATTCTGAAACTCTGGCTGCTTTCTAAATTTACCTTCCAAGGAGTACAATCGTTTTAAAGCAGTCGAATAAGAATCACCTAACTCAGAAGGATTTCGCTGGAAAGGTAACGCTACCTGGTATCGTCCAGACTTCTCACGGGTAACCGTATTATCATAGATTTTTTCACATTCCAAATCTTCAGGATTATCCAATAGTGTGGTTGGAACACCTTCCAATTCCCAAAATTTCGCAACCATCAGTTCCAAAGTGGGTTCAACATAGGTGCAAAAATTTTGAATAGCTTCTGATTTTGATTCAACAAGGGCTGGACCCATCAAAACATAACCAAGGCTGGTTTCAATTGCAATTGGTGAAGGCTCTGGGCCCAATACCTTTTTTGAACCTAATAATAACGAGAATAATTGGGCTCCAATAATACCGTCAATTTTATTTGGCTGATAAAACATATCATCAGCCAACGGTAAGTCTAACAAATATGATAATGAATCCTTAGATACATTACAATCAGGCAATCTATCAGTTATTTTTGGCACTAATAAAACGTTCATAGAATAACGTTTATCCGAATAACGAGACGAAAATGTAATAGTTGATTTTCGTTCGACTGAACTACCAGCCGAACCAATACCCTTAATAGTACAATTATGTGGGAAAATATCTAAATTTAATTTTTTAGCACATTCTACTGTAAGAAAATTAGCTTGTGAAGCGGAGTCTACTAAAAATCTAAGTCGATGAGGGGTGTTTGTATTGTCATAAACCAAAATAACAACTGTTGATAACAGTACGGTTGTATTAGGCCGAACCAAAGAATTCGTCATGGAGCAAAATGTTGTAGATGAATTCGTCCCTTCGCTTACTAAACGATTTGCATTCGAAGTAGAAGCTATCACTGGCTTCGAACCAGAATATTCGACTATAGGTTTAATTTCCGATTTAGTTGCACTATTAATAGAGTTAGACGATTTATTGAAATGTAAAAGCGTGTTATGTCGATAATTGCAAATCTTGCAACTGGATTGTGTTTTACACTTAATTACTCTGTGTGACCCAAAACAATTCAAACATAAATTTTTGTCTTTGACAAACTTGTAACGATCTGATGGACTCAGTGACAAAAATTTCGAACACTGATATAACAAATGCATCGTTATATTGCAACATTGACAAACATTATTAGTATTTTGAATAATAAACGACTGAATAGGTTTTGATTTAGACCCTTGCGCCGCTACTGATTTCGAACCATGTGGAAGACAAGCATAAATTTTAGCTTGCTCTTTAATAAACTCAATGATTTCATTATAAGTCGGAATGGTTGACTTTCTGCGGGTATTTTCGAATAATGTCTTAGTTTCGGCATCCAATTTGCTAAGAACTAAATAAGAGACCATATAATCGGACATATCCGTAATTTCTAATTGCTGTAAGGCATTATACGATGTATCAAATCTTTCTAAAATCTTATATAGATTGTTTGCAGAAAAAACACTATTAGAGGGTTTTATTTCAAGCATTTGTTCAAAGTAATAATTCGCCAATGTTCGGGGATCCTGAAATTTTTCAACTAATGATTTCCAAATAATTTCATAGTTGGAACCAACAGGGGGTAAACCAGTGCACATGGCAGCAGCTTTGCCTGATAATTTTCCCATTAAATAGTGAACTTTATCGGTGTTCGTTAAGGATTTGTTTTCGTGAATACGCGTACGGAAACATTCGTAAAAAATAGTCCATTCCCTAATATGACCTGAAAATGTGGGCAAATCTAATCTCGGTAAACGAGGAATGTAAGCTAAAGAGGAACGGTCACCAACGTTTTGTGCTTGCTCATTTGAACTAATATTAGAAGTTGATTGTATGGGAGTATCCTTTTCCGCTATTGTTAGAATGTTGCAGTAAAGCTCATCCAACATGTCAACTGAGGTGAAATCTGGTATAAAATCAGAATTTAATTCTAACTGGATGCTATTTATTTTGTCCAAAGTAGTTAAAAATAACTCTTTCGATTCATCTAATGAACGCAATCTAATTTTAAAAATATTTAATTGCTCGAGATCATCCATTTTCTTACCGGCATCATATAACCGTTGTATTCTAGTAAAATATTGTTCCTTTTTTGCTAACAATAACTTTAACTGATTCTCCAATTTTGTAGCCATTTTAATTTTGATGTAGAAACAAAAATAAATAAAAATAATCTAATAATAATTCAATTTAATATTATTCCTAAATACTTATTATTTTTAATAGCGGTAAATGCACCAACAAAAACAACTTTAGATTATGTGATAATCTGTAGCAATAAACAAATTTAGAAAAAAACAACTTCAGATTATGTAATCTGTAGCAACAAACAAATTTTAATAAATAAATACTACTGACTAATTATAATTGCCAAACCAAAGCCAATATATGAACCAAAATTATGCGAAATTAACCAATACCAATACATACGACTATTAACCGGACTATCCGGCTCGTATGGACCAAAAATATGTTGGAGCCTTAATGGCCGTTTCGATAAAAGGCGAAACTTCGAAGTTAGTGGACTGTATCCAAACAAATTTTAGTTTTAAATCGACTTACCAGTTGATGCGTCTGCTCTTCAATGTGGGTTTTAATCGAGGGAAAGAATGGGGAAAGTGGATATAGTTGGGGAAAATCTCGACGATTCACCTGGTTAAGACGATATTGTCCAAACTATAGATGTTTCACTCTAAACTTGAGTGTTACGACGCGAAAACAAACACAATGATTTAATTTGCAATATTGTTCGATAGTTTACACTAAAAAAATATACGATGCGTATCTAACAACTAAAATATATCGAATATATAACAACTAACTATATCGAATGGGAAGTTTCAACTAACTATTTTAATCAAAAACAAATATATTTTTACTTTTAAAAAATCAAAAACAATTATTTCTTATATAAGACCTTGCGTATAATTATGATTCAAAATAACAATTGGCCAAGCAAATTATAACTAATTTTAGTATGAAACCAGGGGCGTAACCAAAAAGTGTTCCATGAAATGTATTATACTGTGCTAAGAGTTTTGTGTTATTAGCGAATGTAAACTGACAAAACGAATATTTATATAAAATGTGGTGCGTATTTTTATAGGTCCAAGAATAAAATCTTCTTTTGACCGTTAGTAAAAAAAAAAGTATGAATCTTTTTCATTGCAACCGCATGAAATTTTAGGTGCTCAGTTCTACAATTGGCAAAACAGAACACTCCAGAAAACACCTCGACGTCTGTCTGTCTCCCACTTCCTCAGAGATTATTTCATGTTATTGATTAAAATTTGGGAGAGTTGTTACATGCCCAAAATTGTAATATCCAGTTACGGATATGCGGTTTAAAATTTCTAGTTAAAGGATTAGTTTTGAGGATTGAACCGGGAAATTTAAAAAAACTGAAAGTGCTTATTTTATGGTACTTTTGTATGGTTTTTGATGTTTATTTCTTTAAAATAAACAATTTGCAAAGACGATAATTGTCCCTTACACGCCCACGCCCTCCAGGAGGTGTGAAAACTATAAACCTTAGGACATAAAAAAAAAATTCAAAGTGAAAAATGTTTCTTTTTGAAAAATAAACAAGGCCCACACCTGGGAGTGTGGATGGTTATGGTAAATTATTGAAATATATTTGCTTTTACCCGAATTTATCCGAAATATCTTTGCCTTTACGCGAACGAAGCTGTACAGGTCAGCTACTGTTTTATATTTTTTGCTTTGATTGTCACAAGTGAACTACAATAATTATTTCCATGTGTGTTACATTTATTTGGTATCCACGTTATAGATAAAGTTCACGTCTAGTTTATATTATTGTATTTAATACAGACAAATACTTAACTTTATTTCAGTTGCACAAAGTACGTTGTTAACAAACAAAAATTTTATGATGTAGTATCTAAGTTATATTTTGTTATAAGAGGCGGGCCGAACTTCTGACATGTGTCTATCGACTGTTAAAGTGGAGTTCGCATCGATATAGTTTTCGAAAAAATGTTTCTAATAAAAGTTGCAATAAAAATACTAACAACATTTGTCCTACAATTTTTTTCGGAAACTTAATAAATTCGGCATTTTTGTTTTTGTTTTTAACCTCCTAAGTTTGCAAACAAAACTATAAGGGTCGATCCACACTATAGTGCCGACCACGGTTCGTTCTCGGTCTGGTAAAATATTATCAAGTTAAGAAACAATGTGTGTATTCATACTATCGGTCACAGTCAAATCCCGGTCTAATCACACGGCATTCACGAAAAATAAAAATATTTTTGAGTGAGATGGAACTTGCAACGGCATGTGAATGATAGTGTGAATGCTCTTTGTTCCCGGTCCAGTCAGCTATTACCCACTGAACCGTATGTTACGCTTAATATTATCAAACCAAGATCGGGCCGAGAACGAACCGTGATCGGCCTTATAATGTGAACATGAACTTGATAATATTTTACCAGACCGAGATCGAACCGTGATCGGCAATATAGTGTGAACTTAGCGAATTTCCTTAGAATACATAAATCACTCTTTAGCGGTCAGAATTTTAGTGTGATCAAAATGAAATATCATATCTGACATGATTTTAGTATTTGAATAAAAACTTAGAACCGAAAAATAGAACCGACGTAATAAGAAAGTAACTGAAAAGCAAAAAAACTTTGTAACAAAAAATTAAACCTCCGAAAAAAGGAAGGAAAAAATTAAAAAGTAACTTTTTAGTCTAACTAAGTCCTAAACTAATGTAAATACCTAAATAATTTTGTGTCGGCGCCAAGACTCGAACTTGACCTTTAGAAAATTCGGAAAATTGAGGAAATTCGCTAAAAAAGACATCGTGTGCAGATTACATTTTATTGAAGCAAGTGCTCAATATATAATATGTTTTTATATAATATGTTATTAAAATGTTTTATGGGATAAACGCATAAAAATTACTTCCCCCGACCTATATAACCGACATGACCGTTCTGAAAAATCTGAAAAAAAACAATGAACATTAAAAAAAAAATAGGCGTAGATAGAACCAAAATTATCAGGATTGCAAAATTCTTCCACAACCAAATATTATAAACGATCCTTGTAAACTGTGAATCATTGGTTGTAAAGAAAAAGTTTTGGACAAAAAAATGTTTTGCATGATTTAAAGAACAACTTTTGTGGTTAAACGTTGGTCAACACTTTTTCACCAAACATTAATTGCACAAGGATAGATTGATAAAATGTTGTGGAAACGACGAAAAAAGATGTATTGCTAATATCCTGTAATCGCTTGTTTTTATTTTATAATTTTAAACAGGTTTTTTCAAATAATAAAAATTTTATTTTATTTGTTTGATACTCTGACAATATTTTGACGTACGAAATACGTCTTCTGATGCCAATTCATAGCAAGCCATAGAAATATCAAACCTATTCAAGGATCAAATATTATGTCAGGGAAGCTTGCTGCCTATAGCCTCTGTTCTGTCCTTTTAGAATTAAATGGCGAAAGCAGCAGAGTTGTGGAAACAAGAACCACACGTGTAAGCTCTCTATTGTTCTGCCGCATGCCTAGTAAACAAACACCAGATATGAAGACCAGGGCAGCATTTGTTTGCGTTTTGTCAGTCTGAATTTGATACCTCTGTATTTTTTATACCTCTGTAGCTTTGTACACAGCTTCAAATTTGCATTTTTTGAAATGACATACTCAACTCTAAGATTACTAGAATTTAGGGTTTCCTTGTGCCATATTCAAAGGTATTCAACTTTATATACAAGATGACAGATCTACAGATTCTACAAGACTATTAGTACTTAAGGTCTTCTTGTCCATGCACAGAGGTAATTAACTTTGTTATACAAGGTATCAAAAGATAGGGCAAATTGTTCGACAGTCGTTAATATTTTATGTTTTATCTAGGCATTAGAAAATCAAACAGAATTCAGGGCCTTTGCTATCGACAATTATAAAAATAGTAGGTATCTTTTCGTAAGTATATGTAGGTATATATATATATATATATATATGTATATTATATTTTACTATTGTATTCTCAAATAGTAAGATTTATTCAACGTGTTGATGTGTTTTATTGTATGGGAAATGAGGTGTTATATTTTTAAATTACAGTTTTTTATTATTATTAGGTTTTTTTTAAATACATATTTTGAATTTATATATTTATAGTTTCCAGAGATTATAACTTAAATTTTATAAAAATTTTAATAAAGAATTATAATTTTAATAAAGAATTTGTGTAATTGTGTTAATAATATTTAGTCAGAACATACTAATTATTTTATTGAAATACTAAAACTAACAAATTAATTGAAATGTTTAATTATACTCGAACAAGAAAATAATATTATCTTTAACAAATAAATCGTTGGTAAAACCAAAAGTTCACATTTCTCTGTTTTTTACAAGCTTTTATTTAACTTGCAATGTTACATTGCCAATGTATGTACGTATGTACGTATGTATGTTTGTATGTATGTATGTATGTATTTATGTATGCATGCATGATAATTTATGTGTATATGTATGTATGTTCAGGTCAAATCTTGCAAGCTGAATTAGAACCACTTCCTCTTATCCTACGGAGTTGAATTTTTACATTTTGGTTCAGTTATGAGCAGAAAAGGGGGTTTTAGAGAGAGGGGGAAACACAAAATTTGGTATATCTCTCTTAATATTGAAAAAATCGAAAAACACATAAGAAGTAAAGTTGTAGAAAATTAGTTTTACTATAAAAGGCTTGTTTTTAAACATGTTTTTCTAATAGCCACTTTTTTAATATTATTAATATTAGTATTCCGACCGCCTACATCATTTTAATCAAATTTGTCCATAAAAATTAATCCATGAAACGAATTATTATGAAAAAAAGAATTATAAAATCGGTCAAGAAATGTAATCCAATTTTTATTTGAAACATTTTTTATACACCTAAGTGTTTTGGCTAAAATACGGGCAGCTTGTATTATTTATGTAGGTGTTTATAGAGTATAAAAACTAGAACTATAGTTACTTTCAATAAATTTACAATAAAAATAGCACAAAACAATATAAATACGTCGCTTATAAGTAATATTTATAATTTCTAGTAAACACGTGAATCTAAAACAAACAGTTTAATTCAAATAATTATATTATTACTTTAGAAAAGCGTATTAAAATAGCAATAGAAACAATTGTTGTAATTCACTTTAACTATTTCTACGTACAATATATATATATATATATATATATATATATGTATATATATATATATATATATATATATATATGTATATATATATGTATAACAACAATATGATATTAAACAAACAACAACAATATCAAAACATTTTAGACTCTTCACCAATTATAAAATGAGGCAAACAAACTGTATTGAATGAGACTACAGAAGAAGAGGGAATGCAAACTATTGTTTTGAATATAATTTTACAGAATGGTCAACATTTAAAAATTTACCTTTGCGTTAAAAATCAAGAAAGACACAATTCGGGAAGATTTTTCTAAATCATAAGAAGTGTTTCGTATTAATATGTAATTTAATTATCAATCTTTTTAATACAATGGTTGTACACAATGGTTGTATAATAGATAAATCATAAGTTTTTTTTCATAACCTTTTTGATGCTTCCGTATCTCTTGCATTCGCTCGGCACTGGAATTTTAAGTTTTTTAGATTCTTATCGACACGAGCTGAGTATTAGTAGTAGTAGAGAAGAGAGGTGGAATCCTGTCAAGTAGACCTTTCTAGTCGTTTTTACCGACCCCTAAATGAGGAAGGAATTTCTATACATACTTATTTCTATACAGGAATTGGTAGATTGTGCGGCTACAGTCGACTTTGATATGAACTATATGCCGATATTCATCGGGAATTTGTGGAACGAAACTGCAGAAAACCTTCATAAGCCTAGCCGGTTACTTGCGTTAATTAACCGACCATAAATTTTTTTTTTAAATAATTTAATTGACAAATTGTTGCCATTGGGAATCGGACCAGCAACTTCACAGCTCCGAGCAGAGCGCCTTTAACAGGTCGACCACTAGAACCGACGGGAGTTTTCTTTTGACTTGCTTTTTCTATACTTCTGACCATATTTACAAGTCATACGAGATGGCATCTTTAATTATTTTTCAATTTAATACCGATTTTAACTTATATACCGACAAAGATTTCTGTTGTATCACTTTGGGTTAGTAGTGCTCTACAAACTCTTCTCAGTGACAATCGAATCAATGACTTAGCTAAACGCGTTTAAACGTTACACCAATTTATATCTTTACACAAAGATAATACGTGACAATCAAGCGTATGCGTAACCACACTGGTACGATGACGTCACAGAAATTAAACCTATACTCTAAGAACATAAGACGTGGTCTAGGAGACCACCATGAACCTTATTCGTCCTACATATTCAATGGAATGGACTCTTAGTCTCCCATCCTCAATGTTCAACGGCTTCCAGAAAATTTC
This sequence comes from Nineta flava, assembly GCA_963920215.1. NCBI lineage: Eukaryota > Metazoa > Arthropoda > Insecta > Neuroptera > Chrysopidae > Nineta > Nineta flava. The sequence goes on along the minus strand of OY986040.1, from coordinate 106,605,440 downwards.
GATACCGTTTTCCAAAATTTTATAATTAACAAAGTTGCGCGTCTTCGGTGAAAACGAAGCTACTTACAAAGCGTAAAGCGTAATTCTCATCATCCTGAAAAATCCTTTGGTCAACCGGAATAATGATTATTTATGTCAACTAGATTACAGCTAAGAATAATGATGGGGTTTTTTTTATTGGGTATTGTCAATTGAACTACCACTTCCATTATCTAAAGATCTTTGATGATCCTACTTACACACCACAGGCCTGTCCTGTATGCGTTTGTAATGTGACATATTCCGTAATATTTGACAGAGCCGTTGATTTCGGGAGAAACTCATGATTTATTTCAACTCCAATACGATACTTAACTAAAGAGTCTATCTGTCTCTCAGAAAGCAGGTTATAATTAAACAGCGTACAGAAGACCAATAAATCTGGAACCGAACGTGATTCCCCTCTAATTTAAATATTATTCTTAATAAGGGTAAACTAAAGGGAAACTAAACATTTAATTAACAAATGAAAATAACAGCTAACTGAGTTAAGAGCTTAAATATCCGAAATATACTGAGTTCATTATCAATAGTAATTAAAGATGTTTGACCTGGAATTGTGGTAAAACTATTCGGTTTATGACAAAAAAATGTTTTTATTTGATAAAAAGAAACATTTTTGTCTCTAAAAATTTTCTTCTATCTCTTACGATCTTAAGGGTAGAGATTTTCCTTCTTATCTTCCTTTCCTCCCTAGCGAAAGAAAGCATGAACTGATTTGACGCCCATTCACGAACTTGATTTTTTTAGCTCTCAAAAACACACACATAACATTTTCCTCAATCTCTTACAGTAACCTCTATCTTCTATCTCTTGCAAGGGATAAATTTTCCTCCTAAACGGGAAGAATGCATGAACTGATTTTATCCATGCTCGAGTATAGCCAATTTTAGCTCTAGAATACCTTCACCCAATCTTAGCTCTAGAACACACACACAAAATTTCATCTCGTTATCTCTATTCGTTTTTTGGTTATCGTGTATGCGAAAATGGACTACTTGTGTGATTTTATGAACAGATATATACCGGTTATATAACTGATAGTAATAGTTAAATAATTGATATGCCTTTTTTATGAACCATATTGTAAACATAACAGTGAGCATATTATTATTATCAAACTAGAATAAAATAAAATAATATTGTGAAACGAACACTGAATTCAAGGATAGAAGAAAATATGAGGGGATGAATATTTGTAACACAACAACTACTGACTCTGGAACTAGTTACTACACACCAACTGTATGTATTCACTACTGTACTTTGTATATGGAAAATCATTTGGGATAACATAGCTTTTCTTTGATGATACCACCTCATCTCGGTCTAAGCGAGAAACAGTGTTGTTACTTTTTGTAGTAGTAAAGAGTACCTACATAGTAATATTACTATCTATGTCTAGTTCAAAAGCCCTCCGCCATTATCAGGCACATAGACATAATACTAGCTATACTACAAGTATGGTACTAGTCAGTCTCTTATTACAAGACACGAACACTATGTGTACTAGTTCGTTACATACAGACCGTTTTCAAAAGCATTTCTAATAGAGAATCAATAAATAAATAAATAAAATATTTACTATAAAACCATACACACACATACATACATACATCTGGCTATAGCTTGTGATGCACATTATAATTGATAATATTTATCATTACGTATGTGAATGCATGGGAAATATTTGGTTGTGTGTTTTAATGGTATAACCGTATTTCAACAATGGGTTATTACACAATAATAGAAAAAGTGCAAATTATTAAATGGTACTTTGGGGGAAATTCGGCACTGGAATGTGCCAATTTATTTATTCTGGCATTGAGGATAGGCAATCGCAATCGAAAATACCCGGGTAGATTTCTACAATCGACTCGGATATTATTCAGCAAATAATGGAGGAATATTCGAACCGTTGGTTTAACTTTTTTTTTGTCGGAATTCTATTTTTTTATTCTTTTTGGGGTTTTATTTTTCTTTTAATTTGTGTGGATTGTTTTTTTATGTTATAACGTTAATAGAATACTATCATTTATTTTCAAACATTCTCCATAAAATTAATAAGGGATATTCAAAAAAGAATTTTCAATTATTAGGAGTAATGCTAAGCTTAAGAAGAACAATGAACATATTTAACCCACTCTCATTACATGTTAATGTAGTACGGAGTAAAAAACAGTCCAGCAAGCATACACAACAGACACACTAAAGAGTACCTCCACTATTTTTATTTCTTTATTAAGCATATTGTGTATAGTTATTATAGTAAATAATATTTATCATTGATTTTCTATTAGCAATGCTTTCCAACACGTATGGTATAGTTCTTTATTTATTCACTTGTATGTGTAACATGTTATAGTATAGAATAGAGTGAAGTACCTACACTAGTATTTAGAGAAACATAGTGGACATTCAGTTTTAGTTAGAAATGTTTCGGGAATTGTAAATATGTATATGAGGACTTGAAATTTATGAAAATTATATCCATTTCATTTTGAAAATGATATTAGATACACTTAATACCTACTCTGTATAAAGTAAGTGTATATATGTTGTATAATGTTTGTAATAAATATTTGGGATTTCGCAATATAGTACAATGCGGTGCAGATTTATACTTCTGGTCTCACTTGAAAATTTGTTCATACAATTTACATGCCTGAATTGGTATACATTATTTTCTTAATTTTTATTATGGTACTATAGCTTTCTTTGTAGGTGTTTTTCTTCAATCAAATCAGCGTGCATATTAAAAAGTAGTACCATATATATACATATGGTACTACTTTTTATATATGGCATACATATATTAAAAAGTAGTACCATATACTACATTTCAAATTTTCCCGTATTCCTAGAACATTTGTTTGTATTTTATAAATAAGTATTACGACTACAATGTAGTCATCATCAGTATAAATGACCAACATAAATTTTCGAACATATATATATATATATATATATATATACATTTATATATATACATATATAAAATATGAATGTTAAAAAGAGGTATTCCTGCCATCGATCGGTCAATGTATTGAAATACAATCTACATTTCTGTCAAATGACTTTAAAAAGATATCAACAATAATTATTCTATCCTTACCTTATTTGTCTGAATTATGTTCATTGATAAAATTGTCTAATATTTCAACCATAATCCGGAAAAGACCAAATTATGTGTTTTTAAACTTTTTCCAAAATATTTTTACGCCATGTTTTCCCATGTTGTATTACATACTAGTTTGGGTGATACTTTCCCGTTAAACCTGAATATAGATATATAACTCAATAACTCATTGTTAAAAAACCAATTTCACGTGTTTGTGGACAAAGTTGGAAAAAATTCCTTTTCTTTACTTATCATTCCTCGCTTTTTATTGTAGAAATTTTACATATTCAGCGCAGAATTTTGTGTCCTACAATTTTTGGACAACAATTTGTTCTGTAAGATGAACGGTATCTGAGTTATTTGCGAAAAACTAAATAACATTTAAAAATTTCAATATTTTTGTGCTGCCACGCCCAAATCTTCTTAGACAAAAAAGGACACACTTCAAATCCCTTTATTTTGATGTAAAACAAGGTGATTAAAAGAATTTACAGCTTTACGGGAATTACTTCAAACAAAAATCGTATTTTTACTGGATTGAAAGGAAAATTATCACACTTGGTAAAATTATATCTTTAAAAATGATATTCTGTGCAATAAAGTAGAATTGTAAAAAAACCATATGATTGAAAAAAATTATCTTGTTTTGTTAAAACTTTTTAAGGATTAAGAGGTGCTATGAGTAGTAACCAACCATCTTATAACAAGAAGTTGGCTCTATAAGAGGTGTTAGAAACTTCATACAAAAATAAAATAACTTCAATCAACTGCAAAAATATATCCTTCTTGACTACGGAATGTTACACTGCACGTGCCCAACTACTTATCCTGTTTTTTTCTTTACTAAGTCTACTATAGTAAATGCTTTTACCTTTCTCCTACATTATGAGGAAAACTTAATATTTGATTGCAAATACTACAAATAATATGTTTGGATATGTACAATACTATTTGCTTATGAAGTTTAACTAAACTTGATATTTTGTTATGTTTAAAGTTATACACATTGTATGTGTATAAACCATAGTTAGTTTGATGATAGTGAGGTTTAATCGCAGTTATCTTATGTGTGGTATGTATATACATTTGATGGTGATCCTCGAGGGCTCCTCTTTTAACGGTACTCTTAACTACATATATATATATATATATATATATATATATATATATATATACATACGTATATCTGAGGAACAACTATATGCACAAACCAGATACATCTACTACTACCAACGAGGTGGGTGAGTATTAGTGAGAGGGACGTAAAAGTAAATTGTATGGTATGGTAGTATATTACTGTATAGTCATCCCTAATGCCCCTCTAATGCTTTAATAGGTAACACCAGGGATTCATTTGTAATTGTTCGTCTTCACCTTTTCTATATGTTCAGTACAAATATACATTTCATTTACACAAAACCAGAAAATACCTTTTCATATTCATTGACTGAAGTTGCCATCCCATATTTTATACAATGAATCGAATATTAAGTATATTATAATGCAGGTAAGTGTACTATAACATATTATATGGACCTTTTGTAACACTCTTATCGATTTCAAACTATTGTTCGGGGATAGTTTCAATATGAATGTGGTTTTCAATTGATTTCAAGTTTTTTAGTATACTTTGAATTCGATCACATATTATTTTTAGTGATGCCGCGAGCATCACTAAGTAGCTCAAATATGCCGCGCATATTTGAGCTACATACAATAGTACTCTCTTTCAATCTCTTATAGATTTTTAATCGTGAAGAGTGTACTAATCAAAAAAACACCAGATCAATTTTGATGGTAATTATTTAAATTTCTCTATAGTCTTTACTGTTTCCATTAAAATATAAAAAATTTGCACTTTATATGAATAGGAAAAATATTTTAAAGTTATAGTTAAATATTTATGAAACTTTAACAACAAAATGAGACGAGACGAGACGAAGAACAACTTTTACAAGCCAATACGAAACAACGACGAAACATGCTACTCTCGTCTCTCGGCATCACTATTTTCAATTCGAAAAATGTATAAGGAGTAAAGTTACTAGGAATTTAACTCAATTTTAATTCGTAAATATTTCTGTCAATATTGAGGTAACAGAAAAAATGATTAGAACCAAAGTTATAGTAAAATTAATTATCTATAACTTTACTTCTAAGACATTTTTCGATTTTTCAACATTAACATAACAAATTTTGTGTTTTGCCCTCCCTTTAAAACCCCCTTTTATCTTGTCCGATTATGCTCATTAACGAACTTGACCGTTCAAATACCAAAAGCACCTTATATACCCAATTTTATTCCAATCGGATTAAAATTGTGACCGCTAGAGTAATTACAGACACATATATACATACATGTATACATACATACATACAAGTAAACGCTCGTCAATTCCGTTAATATAACGTAACCGAAAGGTAACCATACCAACAATGAATGGATAGACACCTACACAACTAGACGTTTGTAAAAACAATTTAATATATCTATTTAATATTTTTGCATATTCTTTGGAAAAGTTTGTTCTGACTCCCTAGGAACAGATTTTGTGACTTTACTGACATGGGTTATTTCTCGTTACGCTTGGTCAAGTGACTTACAACTAAATTTTTGTATGTCTTACAACTAAGTGACTTACAACTAAGTTTTAGTATAATATTACGTAAATTGACTTGAAAAATTAATAATTAACATTTAAACTCATATTTTATATTATCTACTTCTATCCAAAATCGACTATCCTATATAGTTTGCTCCTATAGATTCCTATAGTTTTCCACGAGAGCATTAAAGATTATTTTATATTGAAACAATCTCTTATGGTGTCAGTCGTACTTACCTTCCTCACCCTTCCTTGCCTCGATTTGCTCAATCCCACTATTAAGACGTGTTCTGTACAATATGTTGTTCGAAAAAGAACCAATGAAAATTATTTTTATTATTTTGATTACACGTAAATTAGATTATATTAGGCTTGCACGTGACATGAAGATTTATAATGCATTTCGTGAGTATAAAAAAAAATAATGGGAAGCCAATTTCAAATCGACAAATCATGATTGCTGATATAATTTATTTTATTCAGTTATTTTATACAAAGTTATAAGAAACAAGTAAAAATAACAACTAACTGAGTGAATTGCTTAAATACCCGGTATATCCAGAATTTATGTAATAAAGTTTTGTAAAAAGTTATTTATTTTTAAAAAAGAAACATTTTTTGTCTATACATGTTTGTTCTATTTCTTACGGTTTCAACGATGGGCAGTTTTACCCATTTTACCCAAACATGGTCCAATTTTGCCTATTCACGAACTTGACCTTACTTTTTAGTTCTAGACTACATGCACAAATTTTCAGATCGTTGTCTTCTTTTGTTTTTAAGTTCTCGTGTTCACAGCCGTTCCAAAGTCGGAACTAAATTCAATATACTCTTGTATATATATTCCATATATACTGGGTATAAAAACTATATTTGGAGAGCAACGGTTTAAGCCATACACGGTAATGATGAAAACTCCAATTCATTAAATAATTTATTTAAATTCATTAAATAAATTCTGGCAGTTCTAGCCACTATCACGAATAATACATTTGACAATTCATATAGAAACAAAATGCAAAAGAAAATTGAATAGAAATTTTTTTCCACACTATTAATAATATTCATTTGGAATGAGAAAGTAAAAAATGATCTGTTTTTTTTTTCCTTTTTTTTCAATTTAGTATAAAAGAATTTAACACATTTATCTGTCTATCTTTTTGTCTGTCTATTTTCACAAACAATGTGCAACAAACGTATTCAAATTTATTTAAACCCATTATGTTTATTCATCACATATGATATTCGAAAAAACGAAATGGAACAAATGAGAAAACATGCATTTCGTAAAGGTTCAGTACCATGGATTCGATATTAAACTGTATTGGAAATACTTTTAAAATAATATATATATTTTTTTTACACTCAAACGTCACAATACTGTACCGATGTCAATCTCCAGTCCGGTTACGGTTAGTAATTAATATTAATATAAACTCTTCTTTTGGATATCGAACCCACTACGAAACCGTAAACCGTTACACCACGGATGATTAGATTGATAACTCCATTTTATCATGTAGTTGGCAGTATTAATTTGAAGTCCATTACTAACTTATTATTTCAACATATTATTTAGGTGTATACTTAAACGTCACAATACCAACGTCAATCTCTGGTACGGATAAGAATCATCTTTTCCAATTATCACTATATCCAGTTGAGCCAAATAATTGTGCTGTCAAATCTTGAGTTAATACAAAAAAATACTTTAAGGGATCACCACCCGTTTGACCTTTTGCTGGAAAGCCAATTAGACTAAGTGTTTTGTAAAAAACTAAACAACATTTGTCTCATTGACTTAAGTAGGCTACAAATGCGGAACATTGGGCAGCAACATTGAACTCCGCATTCAAAATATTTTGCCTACAGACGTACAACCAAAATTGGGAACATTACTTTATTACTCTATCTTAAAAATTCAATCACTTGTCATCTTGTCTCTATCTATCTCATTTAACTTGTCGTTTATTTATCCACTAGTTTATTTGTATCTCTACAGTTTTTTCAAGTTTAAAAATACAATTTTACAAACGTTTATTGTAATTACGCACGACAGGTAAAAAATAAAGTAAAAATAAAGTTTAAAAATAATAAAGTATATAAAGTAATCAATCTATGTAATAAAACATAAAAAAATATTAGGAAAACATAAAATTTTAGATAATATGTTGCAAATATCGCTACACACGAGCAACTTGTACAGCAACTCCTGCCACAAATATTCAAATAATTTTGATTTTTACAGCAATCAGATCAAGGACATGTAATATTGTTCTGCAACAGCTATACAGACTAGCAACCTGCTACAGAACATCATGTGTACTTAAAATTGTCTGTAGTCCCTATTAAGTATTGTGACGCCAAAGTATGAACAAATAATAATGTGGAATAATAAGTTAATATTGACTACAAAGCAATACTGTCAAGGATATGAAGAAAAAAAAAATTCATTCCACAGAATCATCCGTGATACAACGGCAAGCACTCTGGGCTACAAATTCAGAGGTTCAGGGTTCGATACCTGGTGGATTATTTAATTTTTTCATATCAATATTTAATTAAAAATGCATTAGTATACGCTATAAATTTAGTATACGCTAGTTGTTTCATACTATGTCTTACGTAACCTTAATGGAAATTGATATTAGTATTGTAATTGACTATACTGTTGGCGTATGAACAAGAATGGAAGTTACCGGCTATGCTTGTGAAGTTTTTCTGCGCTTTCCTTTCACAAACTCCAGATGAATATCAGCATAGTTCCTATCAAAGTCGGCTGCAGTCGCACAACCACCAATGCCTAGTTATACAAATTCATTATTCTTTAGTGGTCGGTAAAAAACAGCCTAGAAAGGCCTACTTGTCAGGCTTCGACTTCCCTTCGCGCTACTACAATTACTAAGGAGCCATTGCGTTAAGGAGTTTTTGTTGTTGTTATGTTTGTTCGACTAAATTTACTCTTGCGGTTTTGAGAATGGTGTAAAAAACTGGTCCCTTTTCAATGTTTTAAATATCTACTCAAAAACTAAATAGAATTAAACAATTTTACAAGAAAACTTTTTGTAGAAAATTACATTTTCTATGAAAATGGATGACTATAAAACATAATATAATATTTTTTTATAAGAAATATTTAAAATTGTTTCTTACATACTTACATATTTTAAACTTTTAGTATAAGCACATTTTGTAAAGCTACAAAACCCTAAATTCTTTAGTTATTTTCAAATTCTCATATTACTTGTACAACAAACATATTTTGTTTGTGTCTGTTAGAAAACATTTTGACTTACAAAACTACAGCCATATCACACACACGCACACACACACACACACACACACACATACTCACCCACATACAATCGAATACAACAGCAGACTCTTCGAACAAACAACTCGAACAAAGTATTCATTCACGATGATAGAATCATTCTTGAATCGAATTGAATTACATTGATCGTTTTTTTTTTCGTTCACTTCTGTGAATAAGAGAACGAAACGAAAAAAAAAAGAAGAAAAAAACAAAAAAAGTATTACGTGAGATAAAGTGAAAACCTTATACGATTGAACAAAGTATTTTAGATACAACTTTGATAAAGGAGTAGAAGATATGTTATGTGTGGAGATCTATCTGCAGATAACATCACATACAACAACACCAACATAGTAGCAACACTAGTAGTCACTCACTCATTGGTACACACGAATACGAAAAAATGCCAGTAATCTGAATTCATTTGTGGTTGGAGTGTTTGTTTACATCTGCCTTTCAACCGATGCTTTATATACCGTGTGTTTTTTAAACTACACCCAATCTGGAAACAATGTATGTATCTATCGTTGTTCATATACAGCGCACCATGATACGGTGCACTCTGTTACTCACAGATATTTGTAGAATGCAGAATGTAGAATCTATATTTATTGATATGTATACAGACAGTGAATGTACATCACTGTCTGTGCACAGTGAGCGATGATGTGGATAGCCTTGTTCCACCGAAACTGCACTCTACAAATGTCTGTGAATTTGGGTGTGAAAGAATGCACCGTATCATGGTGTGCTGCATATGGACAATGATAGATGCACTACACAATGCTCCTATTGGTCTATGTTAATAGACATATTGTATAGAACAGTATCAATGTAGGTACAAACGTGCAGAAGGTCGGCTATGTGTTTTTTATACCCGGTATATATAATATATACGAGGTCTGTGAATGGGCAAAACCGGACCGTTCTTCGACAAACGAACTTACCGAATAAAATACCAAATAGATAATAAGGAAATATTTGGAACGGTTTGGCCCTAGTATAGAAATAATAATTTTAAGAAGTTATTTTCAGTAGCTGGGCTATGTATAAATTTTGACAAAACCAAATTCTTGATCAACTCTAGAGAGAAAGTGAGGCAGAAAATGGAGCCGGGCAAAAGTGCAAAAAGGAGTTCGGAAACGGTTGATGGATGATTCGACGGAAGACCTAAATGTAATGAAGGTTAGAAATTGAAAAGGGAAAGCAAGCATTAGAGATATTTGGTCTAGTGTTTTGAAGGAGAAAGATAAATAAATATTGGGATATGAAAAGTACTGCACTTCGAACTTATAGCCCATTTTTCTCCCCTTTCTGCTTCGGTCTGACGAGGTTCGCTTTTCTCATTTCTTGGCAATAGTCAGGAACTTGATTATCAGGTTTTCTTGAAGGAATATATTGTAACCGAAAGATTCGCAGTTAAAAATGATGCGATTGGCAGTTTCTTCCTCCTCACTGCCCAATTTGTATCTAATGGATGCTTTGTGGAGTCTTATTGTGTGTAGGTGCTTTCGTAGGTAATAATGTCCGGTGATGAATCCAATAATCTTCAAAAGATGCTTTCTGTTCAGGTTGAGGGCATCGAGAGACAGTCTCTTGGGTACATCCCGAAACAGTATTTTCCCGAGTTTTTGCCGCGGTATATTTTTTCAGTAATCACGGTGTTTAAAGTCTATGAAAGGTTTTGCCAGTCCAAGTGGCCGAGCGGTCTAAGGCGTTATGTCAGCGCAGTATGCCTACTTGCAAACTGGGAGGTGGTTAATTGACTAAATTGTCGGCGTATGGACAAGAACGAAGTAACCGGTTATGCTTGAGAAGATTTTCTGCAGTTTCCTTCACGAATTCCAGATGAATCTCGGCAAAGGTCCTATCATGGTCGGCTGCAGCCCCATATCCTACCGATTTCTAGTCTATACATAAAAATTCCTTCCATTCCACTCACATCCTCACATCCTTAGGCATCACAATAGACAATCACAATGGATCTATCTTCCCAAGTTTTTGACTTGGTATATTTTCTCAGTGGTCACGATATTTAAAGTCTATGAAAGGTTTATTTAAAAAAAAAAACAATATTTTTTATTAAAACAGTTACAATTTTTGTTTGCCTTGTGTGTACGTACACATAGTAACTATTAAATTCTCTTGGGATCGTAAACTTTTTAAATTCAGTTACCAATTCGTATTTAACAGTAACATATTTTTTCATTTCTATTTTCATTTTACTGTATTTCTTTTTTTTTAAGTTATTATTTTGTTTTTTAAGTAAAATATTAGTTTTATTCTTTTCGTGTGTAAATGTGCTCAGATATCCAACATCATCTGTTTACAGTATATCGGAGAATATTGATTGAAAACAAAAACTGTCAATTAGTTTTGGTTCATTGCATATTTCAATGTAAAATATCTAACATTTCGAGTGTTTCGAGAGAAATTTTTAATAAATTCTTCACATTCTATGTTTTTACATATATATATTTTTTTTATTATGATTTTATACGAATATAAATTTGATTTTAATGTTTCATATTTATTTCATTTTTTTTTTTCACAAATTGAAAATGAATCGGAACTAATTTCATTAGCTAGAGAATATTTCAATTATTCCTCAAATATTTATCGATAACATAAAAACACATTTTTACAAATATTTTATGTGGTAAAATATTTATTTTCTAAAAATCATTTTCTATTTTCTAAAAATCATACTTCTCATAATATTTATACGTGAACAAATCAAAATTCATTATTTGCGTTAACACAAAGTGGTTTCTGCCGAATCCATTCGATTTTCGAAAAAACAGCCAGTACAAAAGTTGTTAGTATTTTTATAACGACCAACTATAAATAAAACTAGTTTTCACAACAGTTTTCACGTTAACATATCGTTATGTACAAATATTAAAAAAAATGGCACCATGTACGATTTCACCGCAGATATACCGATTGTTTAGTTTACATCTTCGCATAGCAGATCTCCCACGAGTATGAGAGATCTGATCTAAACAATATCCGAGTTGATTGCAGAAATGTGCCCGGGTATTTTCTACCATTTGAGGAGAAATATTCGCCAAGTGTCAACAATTCTTTGCCTTAATTGTTGCAAATTTTCATGCCTATTCCGCGAATAGATCTGTGTTTTGAGAAAACCCTACAAAAAAAGTCGTTAGGAGATAGATCTGGCGATCTGGGTGGCCACTTCATGGTTCCAAAACCACTCATAAGACGTTCCTAGAAAGTTTCTTCCAGAAACTGCCTTACTATCATGACATTGAAGAGCTCTAACAGTTGGCAATATATTATCTTGTAACAAATTCAAATATTTTCGAGAATCTAAAGATCCGTCAATCAAGAATGGTCCTATAATATGATCACCCAATATTCCAGCCCAGACATTCAGTTTCTGTGGAAACTGAGTTCGGGTACTGACATTTCGATGTTGATTTGTCTGAGACCAATATCGCAAGACAGATGGATTATGTTTTCCATGTAATGGAAAAGACGATTCATCAGTAAATAAAATATTTCTGATAAAATTATCTTCATGATTCGCCTTTTCCATCGCAGTTTCACAAAACTCCATCTTACGATAAGGGTCCTCAGGCAAAATCTCTTGGTGTTTTTCATATTTAAAACATTTGAAACTATTCCGTTTCCAAATGTTTGCAACTGTAGCGTTGCTTAGGCCCAATTATTCACCAACTTCTCTTGTCGATTTTTTATCGTCAATAGATAGTACACTACAAACTTCTATATCTCTCTTTTCATTTTTTAGTGGGGCTTCTTCATCTTTTTTGTGGCAATTTTTACAATCATTTTTACAATCAAACAAGCATATTTTTCAAAACAGTGAATAATATTCATAACTGTTCGAGTGGTTAGTGATTGTCTACCTTCTAATGCCACAATAAATAAATTGACACATTCTTGTGCGGAATTTCCGGAAAAGTACCATATAACAATTTGCACTTTCTTCTTTTGTGTAATAATAACTCATTGTTGTAATAATACCAATAAATAAAATACACAAACACGTATTTTCCAAAAGCATTCACATAGTAATGATTGCATATTATCAAATCAATTAATAATATTTGTATTCAACAAAAAATCCCCACTCTCTAAAATTTATACAGGTACATACAACACACAACAGTAACAAAACAAACCTATAAGACCACCTTGTCATACACATTGCTTAATGTATACATATGTACTCTCTCATACTCGTGGGAGATCTGCTATGCGAAGATGTAAACTAAACGGTATGTATATTGCTATTATTTTGAATAACTGATGGACTAATAAATTAAATATGTAAAAACTGCTTTAGTGCTAGATATTTCGGAGAAAGTAGGTTTTGTGAAAATAATGAAAGGTATTTTATAAAATTTAACAAATATTATAGTAGTCATTTGATAAAATTACATTTGAGATAATGTTCGTTTTGTATGATATTTTTATAGTATGAGGGTCATATGTTAAGTAATACAGGTGGTCCCCCAAAAATATACAGTGTATGTTTTCTAGATAACAAAGCCCAGTATAGCTCGAACTTTATGATCGTATTATATGAGCCGAACCGAATCTCAACTAGTTTATTAATAGACTTGCATAATATTTGTTTACTTTTATATGTTGTACATTTTTCGTAAAATACCTAATTTCGTGGAAATGTGGAGCTACTAAGCAAAAAAACCATTTTGGAAAAAGTGTGTATAAAATCACTAAACATCTACTCAAGCACTTATTCGTTAATTTCCATCCTTTATCATCCTGTATTGCTGGTAATATTGACGGCAAAAGTGGTCGTCAAAATTTTACATTTGTGCATAAATCGGCTTTCGAAAGTTGCTTGTTATTTTTTATAACGAATAACTGTCATGTATTCGGTACACTTGTACACAAAAGTTGATGTGATTTTTTTAAATTTTATAGTTGATTTGTGTCTTATCCTTCGACTTTTGAAAACAAATTTTTTAATAAAACTTGTTACAGAATTTTTAATGAATTTCTAATGAATAACTCTTATTTGAAGCATTTTTTCGAAAACCAAATCAATAAGGCAACAATCAATTATAAAATTTAAAGAAATGACCTCTACTTTTGTGGTTCATAGTACAAATTAACTGTAAAATGCTTAAAAAAGAACTCCACTCTTGATGTTCATAGTACACGTTTGTTTTAGTTGAGGATGTTGACAAAGTAACGTCAGGATTTATTTTTGTATAAGGATAAGAGACCAGTGCTAGTGGCCGTGCGGTCTAAGGCATTATGTCTGCGCAATATGCCTACTTGGAAACTGGGAGGTTATGGGTTCGAATCCCGACATCGGCAGTTTGTCAATTATTAAAGAAAAAAAGGGGGGGGCGTTCTTGTCCATACTGTCGGCGTATGGACAAGAACGAAGTAACCGGATATGCTTGAGAAGGTTTTTGCAGTTTCCTTCACGAACTCCAGATTAATATCGGCATAGTTCCTATCATAGTCGACTGCAGCCGCATATCCAATTCCTAGTCTATACACAAAAATTCCTTCCACTCCACTCACATTCTCACATCCTGAGGCATCACAATGGACCTTATGGTCGAAGTGTAGCCCGTCCAGGGCATCCTCTACAATCTATCTATCTGTCTAAGGATAAGAAGATTTTTGTATAAAGATAAGAGGGTAGTCAGGATCAAAAAATGTAAGCACCAATCAGCCAACCTTTAATTGCAACGTTTCGCTATTTTATTTATAGCTTCCTCAGGCTCAATACGAAAATAAGTAAAAATCATAGGTGTTTATTTTGTATTCTAATATATATGTTTGTATGTTTTTCGTATAGAGCCTGAGGAAGCTATAAATAAAATAGCGAAACGTTGAACTGCTGATTGGTGATTCCTTTTTTTTTCCTGAATACCTCTTATCCTTATACAAATATTGAACATCAGATCTGATTCTTCTAAAAATGTCAAGATTGATGATAATTCTTTAAAATCAATGAAATATTGGTAATATTAACATTTAAAAAAATCTTTTAAATTTTCATAACGTTTAGGAGTATTCAAGGTATACGTGACCTGATGGAATATTCCGAGATATTTCAGTAAAAAATGAAATTGATTGACATTTGAAGAAATGTTTGCAAAATCGTTTCATCGGTAATAATTGGTACACTCTCAACAGATACATTTTCTTCGATTCAAAACCAGGCAGATACACAGATAAAAGGCTAAATGATTCGATGATTGTTTTCGAACAGCCTGTATCTGCAAACTAGTATTTTTTATATCATTTATTCCTCGAAATACACGAACAGTCTAGACAAAGTACTCGTAAAAGCAATATTAGAAATATGTTCACGTCAAGTAGTATTATGACAACCGTAATGTCTTAAATGTTCAACAGTGAAAGTTTTTTGAACGTTTCTTATTAACCTTTCATGATGTTCTGCTGAAAATATCTTGGGTTAAATCATATATTTCATATTTATGTTTCGTTTTTTTTTATGAAGATATCAAAAGAAATTTATTAAGAATCTTTTATTTTTATGTTTGCAACATGAAAGATTGCCTCTCTGCTCACGCAGATTTTGATTAGTAAGATAAATGGTTTATTTATTCATTTTCCTGAGAGGATATTTCCATAATAAAATTTTTTCATAAAAAGCCAAAAGGACATGAGAAAAACATAGAAAATTGAAACAGCTAAATTAAATTGCAGTTGCATAGCAGTTGCAAAGCTGTTAAATTCTTAAAAATTATCTACGGACCCTAAAAACAAAAACACAACTCTGTGATACTGGTACTGTCGCGGTATCTTGGCTCTATTTAGCTTCCAAAAGAGCGCTGTAGAACTTACAGCAGATTTCCAAAGTCGACACATACAAAAAACACAAAATATTAGAACTTTATTAAAATTATTTCAATTAAAACAGCACGCACTTGAAAGAAACAAAATTAAATAAAAACAAAAACTTTATGTTTTTACTCAAACTTGGCTTTATTTGATTTGAAAAAAAAATCTTGAATTTAATTTAGTTCCACAATTATCTGAGTCTATTTCTTTTTATACTGCAATACAACACTGTTTTTGACTTTAACAATGTTCATTATTAACTGCTCTTAATTGAAGAGTAGTTAACTTTTGAATTGATCAAATGTCAATATTAAATTACTTTTGAATTGATCAAATGCCAATATTAAAACTGATTTTTGACCTGGTGAATCCCGCTGCTTATATAGGGCTATGGATTATTCGAAGAAGAATGCTCGTTTGAACTAATCAAGAATATTGTTTTTGAAAACATATTTTGTTATTAATTAAATTAAATACTGATATGAAAAAATTAACTCGTCAACCAGGAATCGAACCTCGGGCCTCTGGATATCTAGTCCAGTGTGCTATCCATTACACCAAAGACGATTGTGTGTAACGGCCAATTTTTCCATATTATTCCAATTTTTTTAATATTGTAACGGTTGAAATGAGTTCAACCTTCGATGAGAATCTTTTATTTATTTATTTATTTTTGATTCGATGTGGATTCGACGCGACTGGTCGCCGGTGCCAGCTGAAGGACACCGGGGCCAGAAAACGAAGAGAACGGCTTCGAAATCCAATGTCACTGTCGACATTGATAATTATAATTATTTGTATTTATTTATTTTATTTTTTTAAGTTCGCACGCATTAAATAATTACCGATCTCGCTCAATCATCGATCATCGACATGGAGGTTGGAATGGTGTACGAGGAGCCGACTATTTGTATGGAGGTTTGTAACAGCCACTACTGCTCGTCAACAGTTACTGTATTTGTAAAGTTTAAAACTAAATCACTACTATGAACTGCAGTTTGTCATACGTAACCGAAAGGAATTTGGACAAATACTTGTATGTTGACACGAAAGTATACACAAATAAACAAATATTAAATAAAAATTTCACTTCAACATAAGTTCAGTACTGTCTAATAAATATATAAAAAATATATATATTAAAAAAATTGGAATAATATGGAAAAATTGGCCGTTACACACAATCGTCTTTGGTGTAATGGATAGCACACTGGACTAGATATCCAGAGGCCCGAGGTTCGATTCCTGGTTGACGAGTTAATTTTTTCATATCAGTATTTATTTTAATTAATAAATTCAATGACAATGAAATGTGTCGGGTATACGCTATAGTCTCCTACAGTTTGCCATACGTAACCGAAAGGAATTTGGACAAACACTTGTATGTTGACACGAAAGTATACACAAATAAACAAATATTAAATAAAAATTTCACTTCAACATAAGTTCAGTACTGTCTAATAAATATATAAAAAATATATATATTAAAAAAATTGGAATAATATGGAAAAATTGGCCGTTACACACAATCGTCTTTGGTGTAATGGATAGCACACTGGACTAGATATCCAGAGGCCCGAGGTTCGATTCCTGGTTGACGAGTTAATTTTTTCATATCAGTATTTATTTTAATTAATAAATTCAATGACAATGAAATGTGTCGGGTATACGCTATAGTCTCCTACAGTTTGTCATACGTAACCGAAAGGAATTTGGACAAACACTTGTATGTTGACACGAAAGTATACACAAATAAACAAATATTAAATATTTTGTTATAGAAACTCTTAGAACAAGTTGCTCGTCAACCACAGTCGAATTCAGAGGGGTCAATAGTGTATAAAATTTATTAAAAACTATATAATTTTTTAAAAAATAAATTATATTTGATTTTATTAAAAAAAAAAAACTTTCTTTGATAGAAAAAAAAATTAAATTAATGTTTGATTTTTTTCCTTATTCGAATTATACTTTTCTTTTAATAAACAAAAAAACTCCTTCTCTAAGGAGAAGAATCCTATATCTTAAATATTTCTTTTTTACAACTTTTTAACTTAGAATTAGTTGTTGAGGTCCTAAAAATGATATAAATCTTATTATTTCGTGTCTATCTTAAAATTATTTCTTGTCCATCAATTCTTTATTTGGATTGGCAGACGTTTGAAATCGAAAAATAGGGAAGCACGGTTATTTTTGAGTTGTTAAGTTCTTAAAAATTATCTACGGACCCTAAAAAGAAGAGAGAGAAAGAAGAAAACTTTTTACATGGTTGCCTTCATCACTTTTCTAAATGTAAATCATAAAGTTATAAGATTCTTGTTATATTATACGTTTAATTTATATGTACTAAAAGTATTTCTTTCATCTTTACCAGACTTTTTATGAAATTTCTTTCTCATTTACTCATTATTCTCATTTCTATGAGTAAAATAGGTACGTGTGTAATATTATGGGTAATAGTTTGTATTATGGGTAAAATGTTATCAAACGCTTAACGTACGACATATCTTGTTTTCTACTTCGTTTTTTCTCATGATTTGTGAGTTCTTATTTGTGTCTGTGTTTACTACTGTTATTAAACTATAAACTTAAAAAATATTATTCTATTTTACGAACGTTCATTTAACTTTATTTAACTACATTCTGGTCGTCGCTCTGTTTCCATATAATAATAATAATAATAATCATAATTCTTTATTGATGTGCTCAAATGAGCTAATCAAGTTACAAATCTAATCTTCTAATAAAAAATTAATATGAATTTCATAAACAGAAAAAAAAAAAGAAAAAAACTAATACATATATTAGACGTAATAATCAAAAAATTAATACATATGGCAAGGGCACATACAGAAAGGAGAATACACATCATTCATAATCTATTTGCTCTTCTATCCATCAAAGCTTTCAGAAAACGGGCTACTATTTTAACTCTGAGCTCATCCCGTAAATTCAGCACTTGATCAAGTGTTTGTAATTCATTTTCAAACATATCTTCTCGCATTACTTCATTTATACCTCTACATTCAAACAACAGGTGATAACCCGACTCAACACCATTGCACATAACACATATTCGTCCTCCCATACATATCCACCCAATCGAAAGTTTGCAACTGATAGGTAAGGTGCTCCGTGTTCATAGTGGCCGATCTTATTAAAAGTATCAAGAGGGGTCATATCATCAATATCATGAAACATATCCCCACGGAAGGCGGTAGTTAGGCATTCCTTTACATGTTTATTTTTTCATTTATACCCCACATGTTCTGAACACAATATTCCTCGATCCATATCATATTTATCCATCAATTCAATCATTTTCTCATTCATTCCATGGTTTAGACACTCTTGTTGTAGTTGCTTTTCACATGAAGTCATAATCGACAAAAATACATTACACATTGTTGAATTATGTAGACATCAATGGGAACTTCGTCGACCTCAAGCCAAATTGCATTATTAGGAGCAGGCTTAGCAACACCCAATTCGCCCTTAAACATATCACATACAAACATATTCAATTGTTTATCAATTTTTCCATACCAAATATTTCCATATAATCTCAGTACTACGTTTGCTCTCGCAGTATGCAAATGTGTGAGAAACAAGGGAATTATTGACGACGATGTGTAATAACTGCGGTTGATATCCACCGCACAGAATCATGCAAGTGACTTCTAGCGAATTTTCGACGAAGTGCAATACAAATGCCGCCAGGTTACTCTGTTGTAATGAAAATTATTGAGATTAATTTTTTTGATCCAACACACATTTTAATAGAAAAATATTAAGTAAAATATTATGCAAAATATTTAACAAAACAATATTTTTCTCCTTGCAAAAAGAAGGAGTTTTTTTTTGAAAGTACAAAAAGAAAATAATATAGCTCGATTTATTTTTTTTCTTAAACTAAGTTTTTTTTTAAGTCGAAAAATGATAATAAGATTATGAAGATAATAAGATGCTTTTGATTTAAAGTTTTCTATTTTTAAAAAAATCAAAAATTAAAAAAAATTATTACATATAATTTAATTTAAAAAATTCAAAATCATACAAATTGAATGTTTTTAAATAACATAAATAGATCACAAATAAATAATTTTGTAAAAACAAGATAGTTTTTGTAAAACAAATAAACAGAAGTAAGCTAGCTTACAGTTATGAATGTATCATAAAATTTGTGTACAGATTTTGAATTCACACTGGCCGTGCCCATTAAGTCGCTGCTTAAATATCAACCAAGCGGGGTGTGACAATGGGTCAAACCCAAGGAGAGGTATAATTTTTAATTAATTTTATAAATAGTCTGAACACTCCGACTACGTCCATGGGTGTTGATATACTAAAATATTCTAGAAGCCTCCATTCGAAAATATATTGTCAAAAACAAAATATTTATTCAAAAAAAAAAAAATCATATTCTAGAACGACCCATGGCGGGTATATAAACCGTGACCAGTGTCGATTCAAATCAGTTTTAAATCGATCATTGTGCGATTAGTATCAAAGTTTAATATCGACTATTGCCTGTTAGTATCAAAGTTGAAATCAAAGTATATAATTGTTGTTCAATCCAGATCAAGTTAAAGTTGGAATTTGATCAAGTAATTCAAAGTTGACATTGTGTGAAAGAAATTAAAATAATTGTTGAAAAAGAAATTGAATAATCATTTTTTTTAAGCAATAAAATCAGGTTTTTTTTTGTTTCGTAAAAACTTGTGTTTAATTTAATTTAATTTTTTTTTCTTTCTTTTCTTTAAACAAAAACGTGCGTGTTGTTTCAATTACAAAATATTTAGTAATATCTTTTACTAATATATTTTTTTTTGATTTTGTCGAGTATCGGAATCATTGCAGGTTCGGGCAGCGCTCCTTTGAGGATAAAGTGAGCCAGGATACCGCGACAACTCTTCGTTATCGCTACCAAGCTTTGTATTCAGATAGGCAAAAATAAAGTTTGGTTTATCTATCGAAAATGGCAATTGTTAAAATTTATAGGGATATATCTATATAATTGCTTTCGTTATTTGAGAAAGATCAAGTTTGTTTGTTGCAAAATTTTAAATATCTTTCTCAATATTGGAAAAGTGGAAAAATTTATTATGAGTAAACTTGTAAGAAATTAATTATACCTCACTTTATCATATTATTTTACCTCAACTAATTTTTTTTCTGTAAGTACCCCTATTTTCTAAGTACCCTAAGTATTTTAATTCCTTCTTGTGGAATCTATCTCCCAAGAGTACCAAAACATTTTCCATATGTCTAAAGTAAAAAAGAACTAGGAAAAGTGTGTGTAAATGGAGAGTTATTTATGGCAAAGATCTTTGGAGGTCGAATTGCAATCCGTAATCCATAAATGTAAAATGCTTTTTTATTAGTTTTTTAATTATTATTATTATTTCAATAGTTGAATACTTCAATAAGGTTTTTTATGTAATCACACAAACCAGTTTTAAGTGGAATTTTTAGATAAAAATTTACATAATTAAAAACAATTATAATGATAATTATTAGATAATTTGAATAACGATATGGAGTCATCATTGTATTGATAACAATATATTATAATATATATGTAATTATCTCGAATATACGATGATCCATGTTCTCTGCGCCACAAAAAATGCTTCAAATATATTTTAGTGTCTCCTCACCAAATTACACGCACAAAATTTGCAACAAGCAACTCTGAATCTCTGAATCCATATCCCAGTGATAGTTACGATTAGCTAATTCATACTGATGATGACTACATGTAGTCGAAATACATATTTATAAAATACAAACAAATGTTCTAGGAATAGGGGCAAAATTTGAAATGTAATTTTTTTAAAAATTTTGACAAAATGGAAACCCTATATTTTTTTACTTTTTAGTGCATTTTTTGTTTTAGAATATTTGATTTTTGAAGTCGGGTTTCCATTTTGTCAAAATTTTTTTTATTAATATCAGCAAGACATCAAAATGTGTTACTATAAAAAGGTGCTTCTAACTGTATCAAATTATATCAAATATTAGTTTCTCTTCTGGAAAATTAAGTGATTTAAACAATGGTTATTAAATTTATTTTCTTATCTACGCTTATTATTGTTGGTTTTGTCTATTCGAATGCTCTACCTTTTGGTAAGTTCACATATGTTATCTCGTATATATTGTTTTCGAACATTCTCTTGGATGTATAGAAATGGGACCAGAATCTTATTTGTTAATCTGTAACAAATATGATCGTGCCAAAGCCACCAAGGGATTTGTAACAGCTAGAAATATCGATAACAGCTAGATAAATTTTAGTAAAATAATTTTGGAACAGAAGTTAACTGCAGTTTCCATTATTCCAATTCTGTCTCTATGCTTCTCCGTTTGTTTGCCAGCCTGTTATGTATAAAACCTTTTTGAGAACACTATTCGGCCGAAAAAAAATTAGAATGCGTTTCCCAGAAGGTTTACTCAACGGACAATTATCCGGAAATATTTGTCAAAAAACATGAGTTTCATTAAGTTGGATTCCCAAAACTGTGGAAAAACTTAAAACTAGACAGATGACGGAATAATCGTCAAAGGGTTGTTCATGTTACGGACCAGAGAAGTACGTTGAAATATCCACAAAAAATATTGCATCCACTCTCGATGATTCGGAAAATAAATAGGAGAGCTAAATATTCTAAATGAGTTTGCTCGGGCTGCAAAATAATGTTGAACACGCACGCCGCCCTATTGCACCTATCCACATAATATCTGCGAAGTAGAGGTAGATTGGAAAGGCTGCCCTGGAAGGGCTACACTTCGACCATAAGGTCCATTGTGATGCCTTAGGATGTGGGGATGTGAGTGGATTGGAAGGAATTTGTGAGTAGACTAGGAATTGGTAGGATATGCGGCTGCAGCCGACTATGATAGGAACTATGCCGATATTCATCTGGAGTTCGTGAAGGAAACTGCAGAAAACCTTCTCAAGCATAGCCGGTTACTTCGTTCTTGTCCATACGCCGACAGTTTAGTCAATCAACCGCCCCCTTTTTTTTTATAATTAACAAGCTGTCGATGTTGGGATTCGAACCCATAACCTCCCAGTTTTCAAGTACTGCATACTGCGCAGACATGACGCCTTAGACCGCTCGACTACTTGGCTGGTTACATAAATCCGCGAAGTACATTAATTATCAATCGCTCAAACAATAATAATGCAAATATTTTCACTTTCAAGGATTTCAGAGCGAATGTGATGAAAATGAAGAATGGAAATCTTGTGCATCACCATGTGAAAAAACTTGTGACAATTTTAAAGAAAAAGTAACATGTATTCCGATGTGTATGCAAAAATGTGAATGTAAAGAGGGTATGGTTCGTAATAATTCAGGAAAATGTATAGCAGAAGCAAAATGCGCTTCAGAGGTATGCAAACACATAAAATACAATTTTATAGAACTATCAAAAATTGTTTTTAACAAACATCTCCTGTTGCACTATAAATTTAACGAACTAGTTTTTTCTGCGAAATAATCAATAAAATTTCTTTTATAGAATCGTGAAAAACGTGAAGCAAATTTACAACATCCTCGTTCAAAACGCGCATACAATTTTTTCAAATCAGAAGGATTTCAGAAAATACTCAAAAAACATGGCGTAAATTCTAAACAACCCCGTTCAAAACGCGCAATCGATTTTTTCAGAACAGAAGAATTTCAGAAAATACTCAAAAAACATGGAGTAAATTCTAAACAACCACGTTCAAAACGCGCAATCGATTTTTTCAGAACAGAAGAATTTCAGCAAATACTCAAAAAACATGGAGTAAATTCTAAACAACCCCGTTCAAAACGCGCAATCGATTTTTTCAGAACTGAAGAATTTCAGAAAATACTCAAAAAACATGGAGTAAATTCTAAACAACCCCGTTCAAAACGCGCAATCGATTTTTTCAGAACAGAAGAATTTCAGAAAATACTCAAAAAACATGGAGTAAATTCTAAACAACCACGTTCAAAACGCGCAATCGATTTTTTCAGAACAGAAGAATTTCAGCAAATACTCAAAAAACATGGAGAAAATTCTAAACAACCCCGTTCAAAACGCGCAATCGATTTTTTCAGAACTGAAGAATTTCAGAAAATACTCAAAAAACATGGAGTAAATTCTAAACAACCCCGTTAAAAACGCGCAATCGATTTTTTCAGAACAGAAGAATTTCAGAAAATACTCAAAAAACATGAAGCAAACTAACCTTCTATAAATACGAGAATATGATATAAATTTGTCGTATTGTCATCAAATTATTTATAATATTCCAAATTATGTAACGTTTAATTTTTTTTGTAAACTGTAAATTAATTTCTCTTATAATTCACTTTGTTAGCTTAAAAGTACATACAGCACAATTTATAAATTATAATTTTTTTGTTTTCCTGTTCCACTTTTATTACAATCCACTTTAATAACTAAATTGATAATCGAAATAAACAGTATAAGTCTTAGTTTGTCTCTAAAGTGGATTGTCTAAAAAATTATGCACGTTATATATACAATATTTGGAGAAAACTTCCGTTAAATAGTTTTTTAATACTTTGAGCATTGGTAGCATAGTTGCGATTTGTCTCGACGATTGTAGAAATACAATAGATATAAGCCAAAGCAGATCCACATGTAGGATACGATGCCTTAAAAATAATGAAAATTTGAATAATTTTGACACGATGATGATTAATCATCACGTTCAGGTAACAAGAAAATTAAGAAAATTTTTGCTAAATAATAATGTTCTGGAAATTATGGAATTCCATCATTCAAGGTTAGTTTTAAGTGGATTTTTAAGTATATTAAGTCCAGTCTTCAGTTTTAGTCTTGCTACCGCCGGTATAATGTTGGCTAATTTTGTTCATTACGAATTTTTTTATAAAACGCTACCTGAGATTAAAATTAAATGTTATATACAATTCTATAAAGTAATTTATACCGAATAGATAGTAGGGTTTACTATTTTTTACCGAAGTTTTTACAATAATTTTACTAGTAAAAAGTCCTATAACTTCTTAATCAAGAGAATAACGGTGAAAAACGTTCGATCGACCAATTTTTAACAACAAGTTTAATTTCTACGAGAAATTTTCGTTCTTTAGATCTGAATAGCAAAACTGATATTGTCACTCCATGAGAATTAACACTCTTAAGAAATACCAAGAGTGAGTGAGACTAAGAGTATAAAATTGTTTTTTCAAATATTTCGAAAATTAGAAAGTGATTTATATATTCTATGGAAATTCGCTAAGTTTAAGCAGCTCCTGCGTAACGTATTTTTTTGTCAATATTCTATAGCAAAACTTTCTAGGCCCTTAGATTTGCGCACCATGCAAAATTTAGTAATTAGTACTAATATTCTGCGAGTAAAACCGACTTTGATATGGCGAAATTGTAAGGGCTCCATATACAGTCCGTATTTTAAAGCACACCCAATCTGGAAAAAGTGTATAGTGTATATATAGTTGTCTATACAGAGTGGCTACGATATGGTGTCTTTGTTACATATACATGTAGACACACTCACACGACGGACGGCGGCCAATAACGAAGATGTATGCATGCACGAGTAAGATGCTACTATATATAAATGATGGTAGGTAGAGAGTGGTAAGTATGATATTTATATGTTATACAATACTGATTTTAATACAGTTTAAGTGTGACAAAGTAAACCATATCATAGAACACTACATTTAGACCGCGATAGATACACTATACATTGTTTGCAGATTGGGTGTATTTTAAAATACGGGCTGTATGTAATACTTCAATATAGCCTGTCGGGATATATCATAATGTGCCAACAATATTTTATCCCTCTACTCTCCAAGTGAAATCAACCGTGCTGCGCATTCTTGGAAATTCAGCAAGCATGTTTGACAGAACAGAGTTGGTCGCTCGGAAGAAAAAGACCACGAGACATTATCTATCTCACTTTGTCGGAATAGCTTCCACTTGTATAGAGACGGACTTTCCATGTATGATTGAATAATATATACATATATATATATATATATATATATATATATATATATATATATATATATATATATATATATAATAATATAATTTTATAATATATGCTGATGACACAACAATATTGTCATCATCCAAAACTAAAGAGGATCTGGACAGAAATATTAAACTTGGAATCACTGCTATTGAGCAATTTTCTGCTAGTAACGGTTTAGTGCTAAATAAGGAAAAGACAAAATTAATGTACTTTTCCCTTAAAAGTGTAAAATTCGAAACCGCAGTACTTACAGCTGTTGATAGCTTTAAATTGCTCGGTTTAAACATAAGCAGTAACCTTAGTTGGGCCGCGCACACTGCCCTCTTATCCTCTAAACTTGCCAGATTGGCTTACCTTCTGAGGAGATTACGTATGGTTTGTAACGATTTATCGGTTTTAATGACTTTTTACTATGCATTTGTTTACCCACAACTAAGATATGGAGTCTTATGTTGGGGAAATTCTTCAACAGCAAAAGACGTCTTCATCAAACAGAAGATGATATTGCGATGCATGTTCAACTTAAAACCGAACACGTCATGTGTCACATTCTTTGTGGATAATGGTATCCTCACTTTACCATCAATTTACATTTATTTGGCAGGAATACATGTGAAAGAGAATTTGTCACAGTATTCGAGGATGGGAGATTCTCATAGCTACACAACT
This sequence comes from Nineta flava, assembly GCA_963920215.1. Lineage (NCBI taxonomy): Eukaryota > Metazoa > Arthropoda > Insecta > Neuroptera > Chrysopidae > Nineta > Nineta flava. The sequence goes on along the minus strand of OY986040.1, from coordinate 106,578,813 downwards.
AGAAATAAAGACATGCTTTCCATCCCAAAATACCATCTTACAATTTGTGGGAAGAGTTGGCAAATTTTTAGTAGAAAAATTTACAATAACCTCCCCAAGGAGCTGCTGGAAATGCAAAACAAGAACATGTTTAAAAAGCACTTAAAAATTTTTTTAATTAGAAACGCCTTTTACTCCATAGATGACCTTTTTGTTTAACACTAAATTGATTTTGATATTATTTTATTTGTTGATTTTGTACTAAGTTTTCTATTAATTTCTAATCTTATTTTATACATTGTTGACTATTTTTATTTTAATTTTAAACTGAGTTGATTTTTAAATTGATTGTTTATATTTTATTGTTAAATATTTCATATTTTATTGTTAAAATTTTTATTTTTATTTTTTTCTATCCAATGTTGACTATTGTTTTTATCTTATACTGAGTTGATTTTTTTAAATTGTATGTTTATATATTATTTTAAATATTTCATATTTTATTGTTAAAAATTTTTTATTTATTTATTGTTGACTACTGTTTTGTTTTTTAAATATTTTTCTGTTACTGTTTTTTTGTTAAAATTACTGTTTCAAGTTCGTTGTTTTTATTTCTGTACTTGCTTTTATGCATGTTTATATTTTTGACGTAGCAAGCATATCTATGTATATCATTTGCGAAATAAATATTATTATTATTATTATTATTATTATTATTATTATTATTATTATTATTATTATTATTATTATTATTATTATTATATATATATATATATATATATATATATATATACATCATTACATAGTATAAAATAAAGTTTCCCAGCCGCGTCTGTCTGTCTGTCTGTTCCCGATAAACTCAAAAACTACCGCACCGATTTTCATGCCGTTTTCACCAATGGACATAGTGGTTCTCGAGGAAGGTTTAAGTATATAAGTTTTTGTATACATTGGTCCTTACATATTATAAAAATGATTCATGAAGAAGGTATTGTTGTACAATTTATTGATGTATAGGTGTATAATTTATCAGTCCTTGACGGGAGAAAATATTATGTTACATGGTTATAAGGGCGTTACAAAATTTTTGCGAGCGAAGCCGCCACGGGTAATGTTGGTATATATATAAAGGGCTCAAAGTTTGACTACGGAATCCCAAAAAGGAAAAAAAAACAGAGAAAATATTTTCTTCATTTATAAAAACTAACTTACATAAATAATATAATGTTCTTTTTTAAAATATGCGAATATTTATTTCACAGATCTATTTATTCTCTTTTGATGAAAGTGCTACTCCTTCAAGTGTAAATCCAATTAACATAGAATATCTTCATTTTACTTTTTATTACGTATATAGTCAACGATCCACAATGATAATTTTAAAATTATTACCAACAATCTTAAATTACGAATACGGCTTCATAATCCTGCATCACCCACCTTATTTATTTACGAAAAATCTCGTAAGTGCGATATAGTTTATCTTATTTCAATAATAAAAAAAAACCATATGTGCAAAACTTTAGCTCAGTCAATCCGCTGCGTCGCGCTCCACCAAGAAGTTTTGGAATTTTTGCTCAAAAACATAATTTTTAATAATTTGATGACATCAATTGTCCGATTGTGCAAAAATTTTACACATATTGTTTTTTGTTGACTCAAACAAGATAATGGGTGGGAGCTAAACTTTTAGAAAGTTGAAAAATAAAGGCCACTGCAATATATATATATATATATATATATATATATATATATATATATATATATATATATATATATATATATATATATATATATATATATATATATAAGTAGTTTTTTTCAGAGGTTCACAACTTTGAGTTGGAAACACTGCTTTATTTGACAACAGACATCTGATAGTTGCTTTTTGTTTAGTTTGGTTTACCATATCATCATGGATAGACTTACACCAGAGCAACGCTTGCAAATTGTTGAAACTTTCATAATTTTCAATAATTCATAATTGCAAATTGTTGAAATTTTCAATAATTTCACGTAATGGTCCTGTTAATTGGCCACCAAAGTCGTGAGATTTAACCCCATTGGATTATTTCAATAAAATCACTTGTCTACGCCGATAAACCAGAGACGATTGAACACCTAGAAATCAACATTCGACGAGTTATTAGCGAAACACGCCCGCAAATGCTGCGAAAAGTTTGTGAAAATTGGAGTTCCAGATTGTGCCACATGGCGAAAATTGTATTTAAACATTAATGGCATACAATTATCTGTCCAAGAAAGCCAGTTTAATTGATATTAAAAATATTCTTCTTTGTTTTATTTTAATTTAAAGTTGTGTAACTCTAAAAAAAACACCTTTATATATATATACATATATATATATATATATATATATATATATACATATATATATATATATATATATATATATATAAGAAAAATATGTGTAAATATATATATATATATATATATATATATATATATATGTATATATATATATATATATATATATATATATATATACGTATATATATATGTATATATATATATATATATATATATATATATATATATATATATATATACGTATATATATATGTATATTAAATATGTAAAATATATATATATATATATGTAAAAGTATTTTTCTTTGTTTTATTTTAATTTAAAGTTGTGTAACTCTAAAAAAACACCTTTATATATATATACATATAAATATATATATATATATATATATATATATACATATATATATATATATAAAATATATATATATATATATATATATATATAAAGGTGTTTTTTTTAGAGTTACACAACTTTAAATTAAAATAAAACAAAGAAAAATACTTTTACATATATATATATATATATTTTACATATTTAATATACATATATATATACGTATATATATATATATATATATATATATATATATATATATATATATATATATATATATATATATATATATATATATATATATATATATATACATATATATATATATATATATTTACACATATTTTTCTTCTAGTAGTAATTAATATTTCTGAATAGTGCATATTTTTTATATCGTAGTAAAGAAATAGTACAAAAATACAATAAATCAGTAATAGTAATAAAATGGCGAATAAAAAGAATAATATTAAATATTGATTTTTTTGGCTTTTCTTTGTTTTTACACTATTTCGCTTCGGGAGGCCTTAAAACATAAAAATGAAGATTTTTATTTTTAGACCAATTACAACTTTTCTATCGCGAAGATAAGAAGAAACAACTATAAATAATGATTTAATTTTATTCTTACCAGTAAAAAAAATTTTTATATCATACTGGGAAGTGTAAATGTCTGAGGAGTTTTGTTTCTAAATTCTATACTTAAATTGGTTAATGAACATATAAAAATACCCTCACCACACCCCAAAATAATAATTTATTAAATAATGCCGTGTTTTAAAACCATTGCACATATCCTTGAGAAAGTATAGAATTTGTTTCACAAATATAAATGCCAATAAAATTTGAAATCAAATCAATAAAGCATTATAAAATAAAATAATGAATAAAATAATTAAAATACAAATATCAATTTATTGAATCTAGTTATCAATTTATTGAAACTGTCACGAGACGAGACGATAGTAGCATGTCTATTGAATAGTATTTACTTGTAAAAGTTAACTATCGTCTAAATTTCGTCTCATCTGGATTTTATAGACGAAAATTTTCTGAAAAAAATACAATAAAAAATCGTTAAGAATTAATTCTATAGACAGAATTAAATCATTACTATCCAAAATGATTTGCTGTTTGATGATTTTACATTTTTACTGATTCACAAACATCTATACAGACTGAAACAGAGTACTATCGTTTGTCTATCGTTTGCCTCTTACGTTTTTAGTTCCTTTTTTACACATTTTCTCCACAATCCTGTATTATCAAAGGCAATCGTGTATTGTTCTGGAAACTTATCATATTGAAACTTGGAATACTACTTTTAAATTAGCTATATTATGCGCATTGCCGGTTTTGTATATACATATCATATACATTATAATTATTTAATCTATGGTTAAATATTAATATTAAAGATTAAATAAAATATTAATTTACTTTTCTTTAATGAATAAATTTAACTTATATAGTATTTTAAAACTTAACGTTACACTTTCAAAGTTAGTTATTGGAATATCATGTGTGCATCGAAAATTCATTGACTATAAAAATTATACTATATATTTTCTAAAAATACTCATCCTTTATAAACAGGCTAAAAACTTATAGTATTTTGGACCAGATTTTATTCCCTTAAACGTCTATAACAACAGCTACTGAACATTTGAGCGCATTAGGTAAATCTGACAGAATCGTTCCAAAATTGAATGTTACATATAATCAATATCGATTATATTTTAGGAAAATCCTTCCATGACTTTTCCAATAACACTTTTTTGTAAAAATAATAGGAGCTGCGTCAACTTAGCGAATTTCCTTAGAATACATAAATCACTCTCTAGTCACAATTTAAGTCTGATCAAAATGAAATGTCGTATCCGATATCATTCTTGTATTTTCAAGGCCAATTTTATTAATAAATGAGGCCAATTTTATTTCCCCTTGAAATACGTCAAAGGGAAAGAAAACACAAAATATAAAATATCTAAATATGTTCGAAAGACTACCTGCTTAGTCGATCTAGGGGAAAGTGGTGTTTCATGTTCTCGTGACAGGATAAGAATGTAAAAAAAGAACTTGACTTTAGTAAATAGATTTTACAAAAATTACTAAATAAAAATCTATTCAATCATCAATTAGTCCACAGTACAGCACGGTTTTTTTTAATGATTAGTAACAGGCTAAATTTTTGTCAGTAGCTTCCTTTCGACGAGACGCCCAACTTTTCTCTCGCGAAAATTCTCGATGATAGTGATTAACGAAGCGCGTATAAGAGTAACTTTTGTTTGTTTGCAAAAATTTTATCAGTAACAGTTAATTTGTTAGTTAAATTGAGAGATAATATAATAAAGACTTCAAAAAAACTTGTGTCCTACAAAATGGATGGTGTGATAGGCAGGTCCCCCACCCACCACATGTTCAAATAACGGGATATACATAGTTATTACTAACAACCTGATTTTTATGCTGTTAATTAATAATGGTATGTATAATTTGATGGCCACCTTGTCCTACAAATTCAGTGGTTCAATTTTCCAGTCCTATGCTCTGAACATGTCCATGTAAAATTTTCATTTATAAATTAGAAAAATGTTTTCTTATTTCAATGACACACAACGTTTATACTTATTGTAGGTCTCATTTCTTCAACCTTTAGTTCATTAAAAACTACTAATATTGTTTTTATCGTGAATACACTCAATCGCGCCAAGTAACGGTTATATAAGTAGCGCCAAGTAATAACAATGTATACCCCGTTATTTGAACATGTTGGGGTGTATACCTGCCTGTTAGACCATCCATTTTGTAGGCCTAAAGTATTTTTGAAGTCTTTAATACATTATCTCTCAATTTAACTAACAAATTAACTGTTACTGATAAAATATTTGCTATCGTCAAGAAACAAGTTACTCTCTTACGCGCTTCGTTAATCACTATCATCGAAAATTTTTGCGAGAGAAAAGTTGGGCGTCTCGTCGAAAGAAAGCTACTGACAAAAATTTAGCCTGTTATCAATAAAAAAAAAACCGTTCTGTACCGTGGACTATTGTTTTGAAAATATTTTTTATTGATACTTTGCACGTATTTTATAAAAATTTAACTTCATAGTTAACTTAATGTGATACTGTCAATGTTATGGAAAAATTGACTCATTATTCTGTATCATCCGTTGTATAACGGTAGCATACTGGGCATGAAATCCTGTGGACCATGGTTCGATACTTGGTGGATTAGTAAATTTCTTCATATTAATATAGCATACGCCCGTTCTTTCATACTATGTCTTAGTTACCTTAATGGAAATTGACATCACCATAGTATTGTTAGGCTTAAGTATACACAAATAATACCATATTTAAATAATACAATAGTTTGGCCAGAATTATTCAAATTTTGAATAAATTATGTGTATATATTTTGACAAAAATGCCTAGTTAGTATTACTATCCTAGTTTTGAATTCCTCTTCACCCATTGCTTCTAACTTACCGAAATTACAGTTGCTTGAGAGCAAAAATTTCACGTCATACGTATAACAAACACATTCTTTCATAGAACATATTCTTTTTATTCTGACAACTAGGATGCTTTGATGTTTGGAATTAAGCTTAGACTTAAACTTAGGAATTAAGCTTAGATATTAGTTTGGAAATGTTGATAGAAATATAAAACATTCTAGTAGATATGTATCATCTTAATAAGTCAATGGTAAGTATAATATTTTACGTATTATATAATTACATAATATAAAATATAAAATTATGAAGTTCATAAATATATTATAAATATGTATATTATTAAATAGTCGAATATTTCACAGCGAATGCAAATTACTACTACATCTACTAGTTTATTTTTAGTGCTATACTAGCAGGGTATTGATAAACTGTAAATTCAGTTTGAAATCCATATCATAGACCAGGGGTTGGCAAACCGTGGCTCTTTGAAGAGTCAGTTGCGGCTCTTCAAGTCCCCCCCCCCCAAAAAAAAAATTTTTTTTTGGTGCAAATGAGATAAAATATTTTGTAAATAGCGCGATCCAAGTAATTATATTTATTTTTAACCCAAACACAGCGTAAGCACTATGCAGCCTCGTCTGTATAAATACAAACACGCCGAAGGCAGCCTAAAACAGAAAAACCTAAAACAGAAAACTGCGGCTCTATGAGCTTCCGAAAAATCAATATTTTTCCGGCATCAGGCTCTTTGTCTCAAAAGTTTGCCGACCCCTGTCATAGACCAAGCTAGCTAATGCTAAAAAGTGAAGAAATTTGCTTACTAATTTTTTAACACATTTTTTATTTATGTAACGATTTGTTGTAAAAATAGCAAATTACTCCAATTGTCTATAGTTTCTAAATCCTCTAGTTTTTGTGCTCTAGTGTGGAAAGCGATTGACGAACCGAAAAGTGTTCCAGTTGCTTATCGTAAAAATTTTATGCTTTACAACTCTTAATCAAAATATTTTATTTTCATAATTTTAATACACTCTCGTTCATCAATACTAAACCAGCTTAAACATTCAAGTGTTTAGTGTTACTGTATATGATATTATACATATATTTGGTAATATACGTATTACGCTTAGAATGTGACTTACTGGTTCAATTTTTATGAACATTCGGAATCAAAAATCGGAACATATCGGAGTGTGCATTTTGTCAAAATTTTCCATAGTTATTTATGAAACACTTGGAAACCGTTTCGAATTTAGGATATTTTCTTTGTTTTTATTAATCTACTTAAAAATCATTCTAAACTTATGGAGTTTGACTTTCGTCTTTCGGTGAAGAATTTCTGACAATCTTATTGCTAATTCTTTGCTTGGTTTAATAAAAAAAGTTTGAATCAAATGTTGTTTGCATTAACCGATATCGCCCAACAAAACTAAAGCTTATTAAACTTGAAGTCACTTTTCAGCTTTAGACCAAACATACAAAATTTCAGGCAGCTATCTAGTTTCCGTTTTTGAGTTATCATTTTGAAGGATGGCTAAGCAGACGGGCAACTTTAAAAAACCTTAATAAATGATAATCTATAATTCCTAAAAACATTTTATATATATATATATATATATATATATATATATATATATATATATATATATATATATATATATATATATATATATATATATATATATAATTAAAAACATGATAATCTTCCTATATCGCCACGTGTTCTTACGGCATCCCTCATCATCCCTCACAGGACCAATACTACCTTGAATTGGTCTATCTTTGGAGTTAAACCTTAAACTTTTTCTTAAAAATATTGAAAATTTAAAAAATGACGCGTAAGTGTCATGAAGATTTTTTTAACGTTTTTTTTCCTAATAAAAAAAAAAGGAAAATTTGAAAAATCCGGTATGGTTAACGTATTTTTATAAAGGTGAGAAATATGTTCCAAAATTTTTTTCAAAGATACAAAAACTCTTGCTCATTTCAAATGACATTGAACAGTTAAAATATACTAATAAATAATAGTTGCATAACTATTGACACAGTATGTAATGAATATTTAAAGTAATGAAGTAATGATAAGTAAGTAAAATATTGTAACAAAATTAAAGTTTTATACAATTAAGTTTATAATTTCTTCATTTAGTCTAATAATATATAATGATAATAATAATAATCAGTTTTCTTAATAATATGATAAATATCGTTTCAACGTCCTTACTTAATAATTAATTTTAATTTCTTTACCAGTCAACTAAACAGAAAACTTTTAACTCCATTAATAAATTTATAATATATATATATATATATATATATATATATATATATATATATATATATATATATATATATATATATATATATCTATACATATATATATATATATATATATATATATATTGACTTTCTTACTTTCCTACTTAAGGTTTACTATACCGTTATATTAAGGTAAACTTGGTAAGAATGAGGAGAGCACTAGTGAGAGTTCCTTCATCACACACCCACGTTAATGCCTCTAATATTTATATAAATATTATTTTAACATTAATAAGTACATAATATAGTGTTTCACCGTAATTTTAGAAACAGGAAATCGATTTTCTGTAAAGGCAACGTATATAAATTATTTAATGTTGACTTGAAAATGTATTAAAGAAATATGAAAATATGAAAGCAACTTTTCCACCAATAATGATTATAAATAGTTTTATTAGACTTTAAAACAAATTCTAGGTCGAATTGGATCTAAAACAAAAAATATAACAAGTGAAAATAACAACTGAGTTAATTGTGTAAATTCCCGGTACGGAATTTATGAAAAACATGTTTTTACAAAAGTTGTTTTTCTTTTTAAAAAGGAATATTTTTTATCATTAAATTCTTGTTCTATCTCTTACGGTTTCAAAGATAGAGAGTTTTGCTCATTTTGCGTTAACATGGTCAGATTTTGCCCATTCTTTTTGAACTTGACATTACTTTTAACTCTAGAACACACATACAAAGTTTCTGCTAGCTTTCTCTTTTCGTTTTTGAGTTATCGTGTTTGCGAAGGGGCGGACGGGCGGACACATTTTCGATCAATATTGAAAACTACGATTGAAAACATTCATCAAAACTTTCACGTGTGAAAACGGGCCAATACATTATGTAAATATCTTCAACGGTGTGTGTGTTGTTTTTATTTGTCTACGACCACAGAGCAGATGTTTATGAGTTATTTTTCCACTTCAATTGATTAAATTGATTGGGCTGCCAATATATTTCCTCGACTTGAACATACGTCTACCTATAAATTTTCAACCAACTTTACAATTTTTTTTCTGCCGGAAATTATTTTTCTGTTTTGGATGAAAATGTGTTCATCCTGTCTTTCCTCACCTTTAAACGATTGGATCGAGTCGCCATCAACGTAGCACCATTGTGATGCATCCCTTAAACAAATTTGTTGCCAAATCGGTGTGAAAGTTTTCCAGGGATGATTCGGGAGTCCGGAAAGCGGATAAATCAAGTGTTTCTGTCTTAATTGCAAAGATTAATTATTTGAAGCTAATTTTATAAGCTTGAAAATATCATTATCGAGTCCTGTGCTGTTTTTTTTTACTCGCACAGAGCAGATGTTTGTGAGTTGTGGTAAAACAACTCAATTTATGATAAACAAAAATTGTTTGAACATTTTCATTCAAAATTTTCAGCTAACTTTTAAAACCTATTATTTTAACTTCATTTTCTGTTTAAACTAACAAAGTTTATTTTTGAGAGAAATATGTTACAATGAAATTTCGACTAGTTCTAATTCAGCTAGAGCCTATGAAATTTTGCACACATGTATCACTCACGTGTAAATAGATATACATCTGGTGAAAGAGTTGATAAATATTGGTAAGAAATGGAAGCAGTGGGAAATTAAATGGAGCTTTAACCTTCAAATAAAAATTATTAAATAAAATAAAAAATTGTGCGTGTCAGCTCCAACGCGTGACTGTAGTTTACCCTTATAAGTTATTTACTGTATTACGAATATATATTACTATATTACGAAAAGTTATTTAATTTTGAACTATTCTGTTTGGATGGCAATTGCATTAAATCATTTATCAAAAATTTAAATTTATTAACAGCCAAAATAAAAGTTTTATAATAATAGTTTTATATTAATTTTATTTTAAATAAAGTTTTCATATTTCTAACTTAAATATAACGATTTATATTGTGCTTGTATCGTTTATTGTTTCTAATGAAATGACAATCAACATTGACATTTCAAAATTGAAACAAAATTTTAATAAAACAATTTTATAGTTATTTATTAGAAGTAGAGTTTCTGTGGAAATGATAATCAACAAAATTTTAAATAATTTTATATTTTTTTTAGAAGCTAACATGAAGTATACAATTCAAAACATTATTTAAATTTTTGTAAAAAATTTATTTTATTATTATTTTTCTTAAAATAAATTAATGACCTACGAAAAAAGGAAATTTATAATGTAAAATCAATCTGAAAAGATATATAAAACATCATATTCAAATTGAATATCATAAAACACTCATAAAAGCCTAGGGCGAACGTTTCAAACCTGAGCGTCCAAAGCATTTATTTATAATCACACATTGATGAATCGGGATAGAAGAATTGTATATTCTACTTTTTAGTTTATAAAATAAAAGTTTATTTAAGAAAATTATTTGATGTATATTTTTTTTCGAAATAATAATAGCTAAAATAAAAGCTTGGAATGAAATTAGTATACGTATAGTTTTAAGGATCTGGTCATCGCTTTATCCGCATTTAATTACTATATTAACTGGTTACAGCTATTTTTATGATTTTATGTCACATGATACCGATAATTTAATCTGGAAATAAAACTAACACAATGTGACTTAATTTAGTTTCAATTTTTTGAATTGTTGTAATACACAGTACAAAACGATTACACATATATAATTATGGTTATAACATCCTTTAAATTAATAAAAATAAATGTAATTCCTCACTATAGTTTTGACATTTATAAATTACAATTCGAATTGGAAATGAAAAAAAAAGTGTTATAATACTTAACGATACAACAAAAAGTTATACTGCTTTTTACGGTGTTGAGAGAATTGGTTTCTAGCCACATACAAACATAATAATGTACAATATGTCACAATATATGCAGTGGCATAGCATAGATTTCTGTCATTCGATACTCAATTTCCCACGAGAGAAAAGATGATGATAAAGATAACCAGTTCCAGTTGTATTTCAGAAAGTATAAACTGTCATTCAAATTAATCGATTTTATTGGAAAAAATATTGATTGTATTTTTAATAAATTTCGATTTTTACCCCAATTTCCTAGATCAAAATTTTTTGTATTTTATAAATACGTATTTCGGCTACAAAGTAGTCATCATCAGTATGAATTAGCTAATTGTAATTATTCTCCGAGGAGATGTTACTTGTTGCTAATTTGGTGACGGTGCAGACCGTCACCAAACCACTTGGGCTCGAACCTTAGACCTGCGCTAACCAGGATGGTGTGGTACCGTCAATTTGAATTGTATTCCGTATTCTGATATAAAAAAAGTACACAATAACAATTAGTGACTTAATATTTTTGTTGTACATAGAATTAATTAATATGTAAAATTAATTAATATTTTTGTATTTATTCATGTAATTTGAAATAAAATTATTATAATTGGTATTTTCCGAAGCACAAATTGTTAGTCTAAAATACAAGTGATGTTTTTAGCAATACAATTGAGATTTCTTGAAATTGAGTTTATTTGTTCCCAAGTACAAGTGAAAAAGTTTTAAAAATAAATACTGAACCTGCAAATAGGAGAATTACACATAAAGAAATTTTTTTATAAATTCATAGTGTTGTTCGTATGCCTCTACTCGACAAATAAAGACATCTTGTGGAAACATGACTCAGCTCTCAAATATTGAAAAAATTCAAATATAGCGATTAATTTACAAACTCGGAAACATAGTATAACAGAGGCTCGTTTTTTGTAAATTTTTTGACTTCTCGTATCGATGCTCGCCTTTGGGCAATGTACTTCCCATTCCGTCTCTTCTGAAGTTGACATCAAAAATCTAAATTCCCATCTCGTATCTCGTTATTATTTCGTTTCATTTCAAAATTCTCGTTGGCAACATTACAAATTTAGCATTCTTTAAAACTAAAAAATAAATTATTGAAACATGATTTAAAATGTAATTTTTAGGTGTCCTCTAAACGTTCAATATTTTTATCAATATTCGCATTGATAAATGCTGATCGAAGCGTGTATTAATAGTTTAGATGGCGTTTGAAAGATCTCGTCAATAATTGAACTTGGCCATGTGCACTTCCGTGATAAGGTTGATGGAACCTAGAACGTTGTTATTAATAATTTCATCAGTCGCTAACCAGACGTCACAATGAAATAATGAAATTTCGTGAGTGAGTGTTGGAGATTGTGTTTGGTGGGTTGATTGCACTATGGTGCAGTGTCCTTCAATCAGACAATCAAAACAAATTTATTTTAATCCGTATAAAGCATTCTTAGCATTGAGTGCGTTTCTTCTGACTTACTGTGTTCACATGCTTTCAACTAGGTCATAACAGTGATAGACCATCGATGAGACCGTTTTATTGGGACAACGTTTTATTGAGACATTCTGTTAAGGTAACCAGTAAATATATATTAATGCAACTGTAGATGAAGTTACAAGAGGTAAATAATACATATTGGACTAACTAAAAACTCAACTTTCATTTCAAACCAATCATTATAGCCCGTAGTCGAGACACCGTTGTGAGTTTCATTATATGTTATAAGTAAATCCATACACTGCTTGCTATATATATGTCGTCATACGTTACTTGCCGGAAGAAAACAATCAGTGTTTTGTTGGTAAAGTAAGACTATGCTCGCTGACGTTCGATTGAAATCAATCAGACTCATATTGTATTGTTTGTAAGAATCTGTAGTTATATAATACAGGTGATTCATACAATTATAAACATATAGAGTTGGGGAAAATAAAATATAGAATCTGGGGTGGCTTTCGGCCTTGGCTTAGCGTCTTTGATATAATGCATAAAACCGTACCCTTTAAACTTAAACTTGAATAGAAGTAAAAAAAGGTAATTTAGAAGGGTTTTTTTATTTTCGGGGGGGGGGGCTGCGTTTCCCGATTTTTCCCGTAAGTTTGAAGGTATTCCACGAAATATAGTATACAAATATATATGTATATATATAATATATATTTATATATATATTTATATATATATATATATATATATATATGTATATAAATATATATATAAATATATATATATATATATATATATATATATATATATATATATATATATGTATATATGTATATATACCTACATATACTTACGAAAAGATACCTACTATTTTTATAATTGTCGATAGCAAAGGCCCTGAATTCTGTTTGATTTTCTAATACCTAGATAAAACATCCAGAAAACCTAATTATTCTCTCCGCTTAGGATTTAGAAATAACGAAATGTAACGAAGCTGTAACAAATTGTAACAAAACGTATTTCCTTCAATTTTACTCTTTACATTTTTCCATGTAATGGGCCTTCCACACGTGTTTCCTCCATGAGCGGCTTTAAATATATATATATATATATATATATATATATATATATATATATATATATATATATATATATATATATATAATAATAATAAGAATAATAATAAATTTATTTGTTTTAAGATTTTACAATCTTTTACAAAGAATTCCTACACATTAAACAGCAAAAAAATAAATAAATAAATAAATAAATAATTAAATAAATAAATAAAATAAATATAAAAAAAACACGAGAAAAAAAACCCAAAAGAACAGAAAACTTAAAGCAAGAATCAAAATGAAAGAAAAAAAAAAAAACTATAATAAAAGTAAAAGTAAACAATCATATTAATTTATAATGGAAAAAATAAATAAATTCTGAAACTAAAATGACAAATTTGTTCATTCGTTTAAAAGAAAAGACCTTATCATGAGAATTGTTTGCAGAAAATAAAAAACTTTTTTTATATGTGAAATAGTTTCACCGTATAACAAGCCTTCCAAGTCCCAAGCCGTAGAATTGAGTTTGATGAAAAAACCATCACGCTCAAAGTTATAAACGGGACAAACAAATAACAGATGATGTAAGGTTTCTAGAATATTTAAATTGCAAAGAGTGCATGTGGCAGTCAAATTAATGACATAACTGATTTTTCTGAAAACAACACGCAAAATTTGTTTATTCGAGGAACGGAGTTGTGCAAATACTCGAATAAAAGATAGAGGACAGTTAAAAGATAAATAGTTCCGAAATCCATCTGTGGTTATAAGATCCCTAAATAACGGGTTATATGTTGACAAGGCCACCCTTTCAAGGTCTTGTTCCACGTAATATCTTTGAAATTTCTCAAGAGTGACTTTTATTTTTGCTTGCGAAATGAAATCGCTATTTAAGATGTCACCTGAGTCAATTAAGTCGAGTAGGTTTTTTAATTGGCAGACCCAGTTTAACGATATATATATATATATATATATATATATATATATATATATATATTTATATATAAATATATATAAATGTAAAGATTAAAGTTGAAGGAAATACGTTTTGTTACAATTTGGAGTTTTTAATTATAACAGATAACTTTGTTAGAGCTTCATACACATATTGTAAAGCTTTGTTACATTTCGTTATTTCTAATTCGTAAGCGGAGAGAATAATTATGTTTTCTCCACTTTTGACTTCAGTTGCTTGGACTACCAATAGATTTCCTTAACCTAGTCTACCTAAATTTTCCCACCTTAAAACAATTAGATCGAGTCGCCAACAAAGTAAGACTATTGTGATGCCTCACTAAAGACATCTACAAATTTGTCAAATCGGAGTGATACTATTCGAGGGATATGATTCGGGGGTCTGATAAGCAGGTAAACCGAGTATTTCTGACTCGACTAAAAATATTTATTATTTGAAGTAGTTGTATAAGCATTTTCCAAACCATCACTTTGCACGCGTCGGAGCCATCTACCGGTCTAATGCCAACAATGCATCGTGTGTAGCGCACATCGCATAGAAGCCATCACAACGCCCAGTACGACAGCTAGCTTGGGACCCAGCTACAAAATCGCGCAAGCAATCCAGCAGCCGAACAAGGCTGCTGGAGCTAGGCTTAATACAATATACTAAATAAATATTGCTAGATAGTGCCAATACGCTTTTACACTTTGCTATTTAATTTTTTTGCCGGTGCTTAATAACAGCGAAGTTATACTTTATCAATTATACTTTAGGACTAAAACGCCGTTATTTCGTTATGACATCAACTTTAAATTACGTATGTATTATTGCATAGCCATAAGCACGTTCTCAAATTTGAAATTAGTAACAACACTTATAAGTGGGTCAAACTGGATTACCTCATATTATAAACTTGCATACATTGATACAGATCAACCATATAGAAATTATCTATAACGCGTTCAAACTTTTGTGTGTAAAAGTAAGAAATTAACTTTACAAATATTTTTGAAAACTATTCAAACAGAGAATTTATGTTTAATCATTCATAATTTAGAATTGTCTTCAAATTATTACTTAATATCCCAAAAATTTCTCTTCAAATGCTAGATGATAATATATTTGTAACAAAGTCGAACAAATGTACAGAAATAGTTTGACAGCCATAAAAACTTGCTTTGAAAAACTTTAATGGTTTAAAAGTTATTTAATTTGTTTCAAGTGAATAACTAGAGACATCCGGTATATGCATGTAGAAAGTTTTACTTTACTAACAAACATCAAGTTAGAAAGATTGTTGGGGTCACTTCTCATGAAAGTCACCGACACCTGCAACATGTCTGGCAAACATTATTCCCACATTTTTACCGATATATTGAGACATATGCATGTGGTATTTGTAATAGATATAATGTGCATATGTTGGAATTATCTTGTCAAAATTGTTGTATTGTATTAATACTAGTAATAAAATAACTAGCTATTAAACCCGAATCAGTATTATTTTAATACGACTAGTTTAATTGTATTAACACTAATAATCAAATTAAAAAAAATTAAGCTGTCGTGGCGGCACCTGGCGTATGTGAAACACCGAACCTATTTGGTAAAGAAAATATGCATGAAATAATGGTTTGTTAAAGGAAATAAATATGGCATAATCAAAAATACCATATTCATATTTTTTTATTTAGAAGAAAAAATTTTTCTTTCTTTAAAAAATACATGTTAATTTAATTCCAAAAAAAAATTAAAAATTAAATAATTTCTTAAAAATTGAGACGGCTCAATTCTTTCAACCAGTTACTTAAACTATTGTTATTATTATTAACTATTTTGTATAGAAAATATGCATTGCCTCCTATGAATAAGTTTTTGAACCTGTATATACTGCACATCTTTCAGCATCTTTTTTAAAACTGATTTGTTATCTGTAATATCACCTATGAACAACTTGTTGACGAAAACTTGTGGTGAGAAAACGTCGCCAGGCCGTTGCCAGGTAACAAGCGGTCTAACCCGCCGCAATAAATGTTTCACATCAAAAATGGGAAAAAAGTAGAAAGAATAGTAGGTAGAATAAACAAAGTGTGGAAATATTAAATTTGTATCATATACTCAGCCTCATTAAATTATTAAGAAAATTCAGTGATAAAGCACTTGGATAAATAACAATAATTGTTTCAATATCCTTTATATACTAAGTTATAAAGGATAACTGTAACTGTGATTATCAGCGTGTGAACTACATTATGTTCTATAGTAATTTAGTTAGACAAAGTGAAAACTTCGCATTCGTAAAATTAATTTTCCTACTAGTGTTTTTTGCACATTCACGTATGGGACTTGCACCTAAATAAGGATCAAGATTTTTCCCTACAAAAATATGGTGCCAATTTTTTTAACTAATATTTTTTTAAACCCGAATGGCCAAATTTTTTGATCCGAATGTTTTTTTAAACGTCAAATTTTTCAGAAATGGTCAGTTTATGAAAAAATTACCCAAAATACCTAAAAACATACCTTTTGACTCCATTCGGGTCAAAATATTTGGTCATTCCGGTTAGCAAAAACAAATGTTGCCAGACCGACCCACGGACATATGAAAATGAAGTAATTGCCAGATAAATTAGTATAACGTACATAAATTCAATCTTTTTCAAATCAAATTTATGTTATTTTACACAGAAAAATACTAGAATTAGTTTAGTCAAGAAATACAAAATAAATTATAAAGAATATAAAATAAATTAGATACAGTTTTTTTCCGAAACCGTTTTAGTTTTCTATATCCATTTCAATCAATTTTTATTTCTATTAAATAAAATGCAACAAAAAATTCTATATTAACTTCTGTCATTCCACAATAAAACTCATAAATCAATTGTTTTACATTGAAAAAATCTGGTGTAAACTACTCACCGACATCTATATACAGAGCTAAATGTCAGAGCTAAACATATATCATTGAATTCAACATGGGTATATACACACTTATTTATTTACTCTCAACATATAGACTTTAAATTGAGCTTCGTTTGTAAAATTGTTTATAATTTTGTAGGTAATGATTTTATAACTTAAATTTTTATTCTATGTTTAAATGTTTTTGAAAAAATTTCCAAAAACCAAAGAGGGCAAAGGGTATTTATTTCCTGTTTTGATGATTTCAATCAAAATTCTAATTTTATCATTTATCGTAGTTTATTGAATTATCGGTTTTCTTCGTTCCACAGGCAATGATGGTTCATAATAATGTATTATGGAATTGGCCTTATTTTTTATATGTAACAGTTAATTTATGTTGAATCCATTCGGTTAAAATTATAGAACAAAAGTTGTTTATATCTTTATAACAAAACAATTTTTATTTGAAACATTTTTTCGAAAACCAAATTGATACAATCCATGAAATCAAGAAATAATTATTAAAAAAACCGCTACTTTTGCTGAAGTAGCACTATAGGCTGAATAAATAGTTCTTTTAATATTTTGACGCTTCTTTTGATTTTAATAAAACCATTCGGTATAAACATTATTAAAATAATCAGAGAGAACTCTAGGTATTTTGAAATTAAATGTCAAATTTTGCCCCAATTCCTAGAACAGTTATTTGTATTTTATAAATACGTATTTCGACTACAAGGTAGTCATCGTCAGTATGAATTAGCTAAACGTAAGTATCTCTGGGATATGGAGTCAGAGATATGTTGCTCGTTGCTAATTTGGTGCGTGTCTCACAATAATATTTAAAAAGTTTTGTCTTATATGATCTGACTGAGATAGTACCTGAAGGATTATTTGTGTTGACTGACCAATTAAGGTATTAAGTGTATGAATAACCCAACCCATTAATTGGCGGTCTCCTTTTCTGACCATGTGCTGTTGTTATTGTCAATAAGGTGATGGTGTTGATCGAAGCTAACCTTGATATTCAGGTATTAAATATGGTTTAATTTTATTAAATCAGAATTTGGAATTGGGCCGTTGTCTAAATTCTTTATCAGTTTTCTTCATTTGTGTATGTAGATATTTTTGTACGCATCTTATTGTGTGGGGTTTTGTACCCCCACAGAACAACTATTTGTATAAAACACAAATAATTGTTCTAGGGATTGGGGCAAAATTTGAAATTTAAAACCATTCGGGTCAATTCTATTTGTTTGGTAATTTGAGATCCATAAAATATTCGATATTTAAAAGGACCGATTATCAGTAGAAGAATTTTGGTTCAATAAATCTATTTCAAAAAATTCTTAAACAGACTTTTTTACAATTTTTTTGATAAAAAATTCACGAAACTTCCAACTTTCCTAGCTAATTTTCTAAAAGGAAGAAGTTTTAAAACGTTTAAATAGCCAATACTTTTGTAATTTTATTTCGATTGCATACAAAATGATCAATAGGAACTGTAGTAAAATTTATTTACTACAACTTTACATATGATAAATGTTTTTACTAATACTATGAGAAGTATTTTTAACAGCTCTCCCTACATCTGAGTGTCTCTTTAATCTGAGTGTCTCTTTAATATGAAAATACGCTTCGATTAGCATTTCGATGAATTCGATATCATATTTATTCGTACAGGAAAAACATTTAAACGAATGCTCAAACGTATATAAACACAAACGCATGCATGTTTTTAAAATTGGTGTTAATAAATTATCGTGGATGATTTGATGAAAATTTGAATTTTCGATCGATCACAATAACTTCTCTATACTATTTAACAAAGATTGGTCCTTATGTTCAAAGACATCGTTAATCTCTGAGAATATTTAGAGTCAAATCTATAATCGCAGCAATTTTGCCACGACAATTAAAACAATAAGCATTCTTTATATTGAACCACTTTGTATTGTATTTTGGTATGTCTGAAAGAAAGTAGCATTAGCAGTAGCAAGTTTTACTTACTATACTTTTGGTTGTACATTATTTTCTAGTTTTGTATTGACTATCTGACCAATCTTTTCAAAAGAACCATATCAAATATAGTTGTAATGAATCTCGTTTGTAAAGAACAGTATTGGCCATTTATTTGTATTTCATATGTATTGTCCAATTAAATATAGAAATTATGTAGTATTCTACTAAGTCACAATTCAGTAGTTGGTGCTTTATTGATTTCATTTAAATGAATCTTTGTCTTGATTGATTTTATGCCTTTTATGTTTGTTTATTTTTATCTAAAACTCCTAATTTTCTTTGATCAAACATACTAGCCTGTTTACGCAAGATGAATCGAGAGGAACGCATAAAACCACGGAATTTTCTTTCGCATATTAAATTTAACGTAAAATACCGATTCGTTGATTTAATGTAACCGAAAGGCAACCGTACTAGCAATGGATATAAAAAGATGCTAGTTCATAAATAAAAAATCAAATATGTAAATAGTAAATAAACAAATTAATAATACATGGCCATCAAAGATTCCACTATCTTTGATTACATGTACTCCACTATCTTAACATCGCAGGTGTCTCAGCACTAGAGCTTTGGTTTAGATTGCCCAAAGGTCGTGGGTTCAATCCCCATCCCTAGATGCGTATGACTTTTCATATCAAGCATTTGAGGTCAAAAAATGGTATCAATGTTCAGACATATTACTTGAATGTCAAATAAAGTAAACGGTAGTCACTTTCGTTGGTATAATATAACTTAAAGGCAAGCATACTAGCAATGGGTATAAATAGACGCTAGATTAAAATTGTAAATAAACAAATTAATAATACATCGATCTCAAAGACAGAGAAATATCGTATGCATACTAGTATATCAAAACATTTCAGGTAGCTCAACGGTAGAGCATTGGTCTAGAATGCTAGAGGTCGTGGGTACGATTCCCACCCTAGATCTGCATGATATTTCATATCAAGCATTTAATGTATTAAAATATCTACTAGTGGTTATGACTCCAAAAAGAATATAAACTATATTTTGACAAAATGGAAACCCGACTTTAAAAATAAAATATTCTATAACAAAAAATGCACTAAAAAGTAAATAAATAATTGCATATTCTTGTGCCAATTTTAGTTCACCTAAGCAAAAAATTTTAAATATATATGTACAATTATTGTTATTTTTGGAGGCGGTGTCAGCATAGAGAAATTCACATAATTTTTGGACACCGCCTCCA
Source organism: Nineta flava (assembly GCA_963920215.1). Lineage (NCBI taxonomy): Eukaryota > Metazoa > Arthropoda > Insecta > Neuroptera > Chrysopidae > Nineta > Nineta flava. Next base: position 106,558,007 of record OY986040.1, on the reverse strand, counting down.
AAATTAACAATAATTGTACATATATATTTAAAAATTTTTGCTTAGGTGAACTAAAATTGGCACAAGAATATGCAATTATTTATTTACTTTTTAGTGCATTTTTTGTTATAGAATATTTTATTTTTGAAGTCGGGTTTCCATTTTGTCAAAATATAGTTTATTTCTCGCTTTTTAGTGACTCTAAAGTTCTATAACTAGTTTTATTTATCTAAATATGGGTAGACCTACTTAAACGACTAATTTTTAGTGAATTTTTTTATAACACATTTTTTTTTTTACCCGGTTTTTTTTTTTTTTAATTTTAAGAGCATTTTTTTATAACAGATTTTCAATTTTATTTACATGCATTTTGTTTTTTTTTTGTAAAAATTTTTTTTTTGTAAAAAAATTTTTTGAAGTTGGTTTTTAAAAAAATTTTCTTATTTTCCCATTATGAATGAGTATACCCTTTCAAAAAAATTTCGCAAAAATCGGTTATCACATATAAAATGAGGATTTTCCTCGATTTTCCGGGGATCCCCTCATCAGAATGCGATTTGGTGCCAATGGGACTAATGGGAAACCAAACCCTTTAAAACAAAAAAAAAAAATTCAAAATCGGTTCATAAATGTTGGAGTTCTGAGGTGACACACATAAAAAAAAAAAAAAAAAAAAAAAATACAGACGAATTGAGAACCATCCTCCTTTTTTGAAGTCGGGTTAATAACTAAAGAAGCCGTGTGTCAGTTGAATACACAAAACGTTATAAGTATATTCCGTATTTTTTTTCTTACTATATCAACGGGTGCAATTCTTTACGATTGCACAATTTTCTATAATGATGAATGAAGAATGACTTGATATGTAGATTTCACTACTTGTATTTGGAATGTTAAATTGAAATGTGTATGTAATATGTTGAAAATAAATAATGATCACGCCATAACTTGGAAACAAATACTTGAGGTTTTTTTACGCTTAGTATTAAGTGTACAAATATCAATTTGTACAAAAAATTTAGGTGCGTTATGGAAAAGGTTTAATTTTAACATTCGCGCACATACCAGATAAATTTGACAGGTTTCCCCGTTCAATAGAGATTAATGTTTTCGATCATTTTATCTTTTTTTCTGCTTACATAAATTATTACCGTGTGTAATAAATTTTTGATCACGTGTAAAGGGAATATATTATATATATTCTTTAAGATCAAAACGTAACCTAATCATTGAATGAATCCTAAATATAATGTAATCACAGCAATATGTACATAAATAACCAAAATAATTGAAATATTGACTCACTTTCAAGTTCCTCAATCAAGTCCAACATCTATATGATATACGATATAAATTAGGCAAGAATACAAGAATGATGTCTTTCACTTCAGGCACCAGATCGTACGGAGTAGACAGTAAAAAAGCACCAACGTATCTCAAAAATAGAGTCATTGTCTGTCAGGTTACGTAACGTTAAACCGGGGATGTAGAAACAAATAGAAGATCCAACCAAATAAAGAACAAGGAACTACATTAATTTGAATAGAGTAAATGGAGTTGACACTTATTGATAATAAGCTTTAAGCGAAGGCTAGAACCGGCAAGGAAATCTGCATATGCTAAAACATACTAGACTGAATAGAATCCGACGTCGTTTTGTAAATATAGATAGATAGATTGTAGAGGCTTGTGATGCCTAAGGATGTGAGTAGAGTGGAAGGAATTTGTGATTAGACTAGGAATTGGTAGGGTATGCGGCTGCAGCCGACTCTGATAGGAACTATGCCGATATTCATCTGTAGTTCGTGAAGGAAACTGCAGAAAACCTTCTCAAGCGTAGCCGGTTACTTCGTTCTTGTTAATACGCCGACAGTTTAGTCAATTAACCGCTTTTTTTTTTCTTTTTTTTTTATAATTGACAAACTGCCGATGTCGGGATTTGAACCCATAACCTCCCAGTTTCGCTCGGCTACTTGGACTAGTTTTGTAAATATACTGACTATTGAACAGAAATAAAGTAAAATTTTGTAGTTTTATGTACAATGCTTTTAATGTTAAATAAACAAAGTAACAACTCTGGTATATTTTGCAATACATAAAAAATTTCATCAAACTTTAGAAGAAGAGGTACTTTCTAACTGATTTTTCACTTATTTATTAAAAAAATACGAATACCAAGAAATGAAAAAATAATAATGATAAACTTTTGATATTACAAATGTACATTTTATATTGAACATTATCTTTTGCTACTAAGTAGTACAAAAGAAGGAAGATTATAACATGTATAGTGAAGAACTAACTATACTCGTATTTTATGATGCCTCTACAACTTGATCACATTATTATTTATTTATTTCAATTTCAAATGTATATTGAAAGAAATAATATAGAATTTTAACAATATGTAGTCTAAGATATATAATTCATATGAATTCATATTAAGTAGTTTAGGCCCTTGAATTGATAAAAATTATTTAAAATAAAATTCAAAGTTTAGAAACAAACTAAAAAACATGATTTTATTGCAACATGAATTTAAAAAAAATTCTTTACGCAGGAGCTGCGTCAACTTAACGAATTTACTTACGAGAACACATAAATCACTCTCTAGCGATCTCAATTTTCGTTTGATCAAAATGAAATGTCGTTCTGATGTGATTTTAGTATTTGCAAGGACAATTTTTTTAATAAATGGTATAAGTCAAGGGGGGCAAAGAGAAAAGAAAAGAAGCAAACACAAAATATAAAATATTTCTCCTAATCACAATCAAAAAATGCATAAAGAGTAAAGTTGTCAAAAATCACGTTTGCTACAATTCAGTACCCGATCATTTTTCTCAAACTCTAATGTGAACAGAGATATTTATAATTTTAACTTTCAATCTCAAAATTATAGTAAAACAAATTTACTACAACTTTACTTCTTATAAATTTTTCGATTTTTCGAATATTAAGGGAGATATGCCAAATTTTGTATTTCCCTCTTTCTCTAAACCCTCCTTTCCCTCGTCAGATTTTGCCCATTAACAAACTTGACCGTTCAAATACCAAAGCCACTTCATATACCTAATTTCATTCCAATCGGATTAAAATTGTGACAGCTGAATGATTGGAATGTCGGTTGAAGCGGTTTAGGATGAAGCGATTTAGGAAAAATGTTTAGGATTTTTTGCATTATTTTAATTTTTTGAATATTTTATATCATTTTTTTTCTGCATTACCGACATACTTTTCTGAATTGTCAGTTTAATTTCAAATAGTCATTGTTTTAGTTTGATTTTCAGAGCTTTTAAAGTCAATCAAACAAACATTCTACTGCTTGAAAAACAGCTGAACTGTGTTCATCTGCCATATTGAATATTGATATAATGTCAAAAATAATAAGGTATTTTCAAGAGTAGAGTAAACGATCATAAGCCATAACAAACGCCAATAAATTGAACTTATATGCCTGAGCGCTGAAAGCATATAAGCGCCCAAAACGAGTACACCCTGTATTTGATTATCTGATTTGTGTGTGTAAATGTTTGTATTGAAGAAGAGAATGGATAACAATTCTTAAAACCATAATTATTTTTATACATATAGAATGAATAGCGTTTCGCTTCTTCGACGTACATCCATCAATTAGATCAACTGGCATTCGTCAATACATACATTTGACATTCAAACGATGGTATGTGGTGTGGGAAAATTTTTCCTTCAGTGAGCGGTGACATTGATACAGGCTGTATAATGTAAAATAACTTACGTACAATGTAAGTACCGAATGAGCGAAACGACAATCGTTTGGGTATTATTTGGTACCATATGGCGATTATGTTATTGTATATAAATAATATATTCAGTATACTTAAGTGACTATCTTTTGTATTCAATTGAAAATTAATAATACATTCAATATTTATAAATGTATGTTATAAGAGTAGTAACTGGAAAAGTACATAATGATCTATCATATTTTAGAGGCTTTGTTTGCCATGATCGTGATTTGTTAGTGAAGTAACTGGTAATACGGTCTGTTATAATAAGTTCGAATGAATATTTAACGATTTTAAATTCAAAATAAAATATACGGGTTGACTTATATATAAGGGTAGAACCTCCTTCGTGTTTTTCGTCGGTTAAAAAAACATTCAAATTGCGCAAATATATTGAATGCTTTCAAAGAGTGTTTATACACAGAACATATATTATGATATTTATTTATGATATTTTTCTTTAGTGGAAGCGCTGGGAAGGCTTATTTTAATTATATTTTTTAATAGCTAAAATTTGAAATTTTTTCTTCGAATTTATTTAGGGCCAACTTTTAAGTATACCCTATCCAACAAAAAAAGAATAAACAAAATCGGACTACTCTGTAAAAAGCTATGCGTGATCATACATTTAAAAAAAATATACAGGTTGAATTGAGTACCTCCATCTTTCGTCGGTAAAAAAATCGGTCAATACTTGCACAGTAAGGCATGTTTCACACCAATTAGACAATCGTGAAAACGACAACGGGTACATGATATAGGGGTTTTAAACGTAATGCGATGATTCACATTATGCCGACGTTTAGCCAACAGGCGACAGCCGGATGCCACTAGGAGACCCAACAACTCTCTGTACTGTAGACGACTGTCGTGTCAGCAGGGCCAGTGTCGTGGAGGTTTACACAAATGTAGTGCTTTACATCTACCCGACACCAGAACGTTCGTACACTAGTCTGCACTTTGCCTAGTTCCAGTGCAACATATGTTTACACGGGATACCTTCCCTGAATGATGTGTTCTGGCGTTGAATAGTGGCAAACTCTTGGGCGAAACTATTTAAAACAATTAATTATCTTCATATTTTCTCAACTCCTCAAAAAGAACATAAAATGTCCCCAACTCATCTCTTTTCACAAGAATTTGATGAACAAATTGCATCCTAATTTTTCTTTTTAAACGTTTATAATGCAAGATCCAAGCTGGTAACTGATCCCGCTCTATGTTCGTAAGTAAGCGACTGAAGAAATGTCGAGACGGCACGACATGCCGGGTTGTTAGTCGGAATTGTGTGAATAGATATAACTCGACTAGAATTTCTTTTAAGGACTCGACAAGGACCTCATCAGGTTAACCATATCACCTGACAAGGTCCAGATCAGGATTACCAGATGAAGAACCTGATAAGGATGTAACGCAGATGACCCATGAGGTCCTTATTAGGAACACTTTATTAGGTTCTGATCAGGAACACCTTATAAGGTTCTGAGCACGATTACCTAGTAAGGTTTGTGTTAGGATTACCTTATCAGATCCTCGTCAGGATTACCTGGTCAGGTTTTGGCAAGTATTACCTTATGAGATCCTCGTCAGGATTACCTGGTTAGGTTCTGGCAAAGATACCTTATGATATCCTCCTCCGGATTACCTGGTTAGGATCTGGAAGGATTACCTTAGGAAGTTCTGAATACAGAATACTTTCATAATGCACTCAAATATTATATCTTATTTTATTTATTAAATTTTATTGATTAAATTATTTAATATTATATCTTATTATATACATATTATTTTTTCGTATAGTTCTTCGCCATGTTTATTTTTGGCGTTATTTATCCTAACGAATCTTTTTCAGCCCCAGTCTTTGACGTTGTTGATTACAGATTGTAATGCTTTTTATTTATTTTACCTTCTAATAATTGGCTCGATTCACTGTTCAAAAACTTTTTTGTTAACACTTCTGTAACATAATTGAATTATTTTACTTTATTTAATTATATTATTTATTGTTAAATTGATTATACTTACTAATTATCGTGATGGTGATTGCAAATACTGATTATTGCTTTATTAAGGCAAACCTTACTTTAACCTGATAAGGTCCTGACGGTACTTCAGGCAAATCAGGAAAAACTTATCGTCTTCATGTCCGTATTTAGGTAACAGTATAATACAATTGTGCCAAATTTTCATCAATGACGTGAAATGACACACAGAGGTGATTCCAAAAGTCTGATCCAATTTTGGCTTGGCACACTAATGATTTAACATATTTTAAAGCTTTGATTGATCGCGATTTGTTATTCGAGTAATTAATAATACTCTGTGTATAACAAAGTTACGATGAATACCCCTGTATAATTAAGTTTGGAAGAATATGCGATTAAGAATAAAGCGAGGCAAACTTTGGAAAAGTAGATGAAAAATGTTGTTTGTCACAGGCTAGATATTATTAAAGTTGCCAGGGCAGATTATTACAATTCACTTGTGCAGCTCTAATCATTGTATGGAATTAAAACTGCAGCATTTAGGACTGTATAGAATTTAAGCTCCGAAAATTGTATGTTCATGTAAAACGGACTTTGGCCCACCAGTATCAGATTTTAATGATTTAAAAAATACATTTTTATAATGTATCACCCGAGGGATTCTATGTTTTGTTTGTCTATTAATAAATGGGATACCATTCATTATAATTTACCAAACTATTACATGGTTTTTGCATTATTCTTCAAAATTTTAACACATAATATTCATACTGAATAAAGAATTTATTTTTTTTTTTAAATTTGAAAACAAATATTTATTACGTATGGGCTTGAATAGATTGTACTACCTACCACAAAATTGATGTCATTTTTTTAAATTTTATAGTTACAAATCAACTGATTTGTGCCTCGTTGATACGGTTTTCGAAAAAATGCTTCGGCTAAAAGTTGTTTATTATAAATATAGCAACAAATTTTATTGGAAATTTTTTTTTTCGAAAATTGAATGAATAAGGGCACAAATTAACTATAAAATTAAAAAAAATGACATCAATTTTTGTGGCCAAGTGTATACATTACGGACATTCGATTTTGCTATATATAATTATATCGAAGTCTTAAAGTAAACAGATTCTTCATGAAGCTACAAGTAAAACCTTCAGATACAAATTTCAAATTTGGCGTCAACTTTTGCTTAATATAAATTTGACATCTTTTATATCAGAAAAACATGTCATTGTGTGATGTTATTCGATGAAGTATACCTGTAGAAGCCTGACCATGACGTTGTAAACATACGTAGCATTTTTATACCCAGTAATGTTTATAAATATTGATCGTATGCATGTATGTTTGGCATATGTGTTCATAAAATGGTCGAATTCAACCATTTCCGCATATCTGTCCGTCCTCCCGTCTGCCTGTCCGTGGACACGATAATTCAAGAACAAAAAAACAAAGCGAGCTGAAATTTTTTTAGATGTGTTCTACAGACAAAAATTAAGGTCAAGTTCGTTAATGGTCAAAATCGGACCATGTTTGGGCAAAATGGGCAAAATTACCTTTGAAACCGTAAGAGATATAACAAAAATTTAATGACAAAAAATCTTCGTCATTTTAAAATAAACAGCTTATGTTTGAAAATTTGTTTCAAAAATTCAATAGTTTTCTCATAATTTGTGATTAAATGTTCCGCGGAAAGCGAATTGTTAGCAATTCGCATACGCAGAATTGTTAACAATTCAATCATTGATATACAACTCAGTATGTACTGGATATTTAAACAATTAAGTCAGTTAGTTGTTAGATTACTTCTTTTTTATTGGTCATTATTATGCTAAGCATTCTTCAAATAATTACATCAATATCGAGTGCTTTTAACTAAAAGAGAACGATTACGTAGTATTGTCAAAGAAAATACTACAAAGTATATATTTCATTATTTATCGATAAAGTCATTGCAGGTTACATTGTGCATATTCCTGTAGCTACAATGAAAGCATCCTAATTTATTTCAACCGATAGTGACGTTCAATTTATGGAAAAATTTAGACTGGTAATAGCATAGCGAGATGCTATAAAATTGTTGCATAAAAGCAAATTTTATGGATTAAATTTTAATATGTTGATACACGAAAAATTATGTGTTAGACGGATTTTATGTAATACATTTTTTTAAATGGTATAACAGTGTTAACATAAAAAAAAAAACTTAGTGTTTACATAACAAGAACCGTTAGACCAGGCGCACTGCTACAATTGAACTGTCCGGGTGGTGGCGGCTGCGTAGACAGGATTATTAATATTGACTTACCTGAATTCACTTGCTGAATTATTAATATTGATTAATATTAATTGAACAGAAATGTTAATATTGACCAAACAGCCATTAGAACAGTCGAGAAAAGTAGCCATTATTGCCCTAAATTCTGAATATTCCTTTAAGGTTTTTATATACAGCTTGTATTTTAAAATCCCCAATCTAAAAACATTGTATAGTGCATCTATCACTGTTTACACACAGTATGCCATGATATAATGCACTTTGTTACACCCAAACTGCACTCTACTGTAAATGGAGTAACAAAGTACACAATATCATAGTACACTGCATATAGACAGCGATAGATACACTATGCTTGTATTTTAAAATAGACCCAACTTAGAAACCATATATACTGAAGCTATCACTGTGTAATGACTGGAATGATTGAATAACTAAGATATCCTTACATAGTATAAAACAAAGTCCCCCAACCGCGTCTGTCTGTATGTTCGTGATTTACTTAAAAACTACTGCACCGATTTTCATTCTGTTTTCACAAATGGATTGAATGGTTCTCGAGAAATGTTTTAGTATATAATTTGTCAAGTTTTTATATATATTGGCTAAAATATAAAGATATTTGTTGGAGGTGTCGGAAAACATATTATAAAACGAAGGTAGATCGATAGATGGCAGTAAGCAATCAATGTGTTAAATATGCTATGCATAGATGGCAGTATTCACAACATGAGTACTTCAATAATTTTGCCAATAGGTGGCAGTGCATATAACAAATTATGTTACTTGGTTATAAGGGCGTTACAAAATTTTTGCGGGCGAACTCGCGACGGGTAATGCTAGTTGCTTATTTAAAAAAAATATCAAGTTTACAAAATCAACCTTTACGTGAAAATATGATGATCTTATATTTTGCAATGCCCACAATGAAATAGTATGATTGTAATTTTATGAAGATATTGGAGAATCGGTCATTCACAATCGATCGATGATGGGGTTTGTATGACTTTCTACGTATCTGTAGGGATATGTATGCTCATGGCCTTGTATGCATGTACATATTGTCTACTATATGACGACACACAACTGTGCCCATCTATATATGTGAGAACAATTGTGTTGAATTTAACAGGACTAGAAAACTGATATGAAATTTAATAAAATATATATGTATGTATATTGTGTTCTATATCAGTTCTATTCAGTAATGAAGCATGAGGCTCATCTCCTGTTTCTCGTGTTAAACTAAAATACTTTAATTCGAAATACGTTTCGTATCTCTGTATCCAGTTTACAATGGAGTATGCTTGTAGATGTAATGTCATCGACCAGGTTATGAGATGGTTTCGTCGGACTTTTACGAATTGGAGTTGTTTGATGTCTAAAATAGTGTTTAATGTTCGCTGGTTTCAGGAGAGTTTCTGAACACTACATCAAAAATAAGTTTGTGTGAGAACTTCCGGATTTCCTGGATGATTTTGTTATAATATTCACACTTTTTAAGGAGGTTTTGTGTAGATCTAGCTCCCTTTTTTGTCAAATTTTGCTTTGGACAAATTTGTCGATCAACTTCGAAAAACATATTCTTACAAATTTTTCGACTTTTATTCATCTGTCGTCATGGTAATTTGAATAAATAGTATTTAAAAAAGTGTGTGTGTGTGTGTACTTATATACGCACTCATATTAAATAAAGTCAACACTACTATTCAGATACAAAAGTTTAATAAAATGATATAACTAGTAGTGAAAAACTACAATAGAAAAATTATACCGTCTGTTTAGTTTACATCTTCGTATCATAGATCCCACGAGAATGAGAGAGTACATATATATACATTAAGCAATGTGTATGAGAAGGAGGTCTTATAGGTTTGATATACAAGCATATTTTTCAAAATAGTGAATAATATTCATAACGAGTATGAGAGAGTACATATGCATACCTTAAGTAATGTATATGAGAAGGAGCTCTTATAGGTTTGAGTGGTTGGTGACCACTCGAACAGTTATGAAAAATATGCTTGTATATCTTATATACCTATAAGACTTCCTGCTCATACACATTGCTTAATTCATATGTACATATGTACTCTCTCATATTCGTGGGATCTATGATACGAAGATGTAAATTCAACATAGTGTATATTGTATCTAAAACCAAATGATTTTTTATCTTATCATGGTAGAACAGAACCATCGTCACTTCTTCCGTTAAAATGATAATTTGAAAGACTTAATGCCAGTCTTTCTATTTATCATTTTAACGGAAGAAGTGACGATGGTTCTGTTCTATACATTATTCACATTAGAATCAGAGTTTATGAAAGTTTTCAAGACCAGGCCATATTTATCAACAAAGTTTACGAGCACCTAAAAATCATATAATTGATAATATGACTCATGATTCTAATATTATTTTTATCAGAAACATGGAGTAATAATGATGAAGACGTATAATCCAATTAACCTTTTTCATCTGAAGATTTTAAAAATCCACCAGAGGCAGCACTTTTACTGAATGTCTTCCAAACACTTTGCAATAGAGTAGGATAGAAATCAGTGTTACATTAGCGAGTGTTTTATTAGCGAGTCAATACATGCTGAAATATACTCTGATCGGTTTTTCATAACGCGTCAAATGAAGTTTATGAAACAACTTTGTATTTGAAAGTTTTCAAAACAAAATTTTTATTTTTTATTATTTTCAAAATCAGATTTTAATAGTTTGAGACCACATTTTGTTCAACAACGCTTCAAGAAATTGAACGCTATCTACTTCCATCTCCTTTAGAAGTTTTAGCAAATTTTTTTTTTAAATATTCATATCGATGGAAAGTTGTTTGTACAAGTTTCAACTATTCTTTGCCTCTATACTGCATAGAAAAAAAGCACTTATTAAGATAAAATTAATGTGCACCTACTAAAATGGGTCGAATTTTCAGTAACATATTATTTCTACAACTCCATTGAAGTAAATTCAAGGTAGCCACATAAATCGTCGCTGTATGTTTCATATTTTCTTCTGGAAAGGGCCGTATTTCAACAGCTCTCTTATTATACCATAAATCACTTTCTAGCGGTCACAATTTTAGTCTGATCGAAATGAAATGTCGTATATGATTTTAGTATTTGCAAGGCCAATTTTATTAATAAATGACATACGTCAAGGGGAAATGGGGGCATAAAGAAAAGAGAAAACACAAAATATAAAATATCTCTCTTAATATTAGAACAATCGAAAAATGCGTTAGGCATAAAGTTGTAGAAAATCAAATTTGCTACAATTCATCATCTTATCGTTTTTGCTCAAACTCTAATGTGTACAGAGATATTAAGGAATTTAATTTTCAATCTTAAACCGTCAATATTTCTGTAAATATTAGTGTAACAGAAAAAATGATAAGAAATAAAATTACAGTAAAACTTACTACCTACAACTTTACTTCTTATAAATTTTTCGATTTTTCGAATATTAAGGGAGACATGTCAAATTTTGTGTTTCCCCCACCCTTTAAACCCCCCTTTCCCCTTGTTCGATTTTACCCATCAACGAACTTGACCTTTTGAATACCAAAAGCGCCTCGAATACCAAATTTCATTAACGATGAAATGAAAACTGTGACCGCTAGAGTGATAGTATATATGTATATATGTGTATATATATATATATATATATATATATATATATATATATATATATATATATATATATATGTCCATAGATATATATATATAAATTTTACAGATGGTGATTTTTGACATCTACTAGGTAGGATCGATGGATATTTGAAGAAATTTTTGCGAAATTTTGACTTCGGTACGGGACCAATAGCTCTATTTCCTTTCAGGAAATTCGCTAAAAAACTTGTAAAAAGATGAATTGTTTATTTCAGCTCATTGTCAAGATGTTAAATTATTATATTATTTTTGACATATTTTATCCTGATACTTTATTTTTTTTTTGCAATAATATTATTATTATTGTTATGAAAAACATCATTCGATCAAGTTCACTAAATTGTTATTTAATTAAAAAAATATTTTTAGCTTGAAATTAATATGTCGTCGATTTTATTACATGTAATTAAATTTTAATATTTCTATAATGTGTTCTCATAAAAATATAATTTATTATGTTAAAAACCTCTACGAATTGGAAACGATATCAAGGTTAAAACTTGTATATTAAATTTTGACATAGTTTGCAAACAAATTATCATGAATGGTTGGTTCACATTTGGTATATTTTTTATTAAATCTTTATACTTCGAGCGTATATATTTACGTATTTATGATATGTGTATTTACTGGTAACTGGCCATTTTGGTCAACAAGTCTGGTGGCGCGAAAAAAGAAATCAAATTTAGAGTGCAGTATTATCTTCTTTATACACCAAAGAGAAAATGTCTGAATTGTTTGCAGAAAACTATAGGAGATATCGAAATAATTAATAACAGATCACTGGGTAAAATTTCCCTTTCGACTCCAGAAGAATTATCAGAAGTTCGAAATTCCAAACCGTTCCAAAGTTATAGCTATTTTCTGACCGTTACAAAGTTATAGCCGGCCCAGTTCTCTAATATAGTTTATAGTTTCTATAGAAAGACCTGCATTAACAAAATTTTGGAAATAAATTATTTGTTAATTTAAAATATAATAAAATTTCACTCTCAAAATTTAGAAAAAAATAATAATTTGACATAAATAAAAACTTACATAATAGTTTAAACTTTCGGTTGCTCACAATAAACAGTCGTGTTTTTTAAGCCACATCATCAGGTCAGTTCTCAATAAAAGATTTATGTTGATAGTGTCTGACATTTTTTTTATAAAACATCGGACATTTTCTACTGGCATTAGCAAAATTTAGAAAATGAATTATTTGTTAATAAATTAAAATAAAAAAAAAATTGACGTTTTGAACTACTAAAATTTAGAAAACAATTATCTTTTGTTTCAATTGATTTTTGAAGCTCGTGCTACGTGCTATTTTTTAGCTAGTATAATGATAAAAGCTGTCGCATCGAATAGTAAAGACTTTTGCCGGGATATAAATAGACTTTAAAAATTTGAGCTCTTTACGTTCGTGCCCCCGTTCGTTGCCCGAATGTTTTCGACGAAAGAAAATATTTCTATTGATTTTATCGACAATTGCATAGTCGGTTAAGTGTGTGCCAGAAACATCCGTGTTGATTGATTGATTGATTAATATCGGGGTAAAAAAACTATTGCACTTCGACCCTATGGCCCATTGTACTCCCCCTTTTACCTCAGTCTGACGAGACTCGCTTCTCCCATATGTTGGCAATAGCCTGGAGCTTGCTTATCAGGTCCTCCCGATGGTTCATATATTCGGGGTGAGATGCACCGAATATCCTGTATCTGCTGTAACCCAGAGGTTCGCAGTCAAAGATTATGTGGCTGGATGTTTCTTCCTCCTCGCCACACAATCTGCACACAATGGAGCCGTTATGGAGTCCCATTGTGTGCAGATGCTTCCGCATGGGATAATGCACGGTAATGAACCCGGTAACCCTCCGCAGTTGCATCCTGTTCAGCCTCAGTGCATCGAGATAACCTCTTTGTTGCACTCTGAAGCAGTACCTTCCCGAGGTCTCGCCGCGGTACTTTTTCCCTGTGATCACGGTGTTTAGCATTTGACCACTCGCTGATCACTTGTTTACACGCAGTCTTTGGAATTCCTTAAATAGGCTCTGGGCCTATAAATGGCATTTCGACTCCCATCTTTGCTAAGGTATCCGCTTTTTCGTTTCCTTCGAAACCACTGTGACCCGGCACCCAGATCAATTTAACATTGTTCCGTTTTGCCAGTTTCAGAAGTTCCTCCAGACAATCCTTGACTACCCTTGAGGTGACCTTAGTTCCAGACAAGGCTTTTAAAGCAGCTTGACTGTCCGACAGAATACATACGTTCTGGTTTATAATATCCGTGTTAGTCTGGATATTGCTTAGAACGATTGTATCCCTAGAGAGATATAGAGGGTTGTAAAGCATGTTAGTGACCAACAAATATTCACATCTATAGACGCCTTTAGAACTACAATGATTATCCATTTAATACCAACATAAAATTTATTTATACTCCCAATGTTTATACTATACCTACATAGTGTTCAAAAAGTTCGGGTATGGTTAAATATATCAGGCACAACAAAATTTAGAAAATTGAAAGCTGAGGAAAATTATAAATGAATTATAAATTACGGAAAAATTCCCTAAAAAGATTCTGAACTAAGGATTTTGTTGGCTTCTTATTGCCCATTTTTTAAAAGAAAAATTTTTTTCTTGACGAAAAAATTTTGGGATGGAAACTATCTCAGACCATTTGGGATTGAACCTTTTCTGATCAAACTAATAAATTTTTTATCATTCTGTATTTTACTAAATAATCCGACTAAAACCAAAAGTTCATACACCTACCTAAATATTATTTAGCTAAGCAGATATTAATTATACAGTGTGTTCATTGGAAAAGTTTCTAGCTAAATATTTTTCTTAAAAATTCATTTGAGAAAAAAATGTTTCAATCAAAAATTTCACAATTTAAAATCAAAAACATAATGCAATAATGAAATTTTGCATCCGTGTCTGCGTGGTATAACTTATCTGCTAGATAAGTTACACCACGATGAAAGATAGGGAAAATCTTTAAAAGCAAAAACTATTTATCTCATAAAAATAAACAACTTTTGTTTGAAATCTTTACATCCCTTAGGTTAGGTGTAAATACGAGCACATTGAATAAATGAAAAGTTGCTTGTTCTTTATACAAGAACAGTATTTTATAAGAACTCATAAAAACACATAACTTTTATTTGAATCTTTTTGTAATTCATCCAATATTTCTGGCGTAAATAAAAAATTTACCAAAACTAGGCGTTGTATGAAAAAAAATTAAACAAATTGCTTTTATGAGGTCACAGTTTTTGCATTTAAAGATTTTCCCTACCTTGCACCGTTTAAATGGTAAGTTATACCACGCGGCACGGATGCATGGAATAAAAATAAAGTATTGCATTATGTATCCCCCTTTAAACTAAGCAACTGTTGTTTCAAACAATTTTGTTCTAAAATGCCTATTTAAAATAAGTTTTAAAGAAAACTTGTGGAAACTTTTCAAATGAACACACCGTATATATACTCAGCTCGTTTTAAATAAAAATGAAAAAAAAAACCTTTTCTTATCAGATATTGTTTTTATTTAAAAACATATACACACACATACATATAATCATAACTTCGAATGCGTTTCGTTGATGACGGATCAAAGTCACGCCATTTCCGTATTTAACAGTACCGAAGATCGATTACTATTTAACAAACGAATATGAATTATTTTGATCACGTGTTCAGATAATAAAAAAAATATTTTACTTAATTTTCACAGTTGCACGTGACTTGATTTTCAGATAATGAAACTAATCATAATTTTTTCTTTCTGTAACATACTTCATTGTTTATGTTTGCTGCTTGCTTATAAAGGGTCTTTCATTAAGATTGATACTTTTTAAAATTTGAAGAACACAAAGCAACTACACATATCAATGTAAATTGTGCTTTATTTTTAAGCTTAAACATTGCAGTTACGTTCTGAACGAAATATCCATCACGGCTTTGAATACACTTACGCACACACCGACGAATGGTCGCCTCCAAACGTTCCAAAGTTTGTGGCTTGTCAGCATAGATCTGGGCTTGGATGTAGCCCCAAGAAAAAATTCATGGGTGTTAAATCACATGACCGCGGTGGCCAATTCACAAATCCACGTCTTGAGATGATCCGGTCACCAAATTTCTTCCTCAGCAAATCGAGCGAAGCATCACCTGTGCGGCCTTTAGCGCCATCCTGCTGGAACCACGTTTTTCAATATCTACGGTCTCAAGTTCTGGACACAGAAATTCACGTAATATGGATAACGCAACTAATGTTGGAAAGAGTGATTAACAAATGGAGCCGTGTGCGTACGCGTGTATAATGTCGCAGTGGACATTTGAACGATATTTTGTTTTGATAAACTTAAAGCACAATTTACTTTGATACGTGTAGTTGTTTTTTTTCTTCAAATTTTAAAAGCAGATGAAGCCGAAAAAGAAGCACATATCACAGGAATACCAATTCCAGAAATAACCATACAAGATATGATAAAACACGCAAAATAAGAACTGGTAATTGCCCGAGATCTTACTTGGCAAACTATGCCTCCAAGTAAACTAAAGAACATGAAACGTGAATGTTCAGTGTGGAACTCATGCTTCCAATTGGATCGGGAATTTGAGGTAGCCCTAGCTAGACTTCTCATCGGGCATACCAAAACAATACACTTCTTTATCCTAAAGAAAATTCAAAGACCACAATGGGCAAAATGCAAC
Source organism: Nineta flava (assembly GCA_963920215.1). Taxonomy (NCBI): domain Eukaryota; kingdom Metazoa; phylum Arthropoda; class Insecta; order Neuroptera; family Chrysopidae; genus Nineta; species Nineta flava. The sequence goes on along the minus strand of OY986040.1, from coordinate 106,541,601 downwards.
ACAATTATCACAGTAGAACATCTTCTTATCACATGTATGGTCTATCAACTACAACAAACTAGGCGAAAATATGACTTTCCAAACAACTTAGAAGAACTTTTGGCCAGTTATGTACACATGTTGAATAAACTAAAAGAAGAAACCAAAATAATAAAACACATATTAAACCACCGATATAACTGGCTGTTCATATGACCTTAGCTGTTAAACGTGTAGCCGTTAAACTAATTTAAAATTTTTTTTTAAAGTATCACTGTTAATGAAAGACCCTTTACTATACATAGATATATAACGCTCTTGTTGTATGTTAATTATTTTAATTTTTCGTTTTCGTAAAGGGACAAAGAAAAGTCGCGAATGAATGAAGAGAGCAAGAAGATTTGAGAGAAAACGAAAAAAAAAACATCGAAAAGATGTGTGTGTTTTTTAATGAATGTTAAAAGGTCATAATTAATTAATATTTAAATTTCATTTAACGTTTCTAATTAATTTTTTTTTCCTTATCTTAATTTTTTTTCCTAGGTTTTCTTTTCATTGATAAAATTGATGTTTTAATTTACTTGGTTTTTCACCCCTTGATATAAGTTTTATTTGGAATTTTTCCAAGTACTTTGATATTTAATTTAACAAGATAATATAATTCTCGTTTTCGTATTAATTATTACTTCATGGTGCAACAAAACACTGGTGAAGGATTTTAAGAAGTAGTTCAACATTCATTATGAGATTCAACTTAAACTTGTAAAAAACATATATAATTAAATTTTTATACATCAAGTTACTTGTAAACCGATTCTAAGAAGACCGTTCGGTGCATTCGAACACGGAGATTTTATGTCATTTTTCTAATCCATTTTCACTTGAAAGAATTATTGTAATTTTGAAAAATCTTGGTCAGTTCACATTACCTTCTCATGGGTCTATTGAGGATATGACTAGATTAGATAAGATAATATTAGATTTGAATTCGGAATAAGTTTTTAAAGAGCTTTTGAACTGCGACGAGTTTAATATATTGTACCTCTTTTCCTTGATAGGTGTTCCAGGAGTTCTAAAGTCTTGAAAAACATTAGGATATATTTTAGCGACACTTCATTGATTTCATTTGGTCGGAGATTTGTCCATCCTAAATGATGGTGCCTTTTCAGAGAAAGACTTTCGCATTCACATAGAATGTAAATTCCGGTTTCTTTCTCTTCATGATAAAATCTGCAACAACTATCCTTAATTGGTTTTTCTCTAGTTGTAAAAGGGGCCTTGAGAAGATTTAATAAGAGCCTTAGCATGATCCTGGACATGAGTATTTACCCAAAAACGGTTGAACTCGTGCGCCCCTCCCTATTCTTTTAATTTATTATTCTTTTCGGTAAGCCAAGAAACGGTTCTGGGCCGTTTAGTGGAGTAGTAGCACCTATTTTGTTTACAGATATGAATAAGATATAACTAACATGAGGGAAACCTCAATTAAGCATTCTTGGATCGTATATTCCGCACTGTAATTTAACGGGGTGCCTCATTTTAACCATCGAACAGGTCAATTTTTATGAACGGGTTAGTGAGTTGTTTCTTTCGGAGGGGTTATGTAGGTCGTATTTTCAGAAAAAATAGTGTCTTTCGAGAAAAGAAAGGTCCTTAGTAAAATTTAGGCTATGGTTAAGGTGAAAGTCGACATCACCATAATATACCCCTCCGAACAAATCAATGTATTCTTGAGAAATATTTAGGTATTGGATGGAAACTGACCAACGATTTCTGATATTCTAGACCAACGCATTGCCTCTTATCTAATGCTTCCTTAAATAAATATTCAGGTTATTGTTTAAAATGTACAACCTGTATATTAAGTTTTAGTCATGTGTACCTACGGTATCCTTTGAAACCGTTATTAACAAACAATGTACATTATTAATGTAAGGATCTGTCCTATGGATTTTAAACAATCAGAAATACCACCACTAATGCGTCAACAAATATAGTATACCTATTTCATGCGAATGAATTAAGTGATTAACTGAATTCTACATATATTCTTACACATAACATATTTCTCAGGAGATTTTCTCATCTTATAACGAGTTTTAACTAAGTTGAAGACAATAACGTTATAATATGTAACGAGTTCACCAGAAAAGTTAAATTATACGATTTTAACCTATTGATAACTGACCACTTCGGTCATCGGTCTGGTGGCCAAAAAAAAGAAACCAGGTTTATTATGCAGTATTCGTTTATGCGTTTCAATGTTATAGTTATTTTCTTTTCTTTTATAACCAGCATTAAGAAAATTTTGGAAATAAAGTATTTGTCAATAAATTTAGAATATAAAAAAATAATCGTTTACAACGGTCAAAATGTATAAAAAAATAATTATTTGACATAAATTAATTAAAATAAATATGATTTCAAATGTATTACTCTTTCGTTGCACACAATAGTCAGCCATGTTTTTAATCCTCAGCCTGAGGCTAGTTATCAATACAAGCATTTTATATGATTTTCATACGTAAATCATAATGTTTTTTCGAATGGAGTTTGGAATTTCCAACATTTTTTTTATCACCATTTTAAAGGTATAAGTGATAAGAGCCTTTAACATAATTTTAGTTCCAGATAAATGTAATGGCTGATGAATGAATAAAAGAAACTTTTCTTGGAAACTTATTCTTGGAAACAAATAATAATCAGACTTATCTTCGCTGTTGAGACAAGAAGGATACGTCTCGCCACTTGATGGTGCTGCATTACAGGATGACACATGCCGAATTACTATAAAAAAGAGGCTGGTTCATGTAACAATGTGTGTTTTATTTTATTTTAAATAGGTTTGATGCTCCAGTCTCGAAGACTTCCCGTTTTTTTCGGCCGTTTTATAATAAAAAACGGACGTAAATTGCAAAATTAATAGCTCAGTTAATGAATGCTCAAAAGGAGAGAATAAAACGGTGAAGGCGGAAAGAATTGAATTTAGGATTTAGTAAGAAGGATGCATGGGAATAGGGAGGGATTTTGGAGATGGGTTCTTTTTACTTCGCTTATATCGTAAAAACGATTGATTCCCAAAAAAATTTCTGTCGATTATTGTTCAGACAAAAATCTTACGGTTTCCAAGACAGATATCCACCCCTTCTTCTAGCGACTGGGATGTATGGTCCGATTATGCTTATTCACGAGATTACTTTAGCCAAAAAACATTCACAAAAAACTTAAGAGATTGTTATTTCTTTCGTTATTGTGGCATCGTGTTGACGGGTAGACAAACTGATATGCGGAAATTAACTAATTAGGTCGTTTTATGAATACCAAAAATATTTTCTGCAAATAAAACATTCATCCGTGAATGTCGGGACTAAGCTAATATACATACAATAAAAATACATGTACAATATATACATAAAATATATAGAAGAGTATTATAGTTTAGTCCAAACTTTGTAACGGTGGAAAATATTCATCGTAGAAAAACATTTTTGAAATAGATGTTCATAAAATGATCTAATTAGTATATTGTCTGCCCAAAATCTATTTTCAAATGTTTCTATGTCCATCTTATACATATGAAAGGTATATCCGTTTGGTTAATTATTATGCGTACTTTGACTTAAATTCAAACAATAGGCAAATTAGTGAGAACAAAGGTTTTGTATTATTCAATTCATAATATCGTAAATGTAATGTTATTGATTATTTGTATAATAGACAATAATGTGGTAGAACCTATTATATATTAATAATAATTTGACAAGTAGTTATGTATCATTATTGTAGGTAGCCATAGTACGCTAAAATACCTTCTATGCATTAATAATACATATACTACTAATTAAATTATATTTAGTAATTATTATTAGACATAGATATTGTCTAAGGATACATTTTAATATAATATCCCCCAAGTGGTTAGTTTTGAAATCTCAATAGGGTATCTGGGCATACACTGTAGATCAATAAAAGTGGTGCACTTTTAAAAATAATTTTTTTTGCATATCAACTACATTTTTGTAAATTTGTATATGTTTGTGCTGGTATGGAGGTAGAATTGCAAAAAAAAACCTCATAATTTACGGAAAAAATATTTATTTAAAAAAAAAGACAAATTTCCATAAGTTTTATTTAAAAAACAAGTAATGTAACAACTAACTGAATTAATTGTTTATAAACCCAGTATATACTGAGTTTGTATATCAATGTTTGAACAATTCTTTAAATGCAAAGTTTATAAGATATGCATTTTTTACTGCGATAAATATTTTCAAGCGTTACAAAGTCGGAACTAAAGTTAATATACCTTGTATATTTACAAATATACTGGGTATAAAAATAGTATGTATGGATGCTATGTACATGTATACATGCATGATTCGTTCACCCTGCAAATGTATTTCTAATTTTTCAACTTTGAGCACAAATTACGAGGAGAATATTGAGTTTATGAAAAAAATTTTCAAACAAAAGTTGTTTATTGTAAAGAGAAGTAGATTTTTCGTTAACATTTTTTTTTCTATCCCTTATGGTTGCAAATATATACATTTTCCACCCTGGCGGGGAGCAACACGTTCCAGTTTTGCCCATTAACGAACTTGACCTTATTTTTTTGCTCTAGAACACAAACAAAATTTTCAGCTCGTTATCTCTTTTCGTTTTTATCTATAACAAAAATTTTTTTCTGCGATCAATATTTTCAAGCGTAATAAAATTGGAACTAAACTTAATATACCTTGTATATTTACAAATATACTGGGTATAAAAACAAGCATTTTATTTCAAGGATTTTAGCAGACATTAAACTTTTGAGAAATAGTTTTTAGAAAGAAACTTTTGAGAAAATAAACAGTGGGCATTAACTTCTCTTGCTCTTATAACTGTCTCGAGGCTTCTAGGCATACTTTTAATAGAGTTCGCTACGGCATCTTGGGTGATTACCACCTATTCCGGCACTAACACTATTATGAGGTCGTGTGAGCTATCAGTAATTCATCTATGCGTCGATCCCAGAGATGTTCTATGGGATATTACTGTGGGCTACGTGGTGGCCATCTCAAAATCTGAATTGCGATCGTTTTATATAATGTACATTCACAGTAAGCTCTGGTGCTACGGCTGGCATTCTAGGTTTTAAATTCATTTTAGCAGGTCTTCTTCTGATAGTTGTTCCGTAATTATATATTTTTCATATTTTTATTATTCAAAAAATAATAATTTATATAATTATTGGTTTATGCGAGTTGAGAATTTACATAATTTCAACAAACATTTACTTAGATCGGATATGACTTGCGTATATCCAAGCTTACTTCGATATTTCCGCACATATTTCAAAGGAGTTACAAAAAGTACTTGTCTCAAGACAGTTACTAAAATTAGTTGGCTCAGTACAGTTACTAAAAGTAGTTGTCTCACATGAATTAATCAGATGGTATTTTGAATTTTTATTTCTTCAATTTACAAATTGAATATTTATTATGGATTGTGCTGAAGTATCGAATAGGCGAATTAATGGTTTCTATCTGATTGTATCTAAGTATATTTTTTTTGTATAATTTATTTAATTCACCATTCCGAAACTTGTGGTTTTTCAAACTTGTCACATTTCAATACACATTCTATACACATTTTGGCTGTACAATTTATGTATTTTATGTGAATATGCAATGACTTTTTTAATTTATAACTATATTGTTTTGTATACGCTTGGTATTTTTGGCCTTGTAGTTTTTCTTTACAGAAGCGTAAAGTCCCCTTTATATACAACTATGTATCTGAATTAAATTTGTAGTGTATATTTATATTTTTGCAAATCAGACATATTTGAACATTTTTTTTTACTGTAGTGTCGTTTTTTTTTTTTATACGATATTTCTTTTTACTACAGTTCAATCTAGTACATATTCATGTAATTTTTTTTATAACTTGTACAACCAAACTTAGTATTTTAAGGATAGTTATACTATCAACATATTAAATGAAAAATTATTTATTTCAAATATATTTTATTTTTACATATATTTTGTTTTGTTCTTTTTTTTGTACTTTTTTTTATTTTCAGTATTTCTGATTCGAATCACTAGTCGATAACTTAGACACTTACTGGATAGTAAAGATCTTACTACCTCAATATTATCTTTTTTAATGGGCCCAGCTTTTATTGAAAGACTTTCGGTTCAACGTGTTATTTTTTTTATATTTACGTGTATCGCGTTAGCACCGATCGTTTTCCAATTTTCATAATTCCACATACAATACTCTGCTTTGGATTTTTTTTTCTAAAGTACCGTATATTTAGTTTTCATTATTTTTTTTTTTAAAATACATCATAATACCTCTTTTAATTAAAATTACTAAATTAACTTAATTTCATATTTATGAAAATAATTGATAATTCAATTATTTTCTATAAAGTGTTTAGTTTTTTTTTAAAACTAAACACCAATTTTTTTTTTAAAACTAAACACCAATTTTTTTTTTAAACTATATATATAATTTTTTTTTTTTAAATACACATATGGAAGCAGAGCAAATATCCATATGTGTCTTTTGTTTTCGATAGTTTTCACAAAGCTCGACTTGTGATTCTAAAATTCTTTTTGAAAGTTGAAATGATTATAATTTTTTCTTTATATTTATACATTTATATCTTTTACATTCTCTTTAATTCTATAATTATATTTAACTTAGTGCTAATTTTTTTCTCTTTCTTCTATTTTGTTTGTGGTTTAAATTTTCATTATGCCGAGAACAACTCGTAATACACCAGGTACCCCAGGAGATGACGATCCTCCAGCTTCACCAGATGACTTATTCATCACGCCTCATCAAGTATCAGCGGTTAACTTAGCGGCTATAACTACGCAGATGCAGACTACAGCTCAACAGTTCCATGCGTCAGTGCTGCACGTTTCGGATGTACAGCAACAAATACAACAGCAAAGCAAGCAGATTAGTAGCATTACCGATGCCTTGGCAACAATAACAACTACTTTATCAAATAATAACACTAGTTCAAATCAATTAACTTCAAATTTTAGTTTTTTTGCAAAACCGAGTATAGATTCCTTTATAAATAAAATCACTATTCTGGACATTTCGGTTCCAGAAAATATTATACAGTTTATTGTCGATACTCAACATTTAATTGATATTAATTTTTTACCTATAGACGTCCTTTTGAAATCTTTAATCAATAGGTGTGCTTCGAACGCACAAACATTTTGGTCTACTTGTTTGGCTGACTCTTTGTCTTGGCAAAATATTAAACATAATTTATTACAAGTTTATATTCCACCTTTGACTAAACAGATATTAATTGATAGATTGGTCCGGCGAAATCAACTTGACACTGAAAAATTTTCGACATTTGTTCCTTCAATAATAAAATTCGCGAACATCCTACTTAATGATTCATCTGAATCCGAAATCATACAAATTATTTTTGCTCATGCCAATAATTCTGTACTATCTATTCTTGGTTTATATCAAATTCCCGATACTTATAAAGATTTGTATCAACTAATCACTAAAATTGAGGAAATTCAAGCGCGAATAACTACAACACCCGTCAGTGTAAACGTTACTTCAATTCAAAATACGCATAATGACTCTAAACTTTTTTGTACCTTCTGTAAAGGTACTAATCACAATTTTAAATATTGTTTTAAAAGAAAGAAGGATAATATAAATGTTAGTACTACGGTTCCAAAAAACTCGCAATAGACCCCAAGTTTCTTATTAATGATGTTATTTTAAATTATACTATTTTACCTCTACAAACCATTTTCATTCAAGGTTATCCTCTATTAACACTTTTTGATTCCGGTGCTACTGTTAATGCTATTAAAACTGCGACTTTTAATAAGTTAAAAGCTAACAATAGAAACATCGTCACCGAATCAATTGATAAAACTATTTCTTTGCCGGGAAATAATTTTTTTAAATGTAATTTAACTGCGAAACTTCATTTTAAATTGGCTAATTTTTCATGGACTCAAACTTTTTTTATAGTAGATTCATTACCGTTTGAGGTAATTTTAGGTGTTGCCACACTTAAAGATTGCAACATCATTTTGGACTTCTTTTAGTCGACGATCAAATTTTATTTTCATCCTAATGTTGAAATACCGTTTTTGGGTTTTTGTAACAATAATCGAATTATTAATACCATTCTCGAAGCGAAAGTAAATCTTAATAGCAAACAAACCAAAGTGTTGCAAACACTCCTTCAAAAATTTAAATCGATTTTTTCTGACATTCCTGGTCTTGCCAAGGGTTTTGAATATAAAATTAAGTTAATCGATAACATTCCGGTTTGTAAAGCTCCTTACTATCTGGCACCCGATAAAGCCAAACTTTTGGACGAGCATGTTCAAGAGCTTGTTACACAAGGGGTACTTTCTCCTTCGAACTCTAATTATAGCTCACCCGTCTTCTTTGTTAAAAAGAAAGACGACTCTTATCGGTTAGTCGCTGACTATAGGTTTGTTAACAAACATATAGAGTTTGATCTGATGAGTTCAGCCAGTATGGCTCATATTTTCGCTAGCTTAGGTAATTCGAAAGTGTTTACACTCCTCGACATGAAATCCAGTTTTCATCAGATAAAATTATCAGATGACTCGAAACATGTCACCGCGATCGTCACACAATATGGTCTGTTTGAGTACAATACCATGCCTTTCGGGCTAAAGGTGGCTAGTCAATCATTAGCTCGTTTTTTAAATTCCAGTCTCGCAGAATTTCGTCATAAATTTCTTCTTATTTATTATGACGATTTAATTGTACATTCGCCCGACATTGAATCACATTTAAATCACCTGAATCTCTTGTTCACTAAAATAAAGTCTATCGGTATCACTATTAATCCTTCTAAGGCTCGATTTTGTATGTCGAGGGTACGTTTGTTGGGTAGCGTAATATCCGCTGAGGGACGCTTTATAGACCCTATTAAGGTGCAAGCAATCAATGACATGCCAACTCCAAAAAACGTCAAAGAAGTTATGCGTCTAGTTGGGGCTGCGGCTTTTTACTCCCGCTATATTCCCATGTTCAGTCAGATTGTAGCTCCGTTAAACGATTTAAAAAAGAAAGGTGTTAGGTTCAAAATTACTAAGGTTCATCTTGATGCAATCTCTACTTTAAAAAAATCTTTATTAAGTGCGCCTGTCTTAAAATTTCCTAATTTTGACAAACCTTTTGTGCTACAAACTGACGGATCAGCTACAGGTCTGGGCACGGTATTACTTCAAAAATATGATGACGGTTTGCACCCCATTATGTACTGTTCTCGAAAATTGAATCCAGCCGAATTAAAATATAACAGTCATGAATTAGAACTTCTCGCAGTAGTAACGGCCCTAGATAAATTTAAAGATTTTTTAACCGACCGCAAGTTTACTCTACAGACTGACTGCAGGTCGTTATTGTGGATTTTTAATACCCCCAATAAATTTAATAAATTATCTAGGTGGATCCTTAAAATTTCGAGATATGACTTTACCCCGGAACATATTAAGGGCAAATTGAACAATATGGCCGATTTTCTATCTAGGTTATACGAAACTGACCATATGTTAGTGAACAAATTTTCTGATTCAAATCAAGATTCAGGCAAAAGTTTCATTAAAATTAAAGAGTTGCATAGCAATGATCCAGGTTATGCAAACCTTTTAAAAAAGATAACCAATACTTTGGATCAAACTGACTTAGAATCGGTGAATGAAGAAATCAGGAACAATGCGCAACTGAACTTTATTAACGTTTTAGCTAATACAAATTTTGATTACCTTTCTGTTAAAAGCGAGCAACGTAACTCTCCCGAATGTAAAATCATTTATCAAAACCTTAAGGCTCAGATGAATGTCCCTAATTTTTGCATAAAGGATGGGTTAATTTATAAGTTCGTCGGAAGGAATCGACTAAAACGTATATTTTTACCAGATAATTTACTCGATTACGTTCTTCGATATTATCATGATTCCAAGTATGCTGCGCATAATTCAGTAATTAAAACATTCCGTGAAATTAGTAAAATATTTTACTACAAAAACCTCTATGCAAAAGTAAGGGACTATGTCAGAACCTGTAAAGTGTGCCAGGCTATAAGGCCATATACACGTAACGATAGGGTTCAGTTGAGTAGTTCCGTGCCGGAGTATACCCTACATACTTTGTACGTCGACTTTATCGGTCCTATTATTAGATCAAGTGAAGGTTTTAAATATATTTTTTCTATTGTAGATGGATTTTCAAAATTTGCTTTCGCCTTTCCATGTAAAAGGCAGACCAGTGACGTTGCTATTTCACTGATACAGAAGATTTTCCTGCAAAACGGATATCCGACGGTTGTTGTAGCCGACAACGGACCAGCTTTTGCGTCGATCAAGTGGAAAACCTTCTTATTTAATAATGGTATTAGAGCTGCCTACTGTTCGAGCTATACACCATCTTCGAACAAGAGCGAGTGCCTCAATCGACAGATAAAATATAATTTAGGATGCATTCTCAAAGAATATTCTGTACAACATAAAAATTGGTCAAAATTTTTAAGTTTTGTAATTTTCAATTACAACAACTCCTACAAAAGTACAATCGACTCAACACCAGCTGAAGTTTATTTTGGTAGAAAGTTAATGACGCCGTTTGTGATTATAAACGAATTAACTGAGTTAATCACGAGTTCTGGTAAACCATCACAAGCACATATACAAGATGCGTTAAAGATTGCTCACCAACAACGAGTCAACCAAACTTTAAATAAACCAACGCTGTCTAAATATAAAGTGGGTCAATTGGTCATGGTAAAAAACTTGGCCCCGAATATGAACAAGAATATCGCACCTAAATTCACTTCAAAATTCAATGGGCCGTACAAGATAATAAAGTTCACTACACCAACTTCAGTTAGGCTAAAAGCTCCAAAGTCTAATAAGAAAACCTTCGGCATGTCGATATACAACATTCGGCCATACTATCTCAGAGGATATCAAGGGAATGGTAACGTTACTGCATCCTAATTAAACATCTAAATGTATTTAAATCTTCACGTCTAATCCACATTTGTAAGATTTTTCATTCATCTATTCGTGTCATTCTTGCTTTAATATTTTTCAATTAGCATGTCGCTAATTTTTTTGGCCCCCTGGAGTGGAGAATAATTTTTTTTAGTACTCCACTGTTTAAAATTTATTATTATTTTGTTTTCATATTTTTATTATTCAAAAAATAATAATTTATATAATTATTGGTTTATGCGAGTTGAGAATTTACATAATTTCAACAAACATTTACTTAGATCGGATATGACTTGCGTATATCCAAGCTTACTTCGATATTTCCGCACATATTTCAAAGGAGTTACAAAAAGTACTTGTCTCAAGACAGTTACTAAAATTAGTTGGCTCAGTACAGTTACTAAAAGTAGTTGTCTCACATGAATTAATCAGATGGTATTTTGAATTTTTATTTCTTCAATTTACAAATTGAATATTTATTATGGATTGTGCTGAAGTATCGAATAGGCGAATTAATGGTTTCTATCTGATTGTATCTAAGTATATTTTTTTTGTATAATTTATTTAATTCACCATTCCGAAACTTGTGGTTTTTCAAACTTGTCACATTTCAATACACATTCTATACACATTTTGGCTGTACAATTTATGTATTTTATGTGAATATGCAATGACTTTTTTAATTTATAACTATATTGTTTTGTATACGCTTGGTATTTTTGGCCTTGTAGTTTTTCTTTACAGAAGCGTAAAGTCCCCTTTATATACAACTATGTATCTGAATTAAATTTGTAGTGTATATTTATATTTTTGCAAATCAGACATATTTGAACATTTTTTTTTACTGTAGTGTCGTTTTTTTTTTTTATACGATATTTCTTTTTACTACAGTTCAATCTAGTACATATTCATGTAATTTTTTTTATAACTTGTACAACCAAAATGTGTATAGAATGTGTATTGAAATGTGACAAGTTTGAAAAACCACAAGTTTCGGAATGGTGAATTAAATAAATTATACAAAAAAAATATACTTAGATACAATCAGATAGAAACCATTAATTCGCCTATTCGATACTTCAGCACAATCCATAATAAATATTCAATTTGTAAATTGAAGAAATAAAAATTCAAAATACCATCTGATTAATTCATGTGAGACAACTACTTTTAGTAACTGTACTGAGCCAACTAATTTTAGTAACTGTCTTGAGACAAGTACTTTTTGTAACTCCTTTGAAATATGTGCGGAAATATCGAAGTAAGCTTGGATATACGCAAGTCATATCCGATCTAAGTAAATGTTTGTTGAAATTATGTAAATTCTCAACTCGCATAAACCAATAATTATATAAATTATTATTTTTTGAATAATAAAAATATGAAAACAAAATAATAATAAATTTTAAACAGTGGAGTACTAAAAAAAATTATTCTCCAGTTCGACGTATAAAAAGACGAATTAACTCTACTGATAGCTCACGCGAACTCATAATAGCTTGAATGTAGGAATAGGAGGTAGACACCTAAGATGTCGTAGCGAACTTTATCAAAAGTGAGCCTAGAAGACTTGAGGTATATATTGGAGCAAGGGGAGGTAATATCCACTGTTAAAAGTCTAATTTTCTTCTAAAAACCTCGAAATAAAATGCTTTTTTTTAAATTATTAAATTTAGGCAAACTTTTTTGTTTTTGTTTTCCGTAATCTATTAGGTTTTTTTGGTTTATTTTACCCTAATATCACAAAAATTCGTTACGCAGGAGCTGCTTCAACTTAACAAATTTCCTTAAAATACATAAAACACTCTCTAGCGGTCACAATTTTAGCCTGATCAAAATGATATGACGTATATAATTATAGTATTTGCAAGTCCAATTTGATTAATAAATGACATACGTCGAGGGGAATCGAGGGGGGGAGGTATAAAGAAAGAAGAAAACACAAAATATAAAATATCTCTCTTAATATTAGAACAATCGAAAAATGCGAACAATCGAAAAATGCGTTAGGAATAAAGTTGTAGAAAAATCAAATTTGCTACAATTCATCTCCTTGTCATTTTTGCTAAAACTCTAATGTGTACAGAGATATTAAGGAATTTAATTTTCAGTCTTAAACCGTCAATATTTCTGTAAATATTAGTGTGACAGAAAAAATGATAAGAAACAAAATTACAATAAAACTTAATACCTATAAGTTTACTTCTTATAAATTTTTCGGATTTTCAAATATTAAGGGAGATATGTCAAATTTTGTGTTTCCCCCTCCCTTTAAAACTCCCTTTCACCTTGCCCAATTTTACCCATTAAGGAACTTGACCTTTTGAATACCAAAAGCGCCTCAAATACCAAATTTCATTCAGATAAAATGAAAACTGCGACTGCTAGAGTGATTACAGACATGTATGTATATATATATGTCCATAGATATATGTATATACATTTTACAGATGGTGATTTTTGACATCTACTAGGTAGGATCGATGGACATTTGAAGAAATTTTTGCGAAATTTTGACTTCGGTACGGGACAAATAGCTCTATTTCCTTTCAGAAAATTTGCTAAAAAGGAACACTACGAGCATTCACAAGTCTATTTGCATTCATTTTTAGTGTTCCATGCCAAAATTGACACATTTAGAACGTAGGCTATTTAACATATATGATAAGTTAGGTTATAACCGTAAGATCATAAGGTCCATTGTAATACCTAAACATTAAAGATGATGATAAGGAATTTTGTTTGCAGACTAAGAATTGGTAGGTTGTGCGACTGCCGCCAATTATAGTAGGAACTATAGCGATATTTATCTGGAGTTCGTGAAAGTAATCGGAAGCACATCTTCAGAAGCAAAGCCGGTTACGTTTGTTCTTGTCCCTACGCCGACAATTTTGTCAATTAGCCGCTCCCTTAATTTTTTAAAAAAACATTTTTTGGATATGTATTAAACATATAAAATTGAAGAGTATTAAGCGTCATACAAGAAAGTCGTTAAGATGTTTTCTTTAATGTTTTCTGTTAATATGAGACGAAATTTTACAGAAAAGTAGTTATAAAGAATTAAATTTTCTATAAATGGAGTACAATATTTTATCTTTAACTCATAAAAGAAAAATCAATTTAAATATGGGAATAAAATTTAAATCCTGAAATACTTTCAGGATATTTCAAGATACGTAACATATAAGAATTCCAAGGTATGTGGAACAACGTTCCTCGTTCATTGATCGAACTACAGGTAAACCATTATTATATTATTAGAATAATGATGGAATAATTTCAATAAATTTTCTGTTATATATACAACTAAAGAATAATATTAATGTTTTATTTACTATTATTACTTTTATGAAACGCAATCTAATAATGTTTCTATTTACTTATAATATTGTAGAACATCATCAGTTGCATGAATGTTGTTAATGATAGACAATTAACAACATAATTGTAACTCAAATATGGGGTCTACTTCACGAAATGCAGGAATATTACATCGTGTCGTCTTAATAGCTATGATGTGAAAAACAAAGCTTTGTGCCGTTTATGTGCCCATAAAATAATATGATTTTTTAACCACTTTCAATAATTCTATAAAATTTTGACTCCCAACAATATATATATATATATATATTAAAAATTTCATTAAGTCAGTGGTCGCACGCGAAGTGACAGTTCGAAAATACTTTTAACAAACCAATGCACGCACTTATCGAAGAGAAGTGCTGCCGTTGAGTGGATCGAGAATATTCGTTTCTTCAGACGGAATTACCCGATTTTACCCGATGACGAAGTATAGCCGAGTTTGTTACTAAAAAAAAACTTAACCAACAAGGCAGAGAATATTTTAAGCGCCAAAGTAGAGCGAGTTAAGTAGAGTTAGTTGCTCTGCTAAAATTCTACTCTGGTTTCAATAGGTAAAAATTTTAATTTATTTTATTTTTTAATTTAAGAGTTCTTTTTTTTTAATATAAAAGAATATTATTTTTTTAACAAATTTTATATTTTTAATTTTAACCGAACACAAATTATTCGCCAATATTATTAGTAAGGCTAGTAAATATTTAAAAAGTGTTCTCAAATTAACGATAAATCTTAAATTACCCGAAAAGCGGGTAATTTTAAAACCTGCACATTGGCAACACTGCGAAGACGCCAAAAACAGACTGTATGAGGATCCTAAAAGCCTCTAGTCGATGAGGTGGGGATATTTTAAACAGCAGAGCGGCCAATGATTTTATGGAGTCCACGCGAGACCACTGTTCGGATAAGTAATTGTAGTTATATCCAGATACAACGACGTTCAGCCATAGCGATCTGAATTAATAGGTCCCTTGAAATTCATTATAAACGAATTCAATTATACCTTAGTATACTCTGTATATAGATGTAATGCATTGCGTAGGTACTACCTACGTTATAATAGTTTGTGAATAGGGATAAAAAAGTAATGACAAACAAACTTATTATAAAAATTCAATATCAATATAATTGTTATTAAAAAGTATAAAATAAGCATCATTTTATACAACTCGTATATTCTCATATCTAATTGATAAATTGATAAAAAATATATTACATCGCATTTAATATCTTATTTGCTTGCTTGCTACCTTGAATAAAATCGTACAAACATTAACATCATTTCAATGATTGGTTATTGGGTTTTTTGTTCATTTTTATTACCTCTATGTACACATACTGAATATAATCATGTAATATAGAGGTGTCCAATGATCTATATTTATAACAAGCATTACAAATCTTTTTAAAAGTCTTCTGTTTCTCGAACAGTCGATGGAGCTAGAATTAAAATTTAATATATACGATGGACGATATTATGAAACGTATTAAAAAAAACAACGTATTAATATGTCTTAAAATTCATTTTTCATTAAAAATCGGTTATTTATGCATTATTTTTGATCTATTCATGAAAAATCGACTGATTCTACATCTCATTAAAATTCTAAGAAACTTCAAGTTGGTCTAGAAACTGGAAATTTGGTAGAAATTAAGGTCATACAGTACAATTAACGGGAAAAATCATAAAAATATATTTCTGCCCACAAAAATGTTAGAAAACACTTATTTGCCTAAAAATTCATATCTTAACTATTTTATATAATAATTTGGCTACAAATTTGTTTACTTAAAATGCATAAAGTATTTGTGATGCTATTTAGATTGTTTAGAAGATACGACACGTCGAATCTCGTCGAATATAGTGTATTAAAATGTCATTTTGACAATACAAACATATACATAATATGTTTGTTTGATTTCATACGCGCCGAACCCCTTGTAGAAACTCATTGTAAACTCAATGTTAGTTGTTAGTTTTATATATAATAGTTCAGTTTGTTGGGTCAGATTGTTTTGGTTAGTTTAAAAAAGTTCTTTTTTATAAAATAGGAGTTTGGAACATACGTAATCGCATACATAATTCATTTCATTTTCGACGTAGCCGCAGCTCTCTCTTACGTTTTTAGGCTCATTCGATCCTTTTACGACGCGAGCTTTCCTCAGATATGCGTTTTCTATAATTCCGAGCATATCGATATGACAAATATTTAATTATTTTGTAATTATTATTCCCTTTTCGACGCTGCCGTAGCTTTTACATATGTGAAGCATTGGACTTTTAAGACTCGTTGGATTTCTTCCGACGCAAACTTTCATCTGACATGAGTTTTCTAGAATTCCGAGCATATTTACGAGCCATATGAGACGTAATCTTCAATTTTTTAATACCGATTTTCACTTATATTTCGGCCAATATTTAAATTGTGTCACTATGCCTCCTAGTAGGGCTCCGCAAGCTCTCCACAATGACAATTGAATCAATGTCCTAGTTATACGCGTTTCCATGCTACATAAATTTGTAGCTGTGCTCATTCGAAGCCATTCACGCTCATGCGCCTGGTACAATGACGTCACAGGTAAAACAAATACAGCGCGACATATACGTAAAGACATTACCTATCTGCTGTGGGCTAAATTATTGTAAACGCTTATTAGTCTTGAAGTTATTAATAGTATATAAATACCGTTTTTCAAAAACATTTCTATAGAGAATCTATGTTAAATAAATTAAAAAAAATATTTACTATAAAACCATACATACTGAAACTGAATGTCTGGACTGGAATATTGAGTGGCCATATTATAGGACCATTCTTCATTGACGGATCTTTAGATTCTCAAAAATATTCGAGTTTGTTACGAAATAACATTTTAACTGTTAGAGCTCTTCCTAATTTAGACCTGAAATATGTATGGTTCCAACAAGATAGTTGCCCTGCACACAATGCCATGATAGTAAGGCTGTTCCTGGAAAAAACTTTCCAGGAACGTCTTATGAGTGGTTTTGGAACCTTCAAGTGGCCAGCCAGATCTCCTAACGACTTTTGTCGAGTTTTTTGAAAACACAGATCTATTCGCGGAATAGGCCTGAAAATTTGCAACAATTAAGGCAAAGAATTGTTGACAATTGTGCGAATATTTCTCCTCAAGTGCTAGAAAATACCCGGGTAGATTTCTACAATCGACTCGGATATTGTTTAGCAAATAATGGAGGAATATTCGAACCGTTGGTTTAACTTTTTTTTTGTCGGAAATCTATTTTTCTTTTTGGTTTTTATTTTTCTTTAAATTTGTGTGGATTGTTGTTTTATGTTATACCGTGAATAGAATACTATCATTTATTTTCAAACATTCCACATACAAATAATAAGGGATATTCAAAACAAAATTTTCAATTGTTAGAAGTAATGCTAAGCTTAAGAAGACAACAATGAACATATTTAACCGACTCTCATTACATGTTCGTGCAGTACAAACCAGTCCAGCAATCATACAGTAATAATGACATACACAACAGACACACTAATGACTAAAGAGTACCCCAACTATTTTTATTTCTTTATTAAGCATATTGTGTATAGTTATTATAGTAAATAATATTTAACATTGATTCTCTATCAGCAATGCTTTCCAACACGTACGGTATAGTAACACAATAATATTCGACCGACCACCAGAGTAACGAGCAAATAGACGTCTTTCACGTGAAAAATGTTGTTGCTAATTTATATTAAAATATGTGATCAATTGTTGAGATTCAAAGGTTTCTTATGACAGAAAATTATCTTCAACCCAAAAATAGGTTGTATACATAGAGGTTGTGAGAGTGTTTCACAGTTTCAGATTTTATTATATATGAATTCTTATCATCATTATAATATTATTCTATTTTACTGAATGCAAATATTTAAACATCATTTTTAGAATTATTTAATACGAAATATAGAAAGGTGCCTATCAATTTCTCTATGCCTTCATACATACAGACACACTCTATTATCTACACTTTTTCTTATAATATTGAATTTAATAGAGAGACTATTGGTGGAACTGATTGATTGGTGTACGATAAATATTGAAAATCATCTTTTTTTTTCTATTTGTTCAGATATAATATAATTCTATAAAATCATGTAATCCACTTGAATTAATGATTTCAAATGAAATAAATAATAAGGTCTTCTTAATAATTTTGTAAATATGTTTTAGAATGTTGTTGAGTTCAACAAAGTAGAAAATTACATTTCGTAGTCTACTAAAATATTTTAGAGTATGACACATTATGAACATTAAATCAAGCAATATGTCGAACTTCGCAAAGTGATTTATTGAATGTTTTTAGATTAAAGAATAATAAGTAAAAAAAAAGAACTCCGGAAATGGGCCGAAATATTCTTGTTAATCTAATACTTGGTGAATTTAATAAATCAATATTTACTCAATAGTATGTCCATTACTCAATGACACATTTTAAAATACCTAAGCTCAAAAACCTCTTTTTCTCAAGTTTACCTATATACAGTTTACCTATTAATTAAAATGAGTGTAAATTGTTTTTATACCCAGTATATGTAAATATACAAGGTATATTAAGTTTAGTCACGACTTTGTAACGCTTAAAAATATTGATCGTAGGCTTGAATGTTTGGCATGTGTTAATAAAAAAGCCTAATTCGGCCGTTAAGAAGAGATAATCAGCTGAAATTTTTTGTGTGTGTTTTGTGTGCAAAAAATTAAGGTAAACTTCGTTAATGGACAAAATTGGAACGTGTTACTCCCCACCAGGGGGGTAAATATATATCTTTGAAATCGTAATAGAAACAATATCTTTGAACAAAAAATATTTTCCTTTTTAAAATAAACAACTTTTGTTTGAAATATTTTTTCGTTAACTCAATAGTTTTTTCATAACTTGTATTCAAAAGTTCCTCGACTATTGATAGTCGGACGAAGACGTAGATATGTACAAACATAACATGTCGTATACTATTGTTTTTTATATCCAGTATATGAAAATATACAAGTTATATTAAGTTTAGTTACGACTTAAAACTAACTTCCGCTTCGCGTTGGCTTACTTCCGATTCGCCTTATCTTAACGCTGCGCACTAACTAACGCTTCAGGTTAACTAAAGCTTCGCGTTTGCTAAAACTTCGCGTCGACCAACACTTAAGTTTGACTAATTAACGCTTCATGTTAACTAACGCTTGGCATTGATTAAATAAGCTTCGCGTTGGCTTACCTACGCTTCGCGTTAACTTACGCTTCACATTCACTAGTGCATCGCATTGTTTTTACGCTTTGCGCTAGGTAACGCTTCATGTTCACTAATGCTTCGCGTTAACTTTGCTTTGGGTTAACTAATGCTTTTCGTTGGGCAAACCAACGCTTCACATTGACCAATTCTTCGCATTAACTAAAGCTTCGCGTTGACTAGCTAACGCTTCGTTTTAGCTTACGTTTCGCGTTGACATTTTGGGGACTGACTCCTTATTTGAACCCTGGACCTGAGAAACTTACCCAATAAATAATATATACCAATTATTTTTGTTAAAAAACTTGGTCCTTAGATTTCACTACTTTTGAAGGCGAACATTCTTGTTTTTGCTGGAATAACAACACTTTTTGTGTGCGATAATATTTTACTTGATGGTTGTGTCTTATAATAATGAAATTTTTCCAATAGATATTTTTGTTGGTTGTCGAATGGCCTATTACCAAAGTATGGCAAGTTATTTCCCTTCCACCCTGTTTATGCAGAGAATCGCTACGTACGTGGAACACTTTTAATTTATCTAAACTTATTCTAGAAATATAAAGCTCTATTTGTAGTATCTTATATTCACAAATTTCTTTTTATCTCAACTATGTATTATTTATACATTTACACATGAACCAACGAGTAAGTCGACAATAAAATATACGATCAAACAGACTTCAAAATATTCGATCAAACAGACTTTCTGAAAGGAAAAAACTTCTTTTCTTGGAATAATGGAATGTACTAAAAATCTCACAAAATCATTATTCGTTTTCACTTTATCAGAATTCATTAGATCCTCATTTATTGCATCAAAATTTTGTGGTTTTTTCTATTATCAAAAAGTGCTAGGTTTGTATTGGTACTAAATTTTTGAAATACGAGAGCATCTGATTATATTATTTGTGAAATTTCAAGCCCATGCATACAGTTATTCTCGAGATTAGAACATCAGTAGGTAATGAATAACTAGCTAATAGATATCCAAGATCTCGGAAATAAAAAATAATATTTTCCTATCACCTTCACCGTATTTTATCAAATTATTTGAATGTATAAAACCAAGACAATAAAAACTAGGTTGAAATCTCATTGAAAAACCCAATTTTCTAGTAAAATATTTTTGACATAAAAAGTAATGAAAAGATCATAAAAAGTACGATGTGTTGATCTGACTTACCCTGTAATTTTGAAATACTGGTTCGTTTTTTCTATCCTTGTGGTTGTAATTGAACCTACCTATCCTCTTTACGAATGATACTACAGAGCGCCACTTTATTTATTTTATCTCAGGTATCCCTATTTTGGTCGAGCCGAAAGTGAGATATCTCTTTTTAGCTGTTTGATGGCGTTACATCAGAAGGTGGAATGTCATCCGTCCCATTACACACCTGACAAGTTGCGTGGTCCTCTAACTACATGAGGGGTAGATACCTATAGAGTCTAAAGTGGTAGATACCCATTAAATAAGTGCAGGAGTTAATACATATTGAATAAGCATCGCAATCAGAAGGATGATGTCTTTTCGGTTTTTACCAATGAGCCAGATTAATCTTGCTGTGTTATAACCAGTTACCGTTCGAGTGGTCGAGCTGTTAAAGCCACTTTGCTAGAAGTGGGGAGATTTATTATTTGATTCCCAATGGCGAAAAGTTTTCTGCAGTTTCATTTCACAAACTCCAGATTATCTATAGTACTACCGGTACTACAACCAGTTGTAATTTGTTTGGTTTGTCTGCAGTCTCCTGCAACTTTTAATTGCTTGTCTCTAGGCCTTTCCACCTAAGCAGAAGTATAGCCTGTCTTTTTTTATTAAAGCTAAGCAATTTTTGAATAACATGCCTTTCCGGTAGCTTTATTTTTCTCTTTAAAAAGCCTACAATATACGAAAACTCATCCATTTTGTAATAAAGACGCATAACAAAATTTACCTAAAACAATATATATATATATATATATATATATATATATATATATATATATATATATATATATATATATACATATATATATATATATTTATTTATATATATATATATATTTATATATATATATATATATATATATATATATATATATATAGCAAACAATATTCCTTACAGTACAAAGGCTTAAAAGACTACTAAGGATATATCAAGATAATGTATATATAACAAAAGCTTCCCCTACCATCTCACAAGTAATGCTTTTTGATTTGTTATGATTAAAATTGCTCAAAGAATTATAAAGTAAATTTTGTGGTTGGTATTATATTTTGTAATTTATGCTAATTTTTGTATAATATTATTATTGGGGTTGTATTTTTATATGGTAGGGTAGAGTATTCAGTATACTATGTATGTATCCATAGAAGTATGTTATGTGGTATTTTTAATCCAAGTAGAGAAAAATTTATGTGTGCGTAGGAGTAAATCAAGGGGATTATACTGTTGAATATCATTTGTATTTACTAAAATTCATGTTTATGAATATATTTTAGTTGTATATAACTACTCTGTTGTAGTATGCCGCTTTATAATTGTAATATGTAAGTTATTTCCTATGATCGTGTTATGATAATGTGGGAATCTGTAAGTTAAGGTAGTCCGGCCATGGATAAATTAACGGTTAAATGATAATTTAATTTATGGTAGTCAATACTTAGAATATTTTAATTTACAGTTGTGGAAAATCATTTTCATAAATTTCTTTTTTAAAACATCCTTTTCCCCAGGTCACCAATAAGTGACTGTATAAAAGCTTGAGGGATACAGATTAAGCATAGCGCAGCGTTTGCCTCAAGCTTTTATTTATGGCCACATATTGGTGGGAAAAACTATATTATTTACCTTTTGGTTCATTAAAGACTGTTTAGAAAAAAATGTTTAATGTATATATTTTTCTACTTTCAAGTCTATTATATTAAAAAAACAAGTAAAAATAACTAACTGAATTAATTGCTTAAATACCCGGTATATCCTGAATTTATGTATTAAAATTTGGAGCAAAAGTGGTTTATTTATATAAAAAAGGAACATTTTTGTTCTTCAAAGATGGGCAGTTGTGCCCATTTTGCCGAAAAATGGGGCGTTTTTCCCATTCACCAACTTGACCTTACTTTTTAGCTCTAGAACACACACCCAAAATTACAATCTGTTATGTCTTTTCGAGTTTGAGTTATCGTGCTCACGGTCAGACGGACGGACGGTATGCGGAAATGCCAAAGATTTATGCCGGCGATCAATATTTTCAAGCGTTACAAAGCCGGGATTAAACTTAATATACCTTGCACATTGACATATACCGAGTATAATAATTTCAGTTAATTGATATTTATTTTAAGACTAAGAAACTGTAACAAATTTCCCACCGCATCCAATACTTTAAACATTTATCAAACTTACACCAAATTTATATTTCTGCGAATATTTTCGAATAGAAAATCTACATAGAACGATATTAGATAATATGTATTATCACGTCACTTGTACATGTGTGCAAAGTTTCAAAGCTCTAACTTAATTTGAACTAGTCGAAATTCTGATTATAAGATTTTACCTAAATGTACATTCCCGTTCATAAAAATTGAACTAGTTGAAACATTGTAAGTATTATTGAATGTATATATTACACATATATTTAGTAATATATATGCTTAGAATGCGACTGGTTCAATTTTTATGTATGGGACTGTACAATTTGAAATTTATATTTTTACAAGTAATTTTTGCTCTGCCGGTTTTGGTCGTGCCTCATAAGCATGTTTGTACTTTTTCGAGAGTTTTACGCATGTTAAATAGCTCTACAGATGAAATCAAATTATAAATGTTATGCGATGAAACTTTTTTTAAACTATTGTATAAAATTTTTGTACATTAATTTTAATAAAGTTATCTCTTTTAGGAATTTTAAAATATATACAATTTTATTTTATAAAGTTCTATTTCATTGCTGATTTGACTATACTCATACGTCGGCCGGACTAACTTAATGTATTATTACATATTGTACGTTAAAAATAAAAAAAAAATAGATAAAGCTAAAACATTCTAATTGGTACTTTGTATGTAATATTACACATAAATATAGTAATATGCACGCTTAGAGTGTGATTTTCTGATTTAAATATTTGCATTCCAGTATCAGACAGCATTTGTAATAAATTTGCTTATGGTTTATATTAATACTTTTATTAACACAATAATCATTGTTCATTAGATACCACTAAATAATATTTATGGAGTCCCTCTCTCTTTATCATAGATGGAAAATATTATTGTAGAATTTACAACTAGTACAATTTTTTTAATTCATAAAAATAACGTTTCTTTATAACTTTGGCTATTATTTACCAGTAAAATTAGCTAGGCTTTTTTTACCAACCCCAACATTAATAAATGAAAACTTAATCCTGACGCAATGTGATAAATAAACCCATCAGTTTACATGTGAGTGAACTTAGCAGAATATTGTCCAGCAGATCAAAAATAAATGGGAGTTCTTTTCGCATGCAGCTGAATTCTACAGTTCCTGATACTTTTTATTAGTAATAGTTCTGGTGTTTTTCCCATAAAAAAAGTCAATTGACAAAATGATCTGCCAACTTCCTGTAGCAGATCATTTTGCAGCATTTTCAAAAACAAATCAAAAAAAAAAGTTCTTCTTGCATGCAGCTGAGTTTTACAGTTCCTGATACTTTTCAGGAATAATTCTAAACTCATGTCCAAGTGCCAGCAAATCATATACGGAAGTTCGAAAAGTCGAAAAATACTATTGTTATCGTTTTAAATCATTTTGAAAGGCTAAAACCCTCTGTATTTCTCAAATCCGTACCAGAACTGCAATCTAGAACTTGATTCGAGTCCAGAAGTCATGTCCAAGTACCAGTAGATCATGCCAGAACGTTTGAAAAGTAGAAAAATACTATTTTCATCGTTTCAAACCATTCTTTAAAGCTAGAACTCTTTTGTTTTACCCAGATTCGTATTGAAACTGCAATCTAAAACTCGATTCGAGTTCAGACCTCACGTTCGAGTGCCAGCAGATCATGCCAGAACGTTTAAAAAGTCGGAAAATACTATTTGCATCGTTTTAAAAAATTCTTGAAAGCTAGAACTCTTTCGTTTTCAACAGATTCGTATCAGAACTGCAACCTAGAGCTCGATTCGAATCCAGAACTCACGTTCGAGTGCCAGCAGATCATGTCAGAACGTTTAAAAACGAAAAATACTATCTTCATCGTTTCAAATTATTTTGAAAGGCTAGAACTTTTTTGTTTTTAATAGATTCATATCTGAACTGCAATATAGAAATTGATTGGAGTCCAGAACTCACGCCCAAATGCCAACAGATCATATCAGAACGTTTAAAAAGTCGAATAATACTATTTTCATCGTTTCAAATCATTTTGAAAGCAAGAACTCTTTCATTTTCCACATATTCGTATCTAACAGTAACCTAGAACTCGATTCGAGTCCAGAACTAACGTTCAAGTACTAGCAGATCATGTTAGAACGTTAAAAATCGGAAAAGTTGAACGTTAAAAAGTCGACCTTTGTTACGAATATTAATGAAGAAAAGAAAAAAGGAAAAGCATGTGAAAAAAGTAAACAAATTTAAAAAGTCACAGTTGCCTTAACGTCCCCCAAACGTGCGACATAATATGTGGATGTCCCTTAACCATTATTTACAGTTAACCATTATTTGAAGTTATATATGTTAATATGTTCTAATTACTAACATGTATGACTTAAAATGTTTGCCGATAAAAGAATTATCCTTACCAGATTATCAATAACGATAACAATTTAGTGTAATGAAATAAAATTGAACATCACATAAAAAACAAACAGCTTAAACTATATCAATAATGACGTTTAATTTAAAAATTCTAGCATGGAAGACAACTGGTATAATTTATTTAATGAGTTTACATACAGTTTGTGTAGTGACATTTAACACTATTACATCGTACCCAACTTAATATCCGTATTGACTTGACTTGATAGTCATCTATTGTTATTCTGTCGACTATATATATATATATATATATATATATATATATTATTAGGTCAACGAAGAATGTTATACCAGAGAGAATTACCGACCCTTTCGATACGGGTGACTTAGAAATGACGAATCAAGATTAAATAACTGAAACAAACTCAACTTTAGTGAATTAAGAAGATAAAGAATTTTGTTTTGTGAAAACAAAAGAAAACCAATTGAAAATAACAACTAACTGAGTTAATTGCTAAAATATCTCAAAAATATTGAGTCCATTATTAGTGCATGAATACTTCTACACTTGTACAGACTTGCAAAAATTTGAAGAGTAGTGAATTTGTACGAGACATTTGTAAACTTGTACATGTGCTGTATGCATTTGTGATTTACTCATATGATAAGTTTTTCTGAAATATGGTGGTAATTAAAGATGAAATTTTATCAAAACTATTCAGTTTATAAAAAAATATTTTCAAATAAAGATGTTTATTTAAAAAAAAAAGGAACATTTTTGTCTTTTTCTGTATATCTTACTGTTTTAGCGGTAGAGATATTTCCCCCTAGCGGGTGAATGGACGAACTGATTTTGCCCATTCACGAACTTTGACTAACTTTTGAACTATAGAACTCCCAATTTCAAATCGTTTTTTGTCTTCGTTTTTGTCTTACTGTGTTGACGGATGGACTGGCAGACACACGGACATGCGGAAATGGACTAATTAGTCTGTTTTCAGAACACCTCTAGAAAAATTTTTGCAGCTATTAATACATAATTTTTACAGAAAAAATCATTGTTATACTACTGTAGTCGGGTATAGTTATTGAGTTTTCTCATTGACGACGTTTCAGTTAATGTATTTTATTAATTATTAATAATAATGCAGACAACATTACCCGATTTTATGCTGCAATCGTACATTGAAGGTAAATATTTTTTATTTTACAGATTGGACAAAATGGCTTCTGGTTTGGCCATATTGTATTGAAGTCAACGATACTTTATTTGTCGAAATCGGTTCATATGTTTAGCATTAGAGTGGTAGTATTAGACTTACGGAAACATACCTTAAACGATCCCCTCACTATAGCACCGTTTTTGAATAAAAGAGGAAAAGATTGGAAATCTTTTCACTAACAACTATAGATGTAGTTTGACGTTATTCATACAATGAGAAATCGCGGTTTCTGTTTGTTCGTATTTACTTAGTTTAAAGGATTCTTAAAGGTTTTTGCAGAATCGATCTATTCTATCAATAAAATCAGTTAAAAAAAACTGTGATTTTATTGATAATTTCGATTAAAAAGCACCCTTTGTAAGGTGACGTGGCAATCCCACGGCGAAATTATTTGCGGTAATATATAAATTGCTCTTTATAAAAACTACCTGAAAGAAGAATTTGAAGTAATTTCAAGTAATATTAAATAACTATAAAGGGTGCATAAAACCCAAAACCTAATCAAACTAACGTATATTTTAGTTAGATTAAGGATTTAGTTAAAAAGGGTTATTAATAATCATATTAGAAATAACCAAATGCTCACTATTTAGATTTGTCAATTGATATTATAAAATTCAAATTCGCCCCAGTACCTAGATCAGTTTTTGCATTATAAATACGTATTTCGACTACAAAGTAGTCATTAACAGTATAAATAAGCTAGTCGTAATTTACTCTTTGACAATTAGAAATTGATAGAAAATCAATAAATTTTATTGAAATTAGTCTTGTTAAAGCAGCTTTCATTCAAATTTACTCTTGTTAACATCAGTCTTATTAAAATGACTTTTATATTGTCTCAGTGTATGTTATTTCACGAAACTGTCACCAAATTAGCAACGAATAAAATATCCTGAGACAATAAAAGAGTAATTTTAATAAGAGTGATGTTAACAACAGTAAATTTGAATGAAAGCAATTTTAACAAGAGTAATTTAAATAAAATTTATTATATTTTAATTTATTTTGTTTAATTTTTTTTTTATTTTTATCTATTGATTTCGATTTTCTATCAATTTCTAATTTCAAAGAGTAAATTACGACTAGCTAATTTATACTGATGATGACTACTTTGTAGCCGAAATACGTATTTATTATACAAAAACTGATCTAGGTATTGGGGCGAATTTGAAATTTTATTTCAAAAACCTAAAGTTCTCATTAATTATCATTTGATAATCTAATATTTAATTGATATTATAACTAAAATTGTGAAAACGAACCAACCACTTACTATTCACCTCCATCTGGAATGGTTCTCTTGCCAATTAATTAATGGTTGGTGTAGTGAAGCACAATTACTTTGTTACATATTCATTTTATATAGTTAAAAAGGCAAAAAAAAAGAAAAAAAAAAGTTATTTGATTTTTTGATTATGAACCTTCACGTCTCTAGTTCTGCAAATCCATTCGTAAGAGGGCGTTATGGTGATCATTAACTCCTTCAAGGGATGATTGGATTTCTTAATTAGAAAAATGTGAGAAACAAATTTAAATAATACTTGGATTCAAGCCCTTTTTCTGTAACACCCTGTAAGTATACCATTTACAAAGAAGACAAGTACTAAATAAAAGTGTTTTGTTAAGCGTCTTATCTTTACTACAACAACAAATTGAATGACGTTTTCGTTTTTTTTTATATTTTGTTACTTATTCTTTCTTGACTCTTCCAATAACAAACCATATTCGGGTACATAAAATGTTTCTTTCGGTTAGCTTTGATGGGGTTGTATGTTTGTTTCCGACATACAACTATCATTTCCGTTTTAAAACGATCATCATGTCGTTTTTATGTCTCGGAACTTACCTTCGATCACAATTTTTATTTAAATATTTTTCAATATTGATTTTTATATGATGCTACATCATTCAGATGACTTATTAACATCATTTTTTATATTTTTGTCTTAACGGACATATATTTATGTGATAAATTGTTTTTCTATAAAATATATTCGTTGGCCTAAGTACGACGAAACGTTCTTTAAGGCCATGTAACTTTTAACCTGGTGTAAAACAACCATGTTTAATGCAAAATTTTGTTCTTGTGTCAACCGGATAGAGCCAACCGGAAAGGTGAAGTTTGTTTTGTGAGTTTATCTTGTCACAACTATCATTGTGTGTTTTGTCACATCTATCATGAACTAAATCTCGATCCATTTCCGGGAAACGTATTAATGATTTTTATAGAGTCATAAAAAAAGAGTGGCATTACTTTTAGGATTTATTCACCCGTCAAAAATCAAAACGCCCTGTCAAAAAAACCTTATTAGATTAGATTGTAACACTCTAGCGCCCACAATTTCATATCTGCTATCCTTATAGTATTTGAAGGACCAAGTTCTCTAATAAAGAAAACACAAAATATAGAATATCTCAAATTTTTGGACCAAGCGGGGACTAATAGCATAAGAGATGAACTTTTTTTCATATTGTGTATATAAAAAAATTTTTTGAATTAAGGTTTAATTTAAAAAAATTCTGTGTTTAGTTTTAAAAAAAAAACTAAACACTTTATTGAAAAGTAATTGAATTATGTGTGTATGTAAAAATATACCACACTTTATAAAAAACTAAACACCGAATAGAAAATAATTGAATTATCAATTATTTTCATAAAGTAATGAAGGTTAAGTTAATTTAGTAATTTTAATTAAAAAGTTATTATGATGTATTTTTTTAAAAAAAATAATGAAAAGTAAATATACGGTACTTTAGAAAAAAAATCCAAAGCAGAGTATTGTATGTGGAATTATGAAAATCAGAAAACGATCGGTCCTAACGCCATACACGTAAATATAAAAAAAGATAATCACGTTGAACCGAAAGTCTTTCAATAAAAGCTGGGCCCATTTAAAAAGATAATATAGAGGTAGTAAGATCTTTACTATCCAGTAAGTGTCTTAGTTGTCGACAAGTGATTCGAATCTGTTAAAAAAATAAAAGGTACAAAAACGGGAACAAAACAAATATATTTTAAAATAAAATATATATTTGAAATAAATAATTTCTAATGTAATATACTGATAGTACAACTATCCTTAGAACACTAACATTGGTTGTACAAGTTATTAAAACAAAGATTACGTGAATATGTGCTAAATAGAATTATAGTAAAAGAAAACTACAGTAAAAAAAAATATGTTCAAATATGTCTGATTTGCAAAATATAAATATGGATTACAAATTTAATTCAGATACATACTTGTATATATAAAGAGACATTACGCTTCTGTAAAGAAAAAATACACGGCCAAAAAAAACCAAGCGTATACAAACAATATAGTTATCAATTGAAAACGTCAATGCATATTCACATAAAATATAAACTGTACACCAAAAGTGTGTATAGAGTGTGTATTGAATTGTTACAAGCTTGAGAGACCACAAGTTTTTGAATAGTGAATTAAATAAATTATAAAAAAAAATATACTTAGATACAATCAGATAGAAACCATTAATTCGCCCATTCGATATTTCAGCACAATCCATAAAAAAATATTCAACTTGTAAATTGAAGAAATAAAATTTTTAAATACCATCTAATTAATTGATGTGAATCAACTAATTTTTGTAACTATTTTTTTGTGTGACTCTACTGAGAGAAATACTTTTGGTAATTAGACTGAGCGAAGTACCTTCTGTAACTGAACTGAAAGAAGTATTAATTCAAACTGATTTTAAATATGTGCTGAAATATTAAAGTAAGCTTGTATATACGCAAGTTATTTCTAATCTAAGCAAATGCCTGTTGAAACTATGCAAATTCTCAACTAGCATAAGGCAATAATTATATAAATTCTTTGAATAATAAAAATATGAAAAAATATCAATAATAAATTTTTATACAGTGGAGTATTAAAAAAAATTATTCTCCACTCCAGGGGGCCAAAAAAATTAGCGACATGCTAATTGGAGAATATTAAAACAAGAATGACATGAATAGATGAATGAAAAATCTTACAAATGTGGATTAGACGTGAAGATTCAAATACATTTAGATGTTTAATTAGGATGCAGTAACGTTACCATTCCCTTGATATCCTCTGAGATAGTATGGCCGAATGTTGTATATCGACATGCCGAAGGTTTTCTTATTGGATTTTGGAGCTTTTAGCCTAACTGAAGTTGGTGTAGTGAACTTTATTATCTTGTACGGTCCATTGAATTTTGAAGCGAATTTAGGTGCGATATTCTTGTTCATATTCGGGGCCAAGTTTTTAACCATGACCAATTGACCCACTTTATATTTAGACAGCGTTGGTTTATTTAAAGTCTGGTTGACTCGTTGTTGGTTAGCAATCTTTAACGCATCTTGTATATGTGCTTGTGATGGTTTAGCAGAACTCGTGATTAACTCAGTTAATTCGTTTATAATCACAAACGGGGTCAATAACTTTCTACCAAAATAAACTTCAGCTGGTGTTGAGTCGATTGTATTTTTGTAGGAGTTATTGTAATTGAAAATTACAAAACTCAAAAACTTAGACCAATTTTTATGTTGTACAGAATATTCCTTGAGAATGCATCCTAAATTATATTTTATCTGTCGATTGAGGCACTCGCTCTTGTTCGAAGATGGTGTATAGCTCGAACAGTAGGCAGCTCTAATACCATTGTTAAATAAGAAGGTTTTCCACTTGATCGACGCAAAGGCTGGTCCGTTGTCGGCTACAACAACCGTCGGATATCCATTTTGCAGAAAAATCTTCTGTATCAGTGAAATGGCAACGTCACTGGTCTGCCTTTTACATGGAAAGGCGAAAGCAAATTTTGAAAATCCATCTACAACAGAAAAAATATATTTAAAACCTTCACTTGATCTAATAATAGGACCGATAAAGTCGACGTACAAAGTATGTAGGGTATACTCCGGCACGGAACTACTCAACTGAACCCTATCGTTACGTGTATATGGCCTTATAGCCTGGCACACTTTACAGGTTCTGACATAGTCCCTTACTTTCGCATAGAGGTTTTTATAGTAAAATATTTTACTAATTTCACGGAATGTTTTAATTACTGAATTATGCGCAGCATACTTGGAATCATGATAATATCGAAGAACGTAATCGAGTAAATTATCTGGTAAAAATATACGTTTTAGTCGATTCCTTCCGACGAACTTATAAATTAACCCATCCTTTATGCAAAAATTAGGGACATTCATCTGAGCCTTAAGGTTTTGATAAATGATTTTACATTCGGGAGAGTTACGTTGCTCGTTTTTAACAGAAAGGTAATCAAAATTTGTATTAGCTAAAACGTTAATAAAGTTCAGTTGCGCATTGTTCCTGATTTCTTCATTCACCGATTCTAAGTCAGTTTGATCCAAAGTATTGGTTATCTTTTTTAAAAGGTTTGCATAACCTGGATCATTGCTATGCAACTCTTTAACTTTAATGAAATTTTTGCCTGAATCTTGATTTGAATCAGTAAATTTGTTCACTATTAAATGGTCAGTTTCGTATAACCTAGATAGAAAATCGGCCATATTGTTCAATTTGCCCTTAATATGTTCCGGGGTAAAGTCATATCTCGAAATTTTAAGGATCCACCTAGATAATTTATTAAATTTATTGGGGGTATTAAAAATCCACAATAACGACCTGCAGTCAGTCTGTAGAGTAAATTTGCGGTCGGTTAAAAAATCTTTAAATTTATCTAGGGCCGTCACTACTGCGAGAAGTTCTAATTCATGACTGTTATATTTTAATTCGGCTGGATTCAATTTTCGAGAACAGTACATAATGGGGTGCAAACCGTCATCATACTTTTGAAGTAATACCGCGCCCAGACCAGTAGCTGATCCGTCAGTTTGTAGCACAAAAGGTTTGTCAAAATTAGGATGTTTTAAGACAGGCGCACTTACTAAAGATTTTTTTAAAGTAGAGATTGCATCAAGATGAACCTTAGTAATTTTGAACCTTACACCTTTCTTTTTTAAATCGTTTAACGGAGCTACAATCTGACTGAACATGGGAATATAGCGGGAGTAAAAAGCCGCAGCCCCAACTAGACGCATAACTTCTTTGACGTTTTTTGGAGTTGGCATGTCATTGATTGCTTGCACCTTAATAGGGTCTATAAAGCGTCCCTCAGCGGATATTACGCTACCCAACAAACGTACCCTCGACATACAAAATCGAGCCTTAGAAGGATTAATAGTGATACCGATAGACTTTATTTTAGTGAACAAGAGATTCAGGTGATTTAAATGTGATTCAATGTCGGGCGAATGTACAATTAAATCGTCATAATAAATAAGAAGAAATTTATGACGAAATTCTGCGAGACTGGAATTTAAAAAACGAGCTAATGATTGACTAGCCACCTTTAGCCCGAAAGGCATGGTATTGTACTCAAACAGACCATATTGTGTGACGATCGCGGTGACATGTTTCGAGTGATCTGATAATTTTATTTGATGAAAACTGGATTTCATATCGAGGAGTGTAAACACTTTCGAATTACCTAAGCTAGCGAAAATATGAGCCATACTGGCTGAACTCATCGGATCAAACTCTATATGTTTGTTAACAAACCTATAGTCAGCGACTAACCGATAAGAATCGTCTTTCTTTTTAACAAAGAAGACGGGTGAGCTATAATTAGAGTTCGAAGGAGAAAGTACCCCTTGTGTAACAAGCTCTTGAACATGCTCGTCCAAAAGTTTGGCTTTATCGGGTGCCAGATAGTAAGGAGCTTTACAAACCGGAATGTTATCGATTAACTTAATTTTATATTCAAAATCCTTGGCAAGACCAGGAACGTCAGAAAAAATCGATTTAAAGTTTTGAAGAAGTGTTTGCAACACTTTGGTTTGTTTGCTATTAAGATTTACTTTCGCTTCGACAATGGTATTAATAATTCGATTATTATTACAAAAACCCGAAAACGGTATTTCAACATTAGGATGAAAATAAAATTTGATCGTCGACTTAAAGAAGTCCAAAATGATGTTGCAATCTTTAAGTGTGGCAACACCTAAAATTACCTCAAACGGTAATGAATCTACTATAAAAAAAGTTTGAGTCCATGAAAAATTAGCCAATTTAAAATGAAGTTTCGCAGTTAAATTACATTTTAAAAAATTATTTCCCGGCAAAGAAATAGTTTTATCAATTGATTCGGTGACGATGTTTCTATTGTTAGATTTTAACTTATTAAAAGTCGCAGTTTTAATAGCATTAACAGTAGCACCGGAATCAAAAAGTGTTAATAAAGGATAACCTTGAATGAAAATGGTTTGTAGGGGTAAAATAGTATAATTTAAAATAACATCATTAATAAGAAACTTGGGGTCTATTGCGAGTTTTTTGGAACCGTAGTACTAACATTTATATTATCCCTCTTTCTTTTAAAACAATATTTAAAATTGTGATTAGTACCTTTACAGAAGGTACAAAAAAATTTAGAGTCATTATGCGTATTTTGAATTGAAGTAACATTTACACTGACGGGTGTTGTAGTTATTCGTGCTTGAATTTCCTCAATTTTAGTGATTAGATGATACAAATCTTTATAAGTATCGGGAATTTGATATAAACCAAGAATAGATAGTACAGAATTATTGGCATGAGCAAAAATAATTTGTATGATTTCAGATTCAGATGAATCATTAAGTAGGATGTTCGCGAATTTTATTATTGAAGGAACAAATGTCGAAAATTTTTCAGTGTCAGGTTGATTTCGCCGGACTAATCTATCAATTAATATCTGTTTAGTCAAAGGTGGAATATAAACTTGTAATAAATTACGTTTAATATTTTGCCAAGACAAAGAGTCAGCCAAACAAGTAGACCAAAATGTTTGTGCGTTCGAAGCACACCTATTGATTAAAGATTTCAAAAGAACGTCTATAGGTAAAAAATTAATATCAACTAAATGTTGAGTATCGACAATAAACTGTATAATATTTTCTGGAACCGAAATGTCCAGAATAGTGATTTTATTTATAAAGGAATCAATACTCGGTTTTGCAAAAAAACTAAAATTTGAAGTTAATTGATTTGAACTTTTATTATTTGATAGAGTAGTTGTAATTGTTGCCAAGGCATCGGTAATGCTACTTATCTGTTTGCTTTGATGTTGTATTTGTTGCTGTACATCCGAAACGTGCAGCACTGACGCATGGAACTGTTGAGCTGTAGTCTGCATCTGCGTAGTTATAGCCGCTAAGTTAACCGCTGATACTTGATGAGGCGTGATGAATAAGTCATCTGGTGCAGCTGGAGGATCGTCATCTCCTGGGGTACCTGGTGTATTACGAGTTGTTCTCGGCATAATAAAAATTTAAACCACAAACAAAATAGAAGAAAGAGAAAAAAAATTAGTACTAAGTTAAATATAATTATAGAATTAAAGAAAATGTAAAAGATATAAATGTATAAATATAAAGAAAAATTATAATCATTTCAACTTTCAAAAAGAATTTCAGAATCACAAGTCGAGCTTTGTGAAAACTATCGAAAATAAAAGACACATATGGATATTTGCTCTGCTTCCATATGTGTATATAAAAAAATTTTTTTAAATTAAGGTTTAATTTAAAAAAATTCTGTGTTTAGTTTTAAAAAAAAAACTAAACACTTTATTGAAAAGTAATTGAATTATGTGTGTATGTAAAAATATACCACACTTTATAAAAAACTAAACACCGAATAGAAAATAATTGAATTATCAATTATTTTCATAAAGTAATGAAGGTTAAGTTAATTTAGTAATTTTAATTAAAAAGTTATTATGATGTATTTTTTTAAAAAAAATAATGAAAAGTAAATATACGGTACTTTAGAAAAAAAATCCAAAGCAGAGTATTGTATGTGGAATTATGAAAATCAGAAAACGATCGGTCCTAACGCCATACACGTAAATATAAAAAAAGATAATCACGTTGAACCGAAAGTCTTTCAATAAAAGCTGGGCCCATTTAAAAAGATAATATAGAGGTAGTAAGATCTTTACTATCCAGTAAGTGTCTTAGTTGTCGACAAGTGATTCGAATCTGTTAAAAAAATAAAAGGTACAAAAACGGGAACAAAACAAATATATTTTAAAATAAAATATATATTTGAAATAAATAATTTCTAATGTAATATACTGATAGTACAACTATCCTTAGAACACTAACATTGGTTGTACAAGTTATTAAAACAAAGATTACGTGAATATGTGCTAAATAGAATTATAGTAAAAGAAAACTACAGTAAAAAAAAATATGTTCAAATATGTCTGATTTGCAAAATATAAATATGGATTACAAATTTAATTCAGATACATACTTGTATATATAAAGAGACATTACGCTTCTGTAAAGAAAAAATACACGGCCAAAAAAAACCAAGCGTATACAAACAATATAGTTATCAATTGAAAACGTCAATGCATATTCACATAAAATATAAACTGTACACCAAAAGTGTGTATAGAGTGTGTATTGAATTGTTACAAGCTTGAGAGACCACAAGTTTTTGAATAGTGAATTAAATAAATTATAAAAAAAAATATACTTAGATACAATCAGATAGAAACCATTAATTCGCCCATTCGATATTTCAGCACAATCCATAAAAAAATATTCAACTTGTAAATTGAAGAAATAAAATTTTTAAATACCATCTAATTAATTGATGTGAATCAACTAATTTTTGTAACTATTTTTTTGTGTGACTCTACTGAGAGAAATACTTTTGGTAATTAGACTGAGCGAAGTACCTTCTGTAACTGAACTGAAAGAAGTATTAATTCAAACTGATTTTAAATATGTGCTGAAATATTAAAGTAAGCTTGTATATACGCAAGTTATTTCTAATCTAAGCAAATGCCTGTTGAAACTATGCAAATTCTCAACTAGCATAAGGCAATAATTATATAAATTCTTTGAATAATAAAAATATGAAAAAATATCAATAATAAATTTTTATACAGTGGAGTATTAAAAAAAATTATTCTCCAATATATATTGTAGATTCTGATAAATCTTTAAATATCTCTATATATCTCTATATCTGTATAAATTTATATATCTTTATCTATTTCTTTTCTCAGAAACTGTAATAAATATGACAAAAAGTATTTATCTGTTTTTCTGGTAATTATTATTAGAACAACAGTTATGCGCGATTAAATATTTTGGGTTGATTGAAGTCGCTATATGTAATATCTTTTCTGAAATTTACATCCCTTAATAAAATGGTCACTATTTTCTTTACGGTCGCCGCTCCTATTGTATGATTCACTGTTTGCTGTTAATTCTATCGTTTGTAGTTTTGAAATCAATAAATAGAGTATGTTCGAATTTCGTAATCTTGTGATTTTTGGTCATAATTGATCAGGCATTACCGTTAATTGGTCAGCGTAAGAAAATTTTCAATTAAGGTTTTAAAGTTTCTTGTTAAAAATTATATCGTCTTATAAAACAGAAATTAGTCATAATTAGTCAAGTATTCCCATTATTTGATCCTCAATAGAAAATTTTTAATATACGTTTGACCTTTTCCAAGTTCACAAAAGCGTGATGCACTCTTACGATACTATAAAGTATTTGATTAATGGGAATAGTTGACCAACAATGATCAATTTCTGACCTATAAGGTGGTATAATCCTTAATAAGAAACTTCTAAGAAGACGTGCTAACTTCGTAGAGTATGAGAATACAAATTATTTTTGTTAGGTTATAAAAACGGTTTTATTGATTTATTTATCAAAAAAATATAAGACACAAATGAACATTATAATTTATAATAATACAAAATGACGAAAAACAATAAAATAATTATTTAATGTGAAATAAATAAATAAATACGACCTAAATTTTATGATTATTTAATATAAAATTATTAGTTTAATAAAAGTAATTTAAAATAAATTACAACACAATGCAGTACAATAAACATGAAATTTATCTATTTTCTATAAACCTAAACAGCTTTTGGGCTTTCAATTTTATATTATTTGATGACATTTCGATTGTGAAATAGGTAAATAAATATTTTGATACTATGTATATATGCATTGTGATTCAATTCAATTGAAATACGAGTTCAGTCCACTAATGAATACTTCATTGAAATTTTTTATTTATATTGACGATATCTACTAAAATCTATTCAATTTTAAGATAATTGATGCATTTTCCTTTTATGACGTATCAACAAATGTCTTGGTTTGTTATTAATGTATTCTATTTCTTTTCTTTTCTAGTTTATTTCGAAATTTGAATTAGTATTTCTCGATTAGAGCGTCTCATTTTGATCCATATCCTACCAATTCCTGGTCTATATACAAAGATTCTTTCCACTCCACTCACATCCTCACATCCTTAGGCATCACAATGGACCTTATGTGATTTTTACTGACTCTTTACGGAACCTGCTGCTGCCATAAGTTTCTAATTCCAACTTCCGAAAATGTTACTGTAGCTTATGCTCCGTGTAGAAAGTAACCGTAGTATTTATACCTGGTAAAAATAATACACCATGGTATATTATGTTTAGTCCGGACTTTGTAACAGTTTTCAAAAATTTTAGAAAAAGTGTTAATAACTTAATTAATTTATTTCTGCATATCCGCCCGTCCGTCAAGACGATTACTCAAAAACGAAATGAGATAACTACCTGAAATTTTGTGTTCTAGAGCTAAAAAGTAGGTACAAGTTTGTGAATGCGGAAAATGTGACCGTGCCTCCGCTCGCCAGAAAATAAACTCTTTATATAGCGAGTATTCTAGCAATTAACTCAGTTAGTTGTTAGTTCACTTGTTTTTGTTCAGATTGGCGCAGGTTCAGTTAAAATTTTCCGAGAAGAATTCTGACGTACCATTATAGATCCAGAGCATGATATTTTTGGCCTCTTCTCCAATCCTGCCTTTTTCGGTAAATGTACTATCCATCTATCTACATAAAGACTATGTTCCGCATGTCTTGGCATCCAGATGATGTAAGTTACACGCCCACTTCTAAATTGAGTACAAATGGGGTGTTTGAACTAGACTTTAACTTCATTGACGTAGTTCGCAATCGCCGCTGTCAACATAGATATACAGACATATTTATAAGTATATACCGTAAAACCTGATTGAAAGCTTTATACTTATTGGTATCAGGTATATTTTATATTGTATGTGATATAGATATATTGTTTTACATAAAATTTATTCACCCAACAATATAATACTTATACGAGAAAACTAGTACCTATATATAGTAGCAGTAAAGTTTGTTGGTTTTCATGCTTATTGGTTGGCTAGCTAAAGCTATCTACTACTTGTGACTATACATAGTAATACTATCGCATATATTGTATGATCGGTTTATTTTATATATATATTATATATATTATATATATATATATATATATATATATATTATATATTATATATATATATATATATATATATATATATATATATATATATATATATATATATATATATATATATATATAGTACAATATTATTCTTCAATTTTGTATATCTTCTTTAACTGATCATATAATACCTAGTGGAAGGATGGTGGTTATGGTTTACAGTTGTATAACATGCAATTCAATGAATATTATAATAGAACATTATGTTAATCAAATATATTCTATAATATATATAGATGATTCTTAAGTTCTACATATTATTTACCCAATTATATATTTTCAGAAAAATAAACGGTGAAAATAAATTTAATTCATTTGTGTGTGGTATAAAAAGAATCTATTTGAGAACCGAACATAAAATAAGTTCTCTTTTATACGTAATTTATTGTGTAAACCATTTTGAATAGGTTAATAAAAAAAATTAAAGTTTATTTGTAACAAAATAATTTTTCAAGTTTTCCAACTTTTGACGCGTTATGAAAATCCAATCAGAGTGTATTTTCAGCATGAAACGAATCGCTTATAGAACACTCGACTGGTGTAGCACTCGTTTGAACAATGAAACACTGATTTATATAAAATTTATATAAACATACATTAAGCGAAACAGACAAGCGTCTATCTGACACATTAGCAGTGTGACTATACTCGGTAGTGCACACTAATTTCGTTTTTGTATGATATAATTTTCGGATATTGACAGATAAGACAATATTATACATTAAAGAAAGATGAATGATCGTTATGATTTTGGTAAATAGCTATACCGCCAGCTCTTACATTGGAACATTTAAATTTGACTATATTGTTGAAATTAGGTGTAGGAATGTCTTCATCGTTATTTTTCCATGGTTCTGATAAAAGAAGGATATTCGAATTACGAGCCACATTATCAATGATATCATTTTTATGAACTCGTAAATATTTTTTGTATATATTGAAACCTGGCTTGGTCTTGATAAATTTGACTAATCTTGATTCTAATGTAAATAATGGATTTGATTCCAATCTTTTAAACTAGTTATAACGGAAGAAGTGACGTTGGATCCGTTATACAATAATAAAATATAGAATCATTTTAGATATAATATATAATTCTTATAGTTTTTAACTATTATATCATTTTAATAAACTTGTGTATCTTAATAACCGTTGTTGAGCTTAATTAATACTATTTTAATTATGTATTTTAAAAAAAAACTTCTTACGTGCGTACATAAGTACACACACTTTAAAAAAAAAAAATATTTTCAATGCCTGCAAAATGGTGAAGTTGAAAACAATT
This sequence comes from Nineta flava, assembly GCA_963920215.1. NCBI lineage: Eukaryota > Metazoa > Arthropoda > Insecta > Neuroptera > Chrysopidae > Nineta > Nineta flava. The sequence goes on along the minus strand of OY986040.1, from coordinate 106,501,340 downwards.
TTTATTCGTTTAATACAGTGTTGAAAAAGTAATACAACAATCTTGTTTTTGGATTTTTTCATTTTCAAAAGTATTCACATAACGACTTCTTTGGTTGACCTTATGAGACAGATTTTATACGTATAGGATAGTAAAGCCTTGAAGCATTTATTGCAACAAAAAAATGATTTGGCTAAAATAAAATCAGTATTAAACCATACGAAATTTTGGAAACTCTAAAGACTCACATTATACACCGCACCGAAGGATAAACCTGTACATATGTATGTGGCAGTATCCAAATGACATAGTGTAGGACCAAATCAATGAACTGACTTCAACAATGGAAGTATTATAGTCAGGAGAAATAACAAACATACAATAAGAATATGAAATTATTCTGACATGCTCTTTCTATTGTTACCCATATTGCAAAGCTTAAACAAATATATTGTAAGCTTTACTGTATGAGTAAGCAAGCCAAAAACTTCAAAATTAACATTTTTATATTATTATCCATTTTTTGTCGTCCCATTTTGCTTTTGATCTTTTAAATAAAATGTATTGAAAACTTTAAGGCAGTTTTAAGAATAATCCTTGATTTTCTTGACGAAATGATCATAATTTATAAAGAGGATGCAAAGGGGTATAAATAAATTTGCAGCTCCTAAATAGATTCACATCGGAATAATCATAAATTATAAAGAGGATGGATAGAAAGATAGATACATCTTGGGGTCTAAAAAGTATAGCACTTCGACCTTATGGTCCATTGTGCTCCCTCTTCTACTTCAGTCCGACGAGATTCGCTTCACCCATATGTTGGAAATAGACAGGAGCTTGCTTATCAGGCCTTCCTGAAGGTTCATATATTCGGGGTGAAATGCACCGAATTTCCTGTATATGCGGTAGCCTAGAAGCTCGTATTCAAAGATAATGTGGCTAGATGTGTGACCCATTGTGTGCAGATGCTTCCGCAGTGGACAATGCCCAGTAATGAATTCGGTAACCCTCCGCAGTTGCATCCTGTTCAGCTGCAGTGCTTCGAGCGATAGGCTCTTGGTTTCACTCTGAAGCAGTACCTTCCAGAGCTCCTGCCGTGGTACTTTTTCCAAGTGATCGCGGTGTTTAGAATTTGCCAACTCGTTGAACACCTGTTTATATGCTGCCTTTGGAATTCCTAAAATAGGCTCTGAGCCAATGAAGGGTATTCCGACTCCTTCATTGCTAAGGTATCTGTTTTTTCGTTTCTTTCAAAATCACTATGACCCGGCACCCCGATCAATTTAACATTGATTTGTTTTGTCAGCTCCAGCAGTTCCACCAGACAATCCTTGACTACCCTTGAGGCGACTTCAGTTCCAGACAAGGCTTTTTAAGCAGCATGACTGTCTGAGAGAATACAAACGTTCTGGTTAATGTAGCCTCTACGTACGTTCTCACGGACGGAAGCCAGTATGTTGTAGACTTCTGTCTTCTATTTCACCAAATTGAGGCTTATTTTGTAGTCTGCATACCAAACGATCCCTTTCTTGAGATAGAGTGGTTCTCCTTCCGTCCACTTGGCTCTTTCACAGACTACAGTGAAAGGTTTTGAGAAGAAGTATATTTTGGGAAGCATATCTGTGCCCATTTCAAAAACGGGGTCTGAGATAATTGATATTCCCACGATCCTTGCATGTCCAACCTGATTTTTTTAAATGCAGTTATTATTGCAAGACAGTCTATAGGCGCTGGTTCTCGCTTTAGCTATATTACAATACTTAGCGGAAGCAGCCCCAGTATGACTTCCATGGAAGCTGTGAGTGTACTGCTCATGGATCCAGTAATGCACAAACAGGCCAGTCTTTGGATCCTGGATAGCTTTTTGCATGCTGTTATCTGGTTCAGCGAACGGTGGATAGACATAACTTATTTTATTTGTCTTTTGAAATGAAAAACCTCAGATTTTACGTTTATAATATAGTTCAGAGTGGAAATAAGTAGATATGAAGTCCTTGCAATGACAACAAGCAGCCGACGGCGTGTATCAATTTACAGGTTGTAAATGAATGTCTGACAATTTGGACTGCATTTTATTGTTGAAAGGAATTCCTATTCACTATTTAAAAAATATTGAATTTCATTTACAAATAATTCGAACAGTCCTTTATGCGGCGTCATAACATAAAAGTTATCAAAAGAATCTAACCAATGGACAATATATCTTCCGATGTTTTTCTTCTGTTACATATTTGTTTTCGATGTATACAACATACTTATACCGTTCAGTCGTTTTTAGGGTACACATAGTAATCGTATTTTCACATAAAATTGAACTTATCAATGCAATAAATTATTATAATTTAAGAGGAAAATAAACAAATTATATTTTAGCTTATTACTTCGATAATTTATTTACATTATTATTAACCATAGGTAGTAAGGTATGTATGTAAGTACACTTGGCCACAAAAGTTGATGTTATTTTTTTAAATTTTATATTTGCTTTGTGCCCGGCTTTCGAAAATAATTTTCAAATATGAGTTGTAACTATATTTCTAATGAACAACTTTTTTCCGAAACATTTTGTCGAAAACCGAATCAATAAAGCACAAGTCAATTATAAAATAAATAAAAAACTGACATCAACTTTTGTGGTCCATATAGTACATTCGTTTACTTTTCTCAAAGTTATTACTCACCTATACAATGCCGTAAAATGAACTTTTCATTAAAAAAAAACAAACCAACAAACAAATAATACGTATAAAAATTTAAACAATAATGATATTGAATTTGAAAATAAATTGAATATTAAAGATTCATTATATTACAAATGAATAAATTTACCATAAATGTAAGTTTATTTTAAATCTAATTTTCAAAATTTTTAGAAGAAATGCCATAGTCCACAGTACAACACGGTTTTTTTTAATGATTAGTAACAGGGTTAATTTTTGTCAGTAGCTTCCTTTCGACGAGACGCCCAACTTTTCTCTCGCGAAAGTTCTCGACGATAGTGACTAACGAAGCGTTCAAGAGAGTAACTTGTTTGTTTGAAGATAGAAAAAATTTTATCAGTAACAGTTAATTTTTTGTTAGTTAAATTGAGAGATAATGTAATAAAGACTTCAAAAAAACTTGTAAAACTTTATCTGTTAATTACTAATGGTATGTATAATTTGATGGCCACCTTATCCTACAAATTCAGTGGTTCAATTTCCCAGTTCTACGCTCTGAACATGTCAATCTAAAATTTTCATTTATAAATTAGAAAAATATTTTCTTATTTCAATGACACACAACGTTTATACATATTGTAGGTCTCATTTCTTCAACCTTTAGTTCATAAAAGAATACCCATATTGTTTTCATCGTGAATACACTCAATCGCGCCAAGTAACGGTTATTTAAGTAGCGCCAAGTACTAACTAATTATATTCCGTTATTTGAACATGTTGGTCCCCCTGTCTGTCAAACCAACCATTTTGTAGGACACAAGTTTTTTTGAAGTATTGATTACATTATCTCTTAATTTAACTAAGAAATTAACTGTTACTGATCAAATTTTTGCTATCGTCAAACAAACAAGTTACTCTCTTACGCACTTCGCTAGTCACTATCATCAAGAATTTTCGCGAGAGAAATGTTGGGCGTTTCGTTCAAAGGAAGCTACTGACAAACATTTAGCCTGTTACTAATCAATTACCGTGGACCATCAATAATTTGGTTGGTTTTAACAGTCCGTTGTATAAGGTACATAACACAATCTCCTTGAATACGTAACTTTTTCATTTAATTTTTTTTATATATTTATCAAAATGATATTCTAAATATTTCGTTCGAATAAACACGAAAATATAAAAAAATTTTCTAAAAACCGATTCGAAAACAGGGGTTTTCTTTTAAAACATAACGAGAATAATTGGACGCACGAAAGTCGACCATCACATGGGACACTAAGCACTTAAGAGAACAGTTATGTTCCACGTCGGCAGGGAACTGCTATTATACCCGGTATATATGATATATACAACAATATGTTAAGTTTAGTCCCGATTATGTAATGGTTGAAAATATTGCTGGTAACGAGCTAAGATATTATATATAAGAGATATCGAGCTGATATTTATGTGTGTGTGTTCTAGAGTAAAGTTTGTTTATGAGCAAAATCGGACTGTGCTTCTCCCGCTAGGAGGAGGTAAATTTTCATTCTTGAGACCGTAAGAAATAGAACAAAAATTTAAAGAGAAAAAAATTTTTTTTTTTTTAATTAAATAACTTTTATATCAGCATTTTATTTTCACGGTATTTCAGCGAATTAACTTAGTTATTATTCGCACTTGTCTGAAATTATTTCTTCATCATCTAACGGGTGAAATATAATGGAAATTTTACTATTAGACTGTAGTAAAAAAACTATTTCTGCCTAGAATCGAACCCTTGTCTCCTTGAATACGTAACTTTTTCATTTAATTTTTTTTATATATTTATCAAAATGATATTCTAAATATTTCGTTCGAATAAACACGAAAATATAAAAAAATTTTCTAAAAACCGATTCGAAAACAGGGGTTTTCTTTTAAAACAAAATTGCACTATAAAGTAGAAAATAAAAAATTTCTATTACTATTAAATTATTCGGGTCAGCTTGTAATCATTGGAAACATTGGATATTTATATTTATAAAGAAACTTTAAAAAAATATGTATTGTATAATAAAACTTATATTGACAAAATGGAAACCCGACTTCAAAAAGCATATATTCTATAACAAAAAATGCACTAAAAAGTAAAAAAAATAATTGCATATTCTTGTGCCAATTTTAGTTCACCTAAGCAAAATTTTTTAAATATATATGTACCATTATTGTTATTTTTGGAGTCGAAATTCTCATAAATTTTGGACACCGCCTCCAAAAATAACAATAATTGTACATATATATTTAAAATTTTTTGTTTAGGTGAACTAAAATTGGCACAAGAATATGCAATTATTTTTTTACTTTTTAGTGCATTTTTTGTTATAGAATATTTGCTTTTTGAAGTCGGGTTTCCGTTTTGTCAAAATAGGTTTTATTTCTCACTTTTTAGTGACTTTGAAGTTCTATAACTGATTTTATTTGTCTAAATATGGGTAGACCTACTAATCGACCAACTAATTTTTAGTGCATTTTTTTATAACTTGACGTGTAAAAGTTTTCTATCGTTTCGTCTCGCCTCGTTTTTACAGTTACAGGTTTTCTTGAAAAAAAAAACAAGTAAACAAGTAAAAAAATATTTTAACTGAAACAATAAAGGTTATACCAAAATGATTTTCTGCTTTATGATTAGTTCATTTTCATAGATTAAGAATCTATAGAGATTGAAATAGTCTACTATCGTCTGTCTCGAAACAAATATTTATCGAAAATATTTATCGGAAATATTTATTGAAAATCAGGAGCCTAATATTCGTCACGTATCTCGCTGACTTAATCTCGTCTTGTCTCGTTTCTCTCCTCTATCGCGGCATCAATAGAACTTTGATACACGTGGATCAAATTTCAATTATTGGCCCAAAACAGATACGATGTCGAAAATTAGAAAAAAGATCAATAGAAAAACAAAAATGAATGAAATGCAAATATTTGAATTTATTTCGAGATACGAAATGAAAATAATATTTAAATAAATAAACTATAATGAAATTTCTATGCTTTATTATTTAAACATACGGAATAGTGTGATTTATTATTATTATTTAAAATTAAGTATATATAATATATCGGATTATTTAAGGTTACATGAGATTACTGCTCTATTGGTTAATTGTTAAACAAACAAATTTAAATTGGTACGAATTTCAAATATGTATGTATGTATGTATGTATGTATGTATGTATGTATGAATGTATGGGATATTTGAGTTTATTTATATGTTTTGTGTAGGTTAGAAATGAAGGTAACTCTCTATATTCAAGGTAAAATATATGTATGTGTTAGGGTCTGTGTGTTGATTTTAACCTTTTAGTGTGGAAAATTAACATGAATATACACACATAACACATTCACATTATATTAATTTAATTAATATACAGGTGATTATATTATTAACATACAAGAGTTTGTGCTACGAAACCAGTCAAAGTGGCCGAGCGGTCTAAGGCGTTATGTCTGCGCAGTATGCCTACTTGGAAACTGGGAAGTTATGGATTCGAATCCTGACATCGGCAATTTGTCAATTATTAAGAAAAAAAAGGGGCGGTTAATTGACTAAATTGTCGGCGTATGAACAAGAACGAAATAACCGGCTATGCTTGAGAAGATTTTCTGCAGTTTCCTTTACGAACTCCAGATGAATATCGGCATAGTTACTATTATAGTCGGCTGCAGCCGCATATCCTTCCAATTTCTCGTCTATCCACAAAGATTCTTTCCACTCGACTCACATCCTCACATCTTTAGGCATCACAATGGATCTTATGGTCGAAGTGTAGCCCGTCCAGGGCAGCCTCTACAATCTTTCTATCTATCTTGTGCTACGAAAATAGAAACACTCTGCGGCTATATTATATGGGCAAATCCATTGTTGATGTGAAAAGTCTATACGTTCGTTATACTGGTGGTCGATCGAACATTTTTGTTGGACCATAGATTCCAAATAGCGTCAGATTTAAATCGCTAATAATGCGTTTATAATGGTTTTGTCCACAACAGACGACAGATAATTTATTTCAGGCTTATGTGGTGCCGTATTTGTTTTGCCTGTAACGTTATCGTACCAGAGTAATCGCATGCGCGTGAATAGTTAGCTTTGTGTAAAGTTATAAGTTGATGTAGCGTGCAAAACACGTTTGTCTAAGGCATTGATTCTGATGTTGTCCTCGGAGCGCGACTACGAGGTGTAGGGAGACAATACAAATATTTGCAGGAATATAAGTGAAAATTGGTATTAAATTGAAAATTACAAAAAAATTCAAGATTTCGGTTCATAGTACTCGTAAATGTGCTCGAAATATTTTTTTATAGTATATCAGAGGAAAAATCGGTTTAACAAAAATCCAACGAGCATAAATGTCCAGAGCTGAACGAATGCAAGAGCTACGTCTGCGTCGAAAAGAAAAACAGTGTAAAGCATGTGCCGCACGTTTTCACGAAAAATATACGGCACAGATCCGAACTGCGCTTTTCTTTTTTTTTGTGTGACTATGGCTCAATAATTTGGCTGGCAATTTTTTGTTTTTCAAAAGTACTTTAAAAAAGAAAATATGAGCTTTATCCATAATATATCCGTCTTCGTATATCTATGTCTCTTATAGACTTATAATAGAACGACATTTTTCTGCACTCGTTTTTTACTTCCAAAAAAAAGTTTTTTTTTTTTTATCCAGGTTGAAAAATCTTCAAAAAGACACCAGCTAGGTAGAGTTGCTGGTAGTGTCAGATTTTTACTGGCTAAAAACAATCCTCTAATCTCCTTTCTAATGGGAAGGGGGCCAGACCGGAAACCGCTTTCGCATTACATCAGTCTGCCCCTCACTGCGCTATTATGTGGTCCCCGCTGATCGTTCTTCAGCTTTTTTGCCCTTCAGCAAATCGCATCACGACCTTCCAGTTGGTTTCAGATCTGGCCATTAGCTCTATGATATTTCCAGCGTTTGGCACGGTACCAATGATTTTAAAGTCTCATCCGGTGTAGGTAGTGATTGAAGAGCCCATGTCCCGTGAGCAATTGCATCAGGTAGTAATTAGTCTCCGTATGTTGGCACTCGGTCCAGGTTGTTATGTCTGGAATTAGCTCTTCCTGTTGTACAGTCTTGCCATCGTTGTTGCTGCTCGGTAACAGTGTGGACTCTTTCCGGTTTCTGCGTATGATCGTTCAGCGTTCCTACCATCCGGTGTTGGTGAAGTTTCCTACGTTTGTAGGCCATGAGGTCTATTGGCATAGCTTTCGAGATGACTAGCACTGTTTCTGACACAGTTCGATACGCGTAGGCCACTAGTACGGCCGCTATTCTTTGTATCGACGCCAGTTTTTTCCTGTAGCTTTCACGCCTCAGTTCATTTGCCCAGATTTGTGCACCATAAAGCATAATGGAGTGCACCGTGCTTAAGAGCAGGCGTCGTTTGGCCTATCTCGGGTCACTCATATTAAGCTTTATTCGGGAAAGGTTAGCTAAACGTCATTTTTTCATCTAGTTGTAGCCCTAAGTACCGCAAGGAGTGTTTCGCTCGGATGTTCGCGTCCCCGACGGTTACTGAAGAGATTTTGTCGAACCAGCTGCCATGTTAACACCACCATTTCAGTCTTGCTAGCTGCTAATTTCTTCCTGTGGTTTCTCAGCCAGTCACAGAGTGTCCTTGTGAGATGGTCTGCCTTCCGGCGGGAATTCTCAGTGCTGTGTACCAGAATGAGTCCAGCAACGTCATCTGCGTAGCCAACCAAGTAGATGTCTTCCGGTAGGGGCATGCGCAGTAAACCGTCATACCTAATATTCCAGCAATCTGGTCCGAGAACAGATCCTTGGAGGGAGCCTGCTGTAACCTCTATTGTGCGGGTTCCTTCGGTAGTATCATACTCAAGTACTCTTTCCCGGAAAGAGTCGTCGACGATGTCTTGGATATACTCATCAACCTTGAATTTTTCCTTCATTGCGTCAAGGATATCTTCCCAACCAACTTGCGTCAGTCGATGAATTCCCAATCTCCTGATGATGACTACTTTGTCGTCCAAATACATGTTTATAAAATATTAATTCTAAGGGCTGGAAAAAACTAATTTCAAAAACTCAGATCTCATTGATTATTTTTGATTAAGAGATTATCTTATAAAGTTAATCCCCTTGGTAGGTTAAATGTGAGTTGCAACGGTAGTTCTAAGGTTTGTGACAACTTTTTGTTGGACTAACGGTGCCTTAGTTAAATACTTGTACTATTTTATCACCTGTATACATATGCTTGTATAAACGTACCATATTAAAATGTTTGTCAAACCTTCATTATTCAATTCATGTTCAAATAACCACACATGTCGTTCAGGTGAAGTTTCGTCAATATTATATGGATATTGTGTAAATTATTTATTGGTTCTAATAACTATTATATGTCAAATATGTTGAATCTATTTTCTATTATTAAGACATGGATGTATGGCGGAAAATAGTTATTTCTGTTCTGTTCGTACAACCTAATAAACGGCTTTATTTTGAATTGTTTTTGTATACTACTTGTTTGAAAATGTGATATTGTTAAGTGCGATTCGAAAAAATAAAAACTCAAATTTCTCTTTTAATATTAGTAAAATGGAAAAATTTGTTAGGAATAAAGTTGTAGTAAATAAATTTTACTACAATTCATTACCTGCACATATTTTCTGTTACTCCAATATTTACAGAAATACTTGAAATTTAAATTAAATACCTAAAATCTTCAATTTCTCTCTTAATATTAGTAAAATGGAAAAATTTATAATTTGTAAAGTTGTAGTAAATCAGTTTTTTGTACATCGTCTGAACATATTTTCTGTAATATTTACAGAAATATTTACAATTTAAAAACACTACCCATAATAATGAATAGTACAAATGCATCAACATGGTTGCTTGATATTTTTAATGTATTTAAATGAATTTTTCTAATGTTAAGAGGGATATTCCATATTTTGTGTTGTCTTCTTTCTCCAAACGCCCCTCACCTTTAATCGATTCTATTCTTTAACGAACTTGGCTTTTGAAATACCAAAACCATATCAGGTACGAAAACATATTTATTCATATATGTGACTGAGGCAAATCTAGCGATCACGGATCGCCAAGGACCTTTATATGATAAAAGTTAATTAAGATCTATTTCCAAAAGAGAAATGATGTATTTATTCTGAGAAAATTCGCTATGTTGACGTAGCTCTTGTGTAACAAATTTTCATTCAAATTTGAATAAATTTTTTATTGAGAAGATCGTCGATCCGGTCAAAGTTCTATGTCTTGAACATTCTTGAGAGAAAAAATGAAACTCGGTAGCTTTTTTATATCAATTTGGATGCGGGAACATATCATGAAATAATTTTTGCTAGACGTACTCCAGTTATAAGAGGTAAAGATTGGTTGCATACCGTCCAAGTAGCCGAGCGGTTTAACGGGTCATGTCTAAGGCGTTATGTCTACTTCGAATTGGGAGGTTATGGATTCGAATGGACAAGAACGAAGTAATCGGCTATGCTTGTGAAGGTTTTCTACACTTTCCTTTACGAACTCCAGATGAATATCGGCATAGTTCCTATCAGAGTCGGCTGCAGCTTCACAACCAACCAATTCCTAGTCTACACACAAAAATTCCTTCCACTACACTCACATCCTCACATCCTTAGGCATCACAATGAACCTTATGGTCAAGGTGTAGCCCGTCCAGGGCAGACGCTACAATCTATCTAGGTTGTTTCCTGTATAACCCCTTGTATTTTGTACGATATATTTTTTTCTATCAAATCCAGAAGATTAGAACTTTTTAACCCGACTTCAAAAAGGAGGATGGTTCTCAATTCGTCTGTTTTTTTTTTTAGAAGTTTTATGTTTACTCTAATAAATATACTAATGAAAACGTGTTTGAATATTCCAGTGTTTTATATAGCTAACTTGAAAGTGTGCATCTAGTTTAATGACTCTATCGATGCTTATATTTTATCACTGAACAAATCAGTCATGCCAATAATTATTGTATCGTTTTATGTCAACGATACAGAATTTGAAAAAATGACATACAGAATGTAGATTCAGCTTTTCAATACATTTTAGTTACATAACAAAAACATCTGTCTTGAATATCCATGAATGTCCGACCACTCATATCTAAAACTTCTGGATCTATCCTCTAACAAATGTTATTTATTAAATTTTAACAAAAATCAATTTATAAAATATCCATAATTGAGAAAAGATTTAATCACTTTATACTCAATTATCACATTTTATACTCAACTCTATATTATCATAGAACGAAATATAGGAGCCGAGCTACGTAGACTAAGCAAATTTTCTTAAAGGAAGGAATCATAACGAATATGCATCAAGATACCATGGTGATAGTTTTGGTTATTATATTATAATATCAAAATTGTTGTGGAAAAAAACATAAAACCTGAGCAATTAAGTAAAATAGACATTTTGCTTATTAATTAACCATTTAAAAAATGGACTTTCAAACAAATTTTTAGTCAATAAACAGGCATAGGTCGATTTTTTTTAAAAATCGTAAAATTGTAAAATTTTTGTATACATTAAACAAAATAAAAATTGTTATTCTTGCTAAATTTTTTTAAGGGCCTCATTCACTCAAAATATGCAATTTCATCTTTGAAAAACTAGGAAATAATTGAAAAATATATCAAACTAAAATGCTTGACCAATATAATATTTATACATAGATAAACTGCTTTGTCCACTGGTGGAAATACACACGAATACTCCCCTTTATGATCAAAATAAAGGTGTGGTTCTTTTCGCAACGAAAGTGCTGAAAGATTCATCAAAAATGGATACCATAGATTTTTGTAACTAGTTTTCTGTCTCGTATAAATATATTATTCATAATAAAATGAAACATAGATAGATTTAGTCAAAGAGCTAGTGCCAGGCAAACGGAATTTTAGGAAGGTTTTATTGAGGTGCATATTTAGTATTTTCAAATCTTGACAGGTGGGTCATTTAATCGATAACAGGTTTTTTAAATTTCTTATTGATGTTTGCATGGAAAGATATAAATCAGCAAATGTGAACTATAAAGGAAAACTAACGATTTATCAACTAACGATTTCAAATTGCTTTGAAAATTTACTCTGTCGTATATAGCTTGTAAAATACAATACACATCTGGTGAATTTCATTAAAATGGTGTGAAAAGGTTGTATTTCTTCGAAACAGATAGTAGAAATTAACAAACTAAGAAAAACAAGTTTTAATAAAAACTAACGGAGTTAATTGCTAAGTACCCAGTATATACTGAGATCACTATTAATACGTTCACTATCAAAATTTTTACACACTTACAGTTGTATAAAGTAGTGTATAATGGTACTATATACTGTTGTGTTGAAAATTAGTGAAATAATTTTTAACACAAATTGATAAACAATTCAAAACAGCAAGCTTGGTATTATGTTATACTGTTATGAATTATATGTTGTAAAGTTTTGAACTAGAGAAATATCTGCCAGTGGGCGAGCGCATTAAACGGTCATTCTAACAGAGGGGTACGACGACGATACAAGTTCGTATCTCAGACGAACCAATATAATTTTTAATACGGTTTATTAATTATCGGCGTCTCTGAATGCGCCTATGATGTTTGAGAAACTATTTTGTTCTAGAAGAATAAATAAAAAACAAAAATTTTTCAATAACAATAAAGTGTCAACAAGCATGTTCCTAGAAAGATCCATGGTCGGTATAAATGCAGCGGCATTCGCCGGTTAAATATCACTTTTAAATAAACTATTGTTCGATGAACAATAAATATTTGTTGGATTAATATTAAAGTTTAAAATAAACGATTGTACGAGCAACATCAGTTTAAAAATAAAATTTGTTCAGTCAATTAGTCAACAGTCATTTGTTCAGTCAACAGTGTACATTGTTGTATTAAAAAGAGATAGAGACACAATTAATTTTGGGGGAAAAAATTAAATTCAAATTATCTTGTTTCAAATCAAATAAATTCAGGTTTGACTATCATAAAGTTTTTGTTTTATTTAATTTTTTCTAATGTGCGTGTTGTCCAATTGACATAGATTTAGTAAACTTTTACTAATATTTTGTGTTTTTGTGTGTGTCGAGTATTAGAATCTGTTGTAGGTTCTACAGCCTCCTAACAGCTAAAGAGAGCCAAGATACCTCGACAACACATTTATACTCCTGTTACCAAGATTAATTACTAATTTTAGTACCTTTTAGCTCTAGAACATTAATGCAAGATTTCTGCTGGTTCTCTCTTTTGATTTTCGAGTTTACAGACGGATAGACATGCGGAAATGGACTAATAAGGTCATTTTATGAACAATACTAGTATTAATAGTAGTAGTAGTAGCGAAGGGGAGGTCGATACCTGGCAAGTAAGCCTTTCAAGGCCCTTTTTACCGAGCTCTAAGGGACAAGGAATTGGGGTGTAGATTAAAAATTAGTAGGTTGTGCGACTGAAGCCAACTTTGATAGGAACCATGCCGATATGCATCTAGAGTTTGAGAAAATAAACTGCAGAAAACCTTCACAAGCATAGCCGGTTGCTTTCCTTCTTGTCCATTCGCCGACAGTTTAGTCAATTAACCAATCCATTAATTTTTCTGAAATTAATTTAATTGACAAACTGCCGCCGGTAGGATCAAACATCTAACCTTTACCAATTTCGGGACTTATATTATACCCTTGTATAGATAAACCACAAATCATGTCCTAAACTGGTTCAGATTAAACAATCCCATTTCGTATCTGGCAAATCTAATATACTAACACAATTCTATAGATATAAACATTAACGAAATACTGTAAGTTTTGCAGCGACTACCTCTTAGACTAATAATATATATCTATAACCAATTCCCTATATAATATAATATATGATAGATATATCATCATTATAATTAATATTCGTAACACATTCAATGCATTGTATTCTCCTTTTTCAATATGTTAATTAAATTGTCTCATTATTATTAGACAAACAGATGATATGTTTTTGTATGGAAAAAAATCCACAATACTGTATAGTACATGCTCTAAACATAAAATCGTTAATGTAAGCAAAAGTACATAGTAATTTTTTATTAATAATTTGAGTTAAGAATTTTCAATGATTTTCTTGGTTACCACTAAACTTTTATGGCTAGAAAGGAAACAGAATTTTATTTTTTTAAATATGTCCTAACCATAAAGTGCACCATTAGGTTGCCACTTAATTTTGTAAGTACATGGCAACGAAACGAAACGAAAGTCATAGCCATCGAGATAGGCTAAACTTCGACCAGAAGGTTCATTGTGATGCCAAAGGATGTGAGGATGTGAGTGGAGTGGAAGGAATTTGTGAGTAGACTAGGAATTGGTAGGATATGCGGCTGCAGCCGAATCTGATAGGAACTATGCCGATATTCAAATGGAGTTCGTGAAGGAAACTGCAGGAAACCTTCTCAAGCATAGCCGGTTACTTCTTTCTTGTCCATACGCCGACAGTTTAGATAATTAACCGCCCCCTTTTTTTGATAATTGACAAACTGCCGATGTCAGCATCCGAACCCATAACCTCCAAGTTTCCAAGTATGCATTCTGCGGAGACATAACGCCTTAGGCTGCTCGGCTACTTGGACTGGTTATGACTATCAAAGCCGGTTCCTTATTCTATACTACTTATGATATCCCGCTGTACATTGCATGAAAGATTCTCAATATCTCGCACCATAGTTTGTTACCCAAACAGATTGAAAGATTTACAAAAAAACTCTTCATAACATATTCTACAGTTAGTAAATTATTATTCTACAATTTTGTCTAACAAAACTTAGTTCTTACTTCTAAAACTTATAACTATCTCACTGAAATATTATAAGAGAGTAGTTTTTGAGTAGTAGCTTTTCATATAAAATGTTTCGTGTTGATAATATCACTTTCTAACCTATACGTTTATTCGAATTTATAACTTAATAAATTTTGAGAGCATTCTGAACAGAAGATATTCAAGACGATTATTATATAATATGATTTTTCTGGGCAATTTAACTTTATTACAATAATTTGTTAACCGAATGAAGGACTAGGTATTATTTTATAAATTATGACTCATATTTCGGTTTATATAACTTAATAAACGTACAAAATGTAGACCTACAACTATAATGTCCTGTTCACTTATCAGTGAATTATTAGCATAAAGAACAAGTATAAATAGTTTGCCTGTACGAAGAATAATTCGAAGTGTATACCAATTTTTAGTACTCATGTTCTGTTAATATTACTGATGGTCTACATTCTACAATATGGGTGTTGTAGAGCATTAATGGCAATAAGTATATTATGGTCAAAATTGAAGAACGAAGTATAGTTCAAACAAAATATTGTGTTCAATCCATAAAATGGAAATATTGTTCCGTCATATTATTATTTGTGTATACTTAAACGTCACAGTACTGTACTAATGTCAATTTCCATCACGGCTACAAAAATATAAGTATGAAAGAACAAGCATATACTATTTAGACTAACATGCCATTGAATTTTACTTGTAAATATTAATAGGAAAAAATTTACGACTCTAACAGGTATCGAGCACTTGGTCTCTGAATTTCACGCCCAGTGTGCTATCCGTTACACCACGGATGATTTAAGTAGACAAGTCAATTTTTCTTTTCATATCATTGATAGAATTACTTTGAAGTCAATATTAACTTATTATTCCCACACGAAATTAAAAAGAAATAGATAAAAATATCTTTTAAATTTTTATTTTAAACCAAATTACACTTAAAAGTAGAATATAATTTTATTTTACACTTTTTAAGGATTTTATACTTTTTAATGCAAAAATGGTTTTACAATAAATAAAATATTGTTTAAAAAAATTGTAAAAAAAATTTTTTTTTAAGTAATTTTATTTTATGACTAAAATCAATTTCAATTCCCAACGCTTCGCAATATTCGAATGGCATCATGAGACATCATTCAAAGACATTTTGTTAAAGAAAACGTGTAGAAAATTCTTTCCATGTCCAGTATCCTGAATAATTCTTTGTCTGTCATAATTCGATGTTGCACAACATACTCCTAAGTTTCTGCAAAAAAAAAGTGTCTATGATATTGGAAATAAAGGTAATATTTTCTAATAATATAAATACATAAAAGAGTCATAAAACTGTTTAAAATAGCAGCAATGTCTGGTAATCAACTACATAAGGGCGTATCCACCACAGTGACGCAGAAAAGGGTGCTCAATACTTCTAAATTGGGGAACAATTCACAGACAAAATATTCCAATCATTTTCAAGAAAAATCTAAAAGATATTAAAATTTAAAAGATATTTTTATCTATTTCTTTTTAATTTCGTGTGGGAATAATAAGTTAATATTGACTTCAAAGTAATTCTGTCAATGATATTTAAAAAAAATTGACTCGTCTACCTATATCATCCGTGATGTAACGGATAGCACACTGGGCGTGAAATTCAGAGATCAAGTGCTCGATATACCTATTGAAATAGTTAATTTTTTCAAATTAATATTTATAAGTAAAATTGGCGCCGACTCAAAATTATTTACGTATTAACGTTAGTGTAGGACTTAGACTAAAAAGTTACTTTTTTATTTTTTCCTTTCTTTTTTCGAAGGTTTAATTTTTTGTTACAAAGTTATTATTTTTTGCTTTTCAGTTACTTTCTTCTTTCGTCGGTTCTATTTTTTGTTAAAAAGTTTTATTTTTTATTTTTTTGTGGCTTATAGTGTCATTAGAACTACATATGTGCGTCAAGTTTCAAGGTTCACAGATGAAAATTCAGTGGTGAACAATCAATCATCCCTTATTTTTCAACCCTTAGGGGCGAAATTTTTTTTTCATATTTATATGGTACCAAATTAAAAGTACCCTATCCAATTAAAGAAGAATTATCGAAATCGGACTACTCTCCAAAAAGTTATGCGTGGTAATACATTAAAAAAAACTATAAGGGCTGATTTGAGAACCTCCTTCGGTTTTTTTCGTCGGTTAAAAAAACATTCAAAGTACGCAAAGATATTGAGTTTTCAAATAGTTTTCTACACACAGAACGTATATTATTATATTTATGATATTTTTCTTTAGTGGAAGCGCTGGAAATTCTTGTTTTCAATTTTTTTGAGGCTAAAATTTTAAATTTGTTTTTCAAATTTATATGGGACCAATTTTGAAGGATTCCCTATCAAACAAAAAAAGAATTATCATAATCGGACTACTCAGTTAAAAGTTATGCGTGATCATACATTTAAAAAAAATGTACAGGTTGAATTGAGCCTTCTTTCGTCAGTAAGAAAATACATATTAATTTGATACCTAAAAATTAAAAATATAATTTCTTAAAAATTGAGACGGCTCAATTCTTTCAATAAGTTGCTATTATTATTATTATTATTATTATTATTATTATTATTATTATTATTATTATTATTATTATTATTATTATTATTATTATTATTATTATTATTATTATTATTATTATTATTATTATTATTATTATTATTATTATTATTATTATTATTATTATTATTATTATTATTATTATTATTATTATTATTATTATTATTATTATTATTATTATTATTATTATTATTATTATTATTATTATTATTATTATTATTATTATTATTAACTATTTTGTATAGAAAATATGCATTGGCACCTATGAATGAGTTTTTGAACCTGTATATATACTGCCACCTGTAAGCATCTTTTTTAAAACTGATTTATTCTCTGTAATGTCACCTATGAACAATTTGTTGTGAGAAAACGTCGCCGGGCAGTTGCCAGGCAACAAACGGTCTAACCTGCCGCAATAAATGTTTCACATCAAAATATTTTCGAAAATATTAGAGTTACAGAAAAAATGGTCAGGAAATAAATTGATGATTATTTACTACAACATCACTCATGATTAATTTTCCCATTTTAATAATGTTCAGAGAGATATTCCAAATTGTGTTCCCCCCCTCCCTCTTAGCTTCCCTTTTAACCCTTAACCAATTTAACGTAACGAATTTACTAAAATTCGCTAAAAGGGTACAAAACCGCAATAGACTTATTTTGGAATATCGAATGTGATTTACGTTGCGCCCCCCAGAATAAAATCTTGGCTACGCGGTTGCAACTACATATATTACTGAATGCCACATAGAGGTGAACTAATGTACACATATACTCAATGAATGAATAATTAACTTTCACATCTAATCAATTATAAACGATAGAATATTGTCAAATGAAAGGCACAAAGGTGGTTCGTCTTTGCATGTCTTTATTTACAAACTTTAATTATGTAGTGGTGGCGTTTTTGTTGTAAACAGAGTAAACAGTGTCACCCACTGACCTCTGTATATAGACGGCGATTCTTTATGACGTTTAAGGATGTTCCAGCATAAAACCACTTTTCGACAGATCTCGCTCATTTTTTTCACAGGCTAAAAATAATGTTTTCTAAAAAATCCCGAAGTTTCAGAATTTTTGACCGTTTAGAACGCGAGATAATTAATATCAAAGTTATCATTCTCTCTCACTCTCTCTCATTAGAAGCATGTAAAACATCATTCCCGCCCAACTATTGTTTGTTGTATTAGAAAAAATCATTGACAGAATTTAAAAATAAACTAGGAGAGTAAAGCTAAATATTTATAACACAAATTTAAAAAAAAAATCCTGTGTTACCGTTTTGTTTTCGAAATGTAAAAGATTAAATTTATTTATTTACTTCAAATCAACATTATTTTGTATATGTGAGCAGAGTATGTGTCTATGTGTTGTATATTTGTGTTTATGTATTTATGGTATCATAAAATCAAACCGGTTTGTTTTGCTGATTGCATAACACAGTGCTGGAACGTCCTAAAAACAAAAAAATGTCCCGAATTTAAACATACATTAAAGCCAACAGCCTAGTGGTTTTACTGAATGCGTCTGGGCTTTTTATTTGAATATTCTTGATTGATATGTAAGGCCGATGAATGATGATTACCAAACGAATCAGCGATCACTCAAAAATTCGTAATTTTTTACTTTCCACGAAGTTGGCAAATTTTGTATATTATTGTATAATTCCACACCAAAACACTTGATTCTTCTTGAATCATTTTAAAAGTTTAATAAATCATGGTACATAAAATCACTGTGTAAAACTAAACACTGATACATCGAATCGTGATTCATATTAGATAAACATAATACACAAAAGAAAACGAGGTTTTATTTTGATACTACATCTCATAATACAGATAACTAGTGTTTTATCTTATTTACTTTTTAGAACACTTGTTTCAGGGTAGTCATAAAAATATATCTTCTCTGTGTACAAAACGCCAAAACGTTTACATTACTCTAAAATGTACAAATTGTAGCACGCTTGTTAATTAATCTTTTATTGAGAGGCTTTATCAGAGTAGACTGGAACCACCAATTCTTGCAGAGTTTCGTTGACATTTTTAAATGGATTCTGCGAAGACTGATTACAAGTAGAAAGCCAATCGATCAAAACAGATGATTTTTCAGATTTTTAATGAAAAATAAAATTTGAGTCACTAATTTAGTGTATATTTTTTAATACATCAAATACTTTTCATTATGAAACGTGATGTGCAGATCATTTAATTTCTAAAGCTTATTTTGCTGGCGATAAAGTGTTATTATTATATACTGTGAAATAACCCAGTAAAAAATATTATTTACTTTGTTACAGAGTTTAATCTCATACCTTATGATAAAAATTGGAATTAAAAATATTACAGAAAATAAAGTTGTTATGATTTACAAAAAAATTTACTTTATATTTAAGATTTTGTGTTTACACATTAAAACACAAAAAAGTCTGCTTCATATTGCTAAAGTATTGTATATTGTACAGTCAGTCCATATATATGGAGGACAGTGGTGTTAGCCCATTATATTTTCAAAACTTTCTATGTCATTTCTGATTACACACACATGGTGATTTTGTTATTATTAAGTGAAAGTTTCCATTAAAACAAAATTTATTTACACATTTAGTTCATTATGTATATTTTAATAATAAACGTCTATAAAATTAGGCAATTCGATTATAACCCTCCCCCTCCATTCTAATTTGGTTTTTGGTGTGAAAACGTCTATTTGCTCGTCGGTAGAACATTCTTGTGTGACGAAATACTGTGACTTCAATCGCTAATAACTTCAAGACTAACGATGCATTTAAACAGGTTGAGCCCAAAACATATAGATCGTATCTTTACGTATCTGTCGCGCTGTATTTGTATTTCAAGTGACATCATCCTAACAGTGAAGGCGCATGCACGTGAATGATTACGAATTAGCTAAGTTATTGATTCTTGTGAAGAGGAAAGCTCGCTTCGAAAGGAATATAACGAGCCTTAAAGTACGAATGTGAGAGCTACGGCAGCGTTGAAAAGAAAATGAAAAAACGGCGCAAACTGATAACGTAGCTGGCCCATCAAACACTGCACATTTCTTATTTTTTTGTTTCATAGAATCCTCAAATCGAAAAATTTTTTGATTCCAAAACAGTTATCATTCGCAAACTTTTCTCGAAACTATGTATTTGTTTAAGACAATATTTTTTCGACAGCTTAAATTACAGTCCAGAAAGTTATAGTTTTATGACAATTCTTTTTTTTTTAAATAAACAACTTTTGTTTGAATGTTTTTTATAACAGAATCGTTTTCCAATAATTTCAGCTCTATCGCATCTATAATTCTTATATTCCTATATTTTACCTATATACAGGATATAGAATATAAATTTTCTAACATAACGAAACTGAAACAAAAATCCTTACTATGCAATGAATTGTTCGATTTATCTAGGAATGATGTTATTTTATCATAATTATCTATATTGTGCATAATAGCATTATTTTAATGATATCTCTTAAAGTATGAAGATATAATCTTCTTTATTCTCTCGTATATAATCCAGAATATTATTATTTATATGAATAAATTGCAAGAATACCATGTTGGCGTGTTTAAATCCATTAAATTTGTTTGGAAAAATTCATTAAAAAATATTACAATGGTTTTGTATAAAATTACTGACAAAACTAGTCTTCTATCAAACTATTTGATAGTTTACTACAACTTATAGCAATAAATTATTTTCATTTTATAGTAGATATAGAATAAATACCTATTAATCTGTCTATTATTTGCGATAAACAACTTCGACTATTGTCCGAATATGTAACTGATAAAATGTTGTAAGGATGCTTTAATTCTAACAAAGCATTTCATTGAATGCAGATGTAATTAGATGGCCGTATATGCATTTGCATATTTTCTCGACGATGGGTTGTCGGAAAGTTCCAAATAATAGCTATAGTTTCTTGTATTATTTAAAAACATTCAAAACAGATTGCTTAGAAGTCGAAACACTATGAAATTCTTTTAACCAAATAGAAATGTTTTTGCAGTTCTGAGATAAGCTAAAGTATATCATTCTCCCACATCAAAATCGGTTCAGCCGTTTAAACGTAATGCAGGGACAAAAAACCAGACAGATGGACAAAATTTGTTTAGTTTTAGTTTTCTGGAATGTACTATATTAACCAAATTTACTATTATTTGGAAAATATTTTCCATTCACAAGACTAACCCATAGTTCAAGAAAATCATAAAAAATTGAAAATTCGACATTGGTCATCGCATTTTTAATTATTTATGCTATTAAACTGATGGTATTTTTTTATTTCAAAATAAACACTAAGCAATGCAATAAAATTAATATATTACGGAATATCCCACAAAAAAAAAGTGGATAAAACTTGAATAAAAGAACTTGCGAGAGAGGAGGGCTTAGCTAGTACTTTTCGTAACAAATTGGCCTGATCGAATATAACCTGTAGTCCAGTATTTGACTACCCTCATATCAAACATTATAATCTTACATTCAAAATTCTAGGCTATACAGTGAAATCTGTCAATTTTTATACAAAAAAATATGTTCATACCCAAATTAATTAACACTGATAAAAATTAATCTGCAAAGAATAAGTACCGATTTCGCACATATACAGAATTTTCTGAAATTCAATCAGAAAAACTATACCACTGTGTAAAGAATCATAAAACAAACAAAAAAGTTTCATAAAGTTTTTCGATTTGACGCTTAGTTTTTGAGATATAATTAATTACACATTATTAATAAATTCAACCAATCTCATTTGCATTTTTGAATTTTTGCGGGTGTTGCAACACTTATTTAGAACTCTGATTGTCGCTACTGTAGCTTGCTCGACTGGTGTCGCCCTACTCCACCAATCACAGAGCGCATAGTGTAAGGAGGTGGGCCCACAGTAGTGGAGTTGAATTATAATAGGTTGAATTTATTAATGTTTAATTAATTATATCTCATAAACTAAACGTCAAATCGAAAAACTTTATTAAACTTTTTTGCTTGTTTTTTTGCAGCTTTACACCGTGGTATAGTTCCTGAATGAATTTCAGAAGACCCTGTATATCAGGATATATACACTTTATTTTATGCATTGACCATTGGGGCTTCTATGTGTACAAAAATTTTAAAGAAACGTAGGTACTCTTACTGAAATAGTTACGAGCTACGGAAATAAGTATCATTAATAGAATTATTTAACAAAAGTATATTTAATATCAAACTGTACGTATCATTTTTAAACTATACTGAAAAATAATTACATGTATTATGTACACATACAAATCGGTGCTTTTTTGCACTATTCAATTCGGAACATTGCGGGTAACTAATATACATCCAAAACCAATCTTTCGTTTAGTTTGTGTACATATTGTAGCTGTTGTAATCATCAGTATAGTAGTGGACATCTGTCTTCATAAACGACAAACGTGTTTGGCACTAATGCGTAAATGAATATTTAAAAAATTTTATGTAATAAAAATATATAGCATATATCCATGGAATAGCATAAAATTTCATAACGTCCTTGTGGATGATTATTCGCAAAACAGAATATGTTTTATTCTAACCAGAAATGGAGATATTTTTAATATTATAGTCTCTCTGATAATATTATTTTGTAAGTTAAATACAACATAACTTATTGGAGTTGAAACTTGGGTCGAGATAACTTACACTTGTTAGGGTTTCGTAAAAATGGTTTGATAAATTTTATAGTGCCTACAAAGTTTTAGAGTAAATTTTTCTTATACTTAAATTGCCTACAAAATTATAGAGTAAATTATTGGGCGTAAGACACCGACAATTTTTCGATGCAGGAAACCCATTATGAAAATTTCTGCATGAAAGTCATTTTTATAAGAGTTATATGTTACTCACCCAGTATCAGCAGCCACTCTAATTTTACCCGCAAACATTAACAATAGTCGTATCCATCGAAAGTATTTATCCAATGAAAATTACCGCTGGTAAGAGATCTACACTAGCTTACGAATAAAATTCGTCCAACTTATAATGTGTTAAGGACTGCTAAAAAGTACTTTGAAACTGTATACAAAAACAAATAATTTGTAAGGTATACCTCAGAACTTGCCTAGGGTAGCAAATGTACAGAGGCGGCATTTTGCTTCTTTACACTAGATACAACGCTACTGGGGTAATTAAGAACATTCTTGAATCACTGGAAATGAAT
The DNA here is from genome assembly GCA_963920215.1 of Nineta flava. Classification (NCBI taxonomy): domain Eukaryota; kingdom Metazoa; phylum Arthropoda; class Insecta; order Neuroptera; family Chrysopidae; genus Nineta; species Nineta flava. Next base: position 106,478,052 of record OY986040.1, on the reverse strand, counting down.
TTTTTTCTTATAATATTCTTTTTTTTTATCAATATATCTAAAAAATTATATAATGTAACAATGGTTTTGGGCCTCGAAAAATTCGGAATTATTTTTGGCGTTGCAAATACAGATCGAGCTAATTTGATAGTGAAATTTACTCAATTTCTAAATTAATTCATTTAACACTGCGTGAACTCGAGTTACTTTTTCTGGGTGGATGAAAATATAGGACGAGAATAGCGAAGTTTTAATAAATCAGTTCCAATTAATATCGATTGGCGTCAAACCGAGAAGTTGGTTTCATTTCGTTACTTGACGCCAGCGTCAAGCATCAGCATCAAAATGTATCTTAATATTAGGAGCTGGCAGTTTTGTAGTTGCCTAGGGTTGCGAATTGTCTTAATCAGCCCTGTTTATTTCCATTGTCTTATCTTCTCCGTTAACGTCACCAATATGACATCCAAAGATGATCAAAGAACGGATAATAAAACCCAATGCATGCATGATAAATTTTAGTGAAAACATTTGGGAAAAGCACCTATACGATTCTTATTTTTGTGCAAAAAGAAATTGCTTTTTGAAAACATGAAACGTATTTCGCTGTAAAATATTTTCATTCTTTCGTATAAGTGTTAACGTACAATAAATATTATTATAAATACTATTCCTGTTTTTGGAAGAATTATACTTTAGAATCAATATACAAATCAAATTTCTAGATTATGTTTCTCAGTAATATATACAAACTTTAAATAAATATTCTACCAATATACGATAATCTGTATAAGTTTATTTTCATGAATTTGATTACAAAATTTGGGTTCATATACCAATATTGAGAATAGATAGATATATATGCAAACGTAATGTAATCTTGGCCGAGATAGGTATTCTTCTGTGTTAATATGCTGTTGATCTAATAAACGAGGTACACATTGCAATATCTATGTTAATATGTTTTGTGTCGTTTACATCAATTTTAAATAAACTAGAACATTCTAGAATCCCGATAGATTATATTCTTAATGTGTTTGTGGTACTCAATAACGATTTGAGAATAATTAAAATAGTTTTTGAGATATTAGATTGCACTTAAGTATGGAACAGACGCAGAACATTGTTGCAGCAACATTGAACTCCGCCTACAAAATATTTTCTGTACAGACGTGCCACAAAAATTATGGAACATAAAATTATTATTTTATTATTTTATAACGCTAGTCATAAAATTCAATCATTTCGCATCTTGTCTCTTTAATTTGTATAGTTTATTTTGTCGCGGTATCTTGGCTCTCTTTATACCTCAAAGGAGCGCTGCCCGAACCTGCAAATGATTCCGATACTCGACAAAAACAAAAACAAAATATATTAGTAAAAGATTTTACTTAATATTTTGTAATTGAAATGACACGCACGTTTTTTTTTAAAGAAAAGAGAAAAAAATTAAATTAAACACAAGTTTTTACGAAACAAAAAAAAACCTGATTTTATTGCTTAAAAAAATGATAATTTCTTTTTTCAACAATTATTTTAATTTTTCAACACAATGTCAAACTTTGAATTACTTGTACAAATTCTAACTTTAACTTGATCTGGATTGAACAACAATCATATACTTAAATTATTGACCTGATTGAACTAATCAGACAATAGTCGATCTTAAACTTTGAAACTAATCAGACATGGTTGTTTTTTTTGAATAAAAATTTTTTGTTGACAATATACTTTCGCATGGAGGCTTCTAGAATATTTTAGTTTATCAACAACCATGGACGTAACCGGAGTGTTCAGATTATTTATAAAATTAATTAAAAATTATACCTCTCCTTAGGTTTGACCCATAATCATACCCCGTTTGGTTGATATTTAACTACCGACTTAATGAACACGGCCAGTGTGAATTAAAAATCTATACACAAATTTTATGATAAATTCAAAACAAGCTTGTTTTGTTGACTGAATCTTGTTTTTACAAAATTATGTATTTGTGTATCTTTTTATGTTATTTATCAAAAACATTCAATTTGTATGACTTTTGATTTTTTTAAATTAAATTATACCTGATAATTTTTAAAAAAAAAAAAAAAGAAAAACTTTAAATCAAAAGCAGTTATTATTTACTTCTCAATTTTCGACTTAAAAAAAACTTAGTTTAAGAAATAAAATAAATCGAACTATATTATTTTCTTTTGGTACTTCTTCTCCAAGGAGAAAAATATTGTTTTGTTAAATATTTTTCGTAATATTTTACTTACTATTTTTCTATTTCATAATTAAAATGTGTGGTAAATTATTGAAAAATTATTCTCAATAATTTTCATTATAACTATTTATATGTATGTATCTAGTTTATTTATATGTATAAAACTAGTGTTGGATAATATCTATATATTATTATTACAAATAATAAAATATATAATGTAAATTGTAACCAATCTAGGTAATAAAACATAATATAATATTAGGAAAGCATAAAATATTAATAATATGACCAATTTTTACAGGAACATTTAACTTCTCCTACAAAATATCAAATAATTTTGATTTTTACTGCTACCGTTCATGGACATGTTTTTTGTTGCTGCAACCACTATACACATTTGCAACATAATAGGTTGCTGCACAATGTTCCTCGTTTATAGGCCCTATTAGTATACCTGGTATGTATATATAATATATGCCAGGGGCATATAAGCAATGTAACTTGTTTTTTGATCAATTAATTCATTATTACACCAGATTATTCTCAAAAAAAATTTGCTTTTATTTTACGAAACAAATTTCCTTCGAAACATTGATCTATTCAAGACTCCTCATAATATACATCTAGTTATAGTTTTAGCTTTACTTTAATTTTACAAGCTGTATACGTAAATTAAATAATAAAATTTGGCTGTTCCATGTACAGGCGCTTAATCGAAAACGGAAGACATCTTATTAAAACTCAAAATAAGAAACAAAGAATATTGGTTTTTTTCTGAACAAATATGCAAATCATTTCGTGAGGCGACACATATTTTTTGTGTGTGTATAAACAACATACAGTGAGTGAAATTATACGATACTCACACAAATTTAAACATTTTATAAGTATTTACTCACGAAATGATTTTAATAATAGATACTGGCTGTGTAAATAAATAATAACATAATATACAAATATAATTGAATGAAAGGCTTTTAATAATATTTTTATTTATTTAGTATTTCTAGTATTTTTTATAATTTCTATTTACTAAATACATTAAAAGCTTACAATATTATGTTTAGCCTACCAATGCTTTGAATATACGAACACTACCTGATGCAAAAGAGTTCCAATAATATGTGAAAATGTTTTAGTTATAGATCAAACTGAAACTAAAATACAAAAACAATATTATTGAAGAATAAAGTGAAGATAGCTGTACTCGTAAATCAATTTTTCTGAGGAATGTGATGAAATTGAAATATTATATTAATCTCGGTATACTTTAATTTAAACAAATTGTTGATCATATCTATACGTTTTGAGGTCCCCAGAGTCAATCAACACCATTGTTGATAGATGTTTCTGTGTTTGCGTGTGTGTGCACGTTTGTTAGCCGTAGATATTATTTTCGTGGACGAAACCTTCAGAACTAAAAATTTTATCAACTTCGTTAGGGTGTCAATCGAGGCAATAGATAGATATATAGATTGTAGAGGCTGCCCTCGACGGGCACCACTTCGACCATAAGGTCCATTGTGATGCCTGAGATGTGAGGATGTGAATAGAGTGGAATGAATTTTTGCGTATAGACTAGGAATTGGTAGGATCTACGGCTGTAGCCGACTATCATAGGAACTATGCCGATATTCATCTGGAGTTCGTTAAGGAAACTGCAGAAAACCATCCCAAGCATAACTGGTTACTTCGTTCTTGTGTATACGCCGACAGTTTAGTCAATTAATCGCCCCCTTTTTTTTCATAATAATTGACATTGCCGACAGCCGATGTTGGGATTCGAACCCATAACCTCCCAGTTTCCAAGTAGGCATACTGGGCAGACAGAATGCCTTAGACCGCTCGGCCACTTGGACTGGTGTGTACGTTCGTAAGCCGTAGATATTATTTTCGTGGACGAAACCTTGAGAACCAAAAAGTATATCGACTTCGTTAGGGTGTCAATCTAGGCAATATGTTCGGAAAGAAATTTTATTTTATTGGCAAAACAGAACAATGTTAAATTGATCTGGATACCAAGTCACAGTGGTTTCAAACTAAACGAAAAATCAGATACCCTAGCAAAGAAGAGTGTCGGAATACCTTTCATAGGCCCAGAATCTATTTTAGAAATTCCAAAGATAGCATGTAAAAATGTGAACGAGTGGATGATGGTTTACCACACAATAGGACTACACAATGGATTCATTATGTGTAGACTGTGTGGCGGGGAGGAGGAAACGACCAGTCACATCATCTCTAACTGCGATTCTCTCGGGTACAATAGATACAAGATATTCGATATCTTGACTATCGCCAAGATATGGGATAAGCGAAACTCCTCACAATGAAGTAGACATGGGCAGCATCATAAGGTCGAAGTGCAATACTTTTAATACCCCAAGATACATATCAAGGAGAAACACAAAGTTTTCAAATCAATTTTAATTCTAGTTATATAGTATCGTAACGTTATACCAGTCCAAGTGGCCGAGCGGTCTAATGCGTTATGTCGGCGTAGTATACTTACTTGGAAACTGGGAGGTTATGGGTTCGAATCCCGACATCGGCAGTTTGTCAATTATTAAGAAAAAAGGAGGCAGTTAATTGACTAAACTGTCGGCGTATGGACGAAGTAACCGGCTATGCTTGAGAAGGTTTTCTACAGTTTCCTTCACGAACTGCAGATGAATATCGGCATAGTTCCTATCTCAGTCGGCTGCAGCCGCATATCCTACCAATTCCAAGTCTATACACAAAAATTCCTTCCACTCCACTCATATCCTCACATCCTTAGGCATCATAATGGACCTTATGGTCGAAGTGTAGCCCGTTCAGGGCAGCCTCTACAATCTACCTATCTATCTATCTATCAAAGCGTTATAGGTTTACGAAACGTATTCAGATTAACAAACAATTGTAAGAAGTTGATCATATGGACCCCTGTTTCGTACTTGGAAATGTAATATTCCAACCTATGGCTTGTTTTAAATTCATTTTATCCAAATTGTAGATTAAATCATTAAATTTATTAAAGGTATGAACATTTTTCTACGACAGTTAGTACATGGAAAACAGTTTTGCGGTATAGCAAAAGTTCATATATAACGACTATACACTAACTAACCTTACCAAACCAAACCAAACCAAACCATCCAATATGTGGCACGGTGTGGCGGTATATAGTATTTAATACCAACAACGTTTGTTTTCCAAACGTATGTTTGCGATATTATTATATACATTGCACGCTATTAATATATGGCATATTTCCACGCTATACTATGTGTCACAAGTGTCAACGGCTAAAGTTTTATCGAATAAATGCGATTTGTAGGCTCAAGGATCAATGCAAAATTGGGATATTGAGTTGGACACATTCAAATCTTCGGATTTATTTCTCAATCAATTTTCATTACTAAATTTAGCTTTAATATCGTACACGTGATCAATATTAAAAACATTACCATCGATAAGTTCCTCAAATTATCGTTTTGTTTATTAGGTTAAATGGATTTTATTCGGTGCTCTTTTATATGTGCGGTACTGAAGATTACTAATACTTGACGAATATATGAATACGTCAGACGTCTTAATAATTGTATTTGATTTGACTTGTATTGCATAGTCTGACATAAAATTTTTAAATAACCGTGTCAGAGAATTCGTTAAAAAATAACACTTTTTTATATTACATCGAAAGGATACGTTCCAAAATTGTTGTATGTTTTATTTCAGTAGTAGTAACTATATCCGGTGAATATGATGTATATAAGTGAAAACGACAAACTATATACTGAGTTTATGAATGTTTCAAACAGTTGTTTATTTTTTTTTTAAATGGAACATTTCTTGTCTCAAAATTTTTGTTTATCAAAAAGGAATAACCGCCCTCCTGGTGGGTATTAACGAGGAGAGGCATGCGTGGGTCCAAGGGAAAGTCAAGGGAATTCACTTCTTCCATGTCTAGAAGTGAATTCGATTTTGTATACGGATGAGTGAGGGAGTTAGTCAGTCAGTTAGTCAGTTGCACAAAGGCCTGTATATATTATAGATACATCGGGCCTAAAATAAACGTGAGTAAAGAAATGTAATATAATCACTAAGTAACCGTGGTGTTTTGGTAATCAAACCATCCTGATAAAATGGAGATCTGAGGTTGGAGTCCTAGAGATTATCTTTTTCACTTTACGTATTTTAATACTAAGTCTCACTACCAATGGTGTTAATTTGGTGTAAAGAACAATACAAAATAAACACTGCAATTGACTGCAATTGATAGTTTTATTACCAGGGTAGGTACTATTACCTTAAAATTAGGTTTAAACTCAACAAAACAATGAAAATAATGTCATTGGTGTTTTCTTAAAACACATTGTATTCATTAATAATAACAATGTTATAAAATCAAATTTAGATGATGCATTGTTAAATTAATTTCTCATTAACATAATTACTATATTATTTTAATTATTACTTCTATATTACCTTTTGTTACAACTAATTTTACCAACTTGCTTGAAAATGGATATAATTATTTTTTGAAAAGAAAATAAGACAGGATCACGAGATTATTGACTGGCGCCATTCGGTAATTAATCATTACTCAACTAGAATTTTGTTGTGTTTAAATATTTAGTTCATAGTAAAAGGTGCTGTGTACTATTTGCGAGCGATATTTTCTAAGTTAATCAATGGTCAACAAGCACCCATGTCTGTGTGGATACGCCGTGATTATTTAACTTTGGTTTATATTTCATTGATTTTTGCATGATTATGTTTCACACGACACTTTGACTCGTATAATGTCACTGTTTTTCAACGATTATTGCTCGGTTTATTTCAGGATTTAGTGTTTTACAAAATTAAATTGTTAAAGATAAGTCTCAGATTGGGATATTTAAACTCTATGGAATATCATGTTGTATTGAAATAATTTTTAAGGCCTCAGCACACAATCTAATTACAAAAGTAAAAATATTACGAAAATTATTTAAGATGAGAATATTTTTCTCCTCAAGAGAGGAGTTTTTTTTAAAATTAAAATTGCAAAAATAAAATAATCTTGGTTGATTTCTTTTTTTTAATCTTTAAAAAGTTTTTTTTTTTTTAACCAAGTTATTGCAAGAAAATTAAAAATAGATTCTGAATTATTTTCCTTTCAAAAGAAGGTTTTTTTTTGTCAAACGTTGAAAAGGAATGATTATAAAATCAGACTTACAAATAAAAAAATAATTAATCAAATAATTATTGAATATTGATTTTAAAATTTTTAATAAAATCAAAGAAAAAAATTAATATTTTTGAAAAAAAAAACAATATATATATAATTTATTTGCACAAATTAAAATAACTTTTATACAAAACAAGTATAATTTGGCTCAAAATATGTTTTGAAAGCAATAATCTAATTTGTAAATAAGCATTTTTGTAAAGTTGAAATCGGTACATATTTGATATAATATATTATACATAGCCGGTGGCTAAGTCTTTAAAGCATCTAACCTCTAACAAGCGACTCAATCATAACTTTTAATAAAATTTATCAATTGCTGACCCCCTTGAAATACGACCATGACTGAATATTCTAGAAGCATGTAAAAATAAATATGTTTTTCAAAAATTTGTCTTCAATATTTTCTGTTTGGAACAAACAGGCACTGTTATAGAATGCTCCAGGCCACTATATAAAAGGTGGCCACTATATACCGATTTCAGTTCAGTAAAAATTGACATTTGTTCGATTAAATACGTTTAAATTTGACGTTGTTAGTTTAAGATTACCATTTTTGGATTAAAATAATTAAAGCTGTTAAAAAGCGATTGTTCCAGTAAAAACAGTTGTACATTGTTGTATAAAGACGAGATTAGAGACTTCATTATAATAAAAAAAATTATTAAAATTCAAATTCTTTTTTTGTCTATATCACTCAGGTTTGGAGATCGTAGAGTTTTGTTTTATTATATTATTTTTTTTAAATGCGTGTTGTCCAAATTTACATATATTTAGTAAAATTTTACTAATATTTGTGTTGTGCAGCGTTCCTTTTGAAGGTTAAACATGACCTATGTACATAGATGCAGAATCTATTGTCTTGTCGGCAAAAAGTGTTACCTGTTTAAAAGAAAATTGTTAGAGTTCAAGGTAAACAAATATTTCAGAAATATCTAATTGTTTTAAAATATTAAAAAAACATTTTGTCAATAAGAAAATGTCGGTTAAGGCTTAATCACCTTAAAATGATTATTATAAACCTTTTTAAGACATTCGATATTCTCATTAAGTGATTAACATTTTTTTTTGTTTTTTATTGAATAATTTTAACTTTACCCAACTTTTGCAGTGATTAGTGTTTAATTTTAAACCAGTAAAACATATGATAATGATAATCTATTTTTACACTTTTTAAAGCACTACTGATTTTACTATATCTTTGTAATTTGTAATCAGTAAACAAATCGGTCAATGTTCCAGAAGTCTACATATTGCTTTTATGTACAATTAGAACGTTCAGTGTACCAACCTTTACAAAATGATAAAATAGAGCTTAAGACTCTTTTTTGTGCATTTGACATAATTATAAATATCATTTGACATAATTATAAATAACAAAGATTATAGAATAAATAAACAATAATATTTTATAACAGCTGTCAACACGTTCCTTGCGTACTTCAATATGTAGTACATTGTATCATAAATGTAAGAACACTATGTATGTTGCATAAGACATTTTTAATTGACATAATAAGTAATAAGTAAAATGCTGTAATAAGTAAATGCATCATAAAAATAAAAAAAATTATTTTTTAAATAACTTTTTAGCGAATTTCCCAAAAGGAAGGAAATTAGCTATTGTTTTTGTACCAATGTTGGAATTTCGTAAAAATTTCTCCAAATATCCATCGATCTTACCTACTGGATGTCAAAAATCACTATCGTTAAAATTTATAAATGTATATATATATATATATATATATATATATAGAATCTATAAATTTAAGACTCTCTAGTAATGGGTAAAATCGGGCAACGGGACA